>JAKOGI010000595.1:7959-167959 GCA_029747015.1 Carnegiea gigantea | reverse complement strand
TAACAATTAGTTTATTAGCCTCTAGGTTGAAACTTCCGGACTGTTTGTTGGTATCTGCTTTGTTTTTCTTATTGCCACTAGTTTGGGTTGTTCTTATTTGACTGGTGAAGTGCTTTATTTATCTCTGTTTTAGCTATTCATTATTTACTTTTATTGAAGGCATATGTTTACTCTTATTTATTATTTACTTATTTAATTATCTACTGTTGACAATATGGGGACATTGTTGACCCCATCCTTATGTAATGTGAGGTTTTGATGATAACAAACACAAATGTAATATACATTTGAGTGTGTTGATCGAACATGTTTCAAATACTGTTTGGAAAACTTTGAAATTGCTTGATTAACCATGGTCGAGAACAAGTCTTAAGAACAGTTCCTCGGAACAGTTGAATGGCAAAGAACTTAAAGCACATCAAAGACATGGAGTACTTCAGAAATAGCTCCGGAAACAGTTCTGAGTAACATTATAGCAACAGATCTTAAGAACAGTTCCTCAGAACAGTTGAATGGCAAAGAACTCAAAGCGCATCAAAGACATGAAGAACTTCAGAAACAGCTCAGGAAACAGTTGTGAGTAACATCACAGCATTGGAGTGACAAGTCAAAATCCTATAGATGCTGTCCGGTTGATTCAACAAGAGTCTTGGTCTGTTATAGATTTTATTTTCTTAGATTCCTGTTAATATGCCACTTGGAAGATCTTGATTTAACATTTACTTTGAATGGTTTTTAAGAACACTGTCTCAGATCAGTTCTGAGATCAGGATTTAGACTGTTTTCAAGCCAAAATGATTTTTTCACAGTTTTCTAAAATCTTGGGCTGACGGTTTTTGAAATTATTTGAGATATATTTTCTGTTATCATTAAACCCAGGATAAGTTAATTTTTGGCTTTGAAATATATTGTGGAGATTTTGAGTCTAACTTTTAGGGGGAATCTTTTACAAAATAAACCAAACTCTTATTTTTGGAATATGAATAAGAAGATGAGAAATTTTGGGATTTGGCTACTGAAAATATTCGTGGCTTCCCATAATCTATTGTGCTGCACAAAGATCTTATCCTTGCGGCTCAAGCACACAAAGATCTTGTTATCTTCTACCATTTAAGGAGCTCCTCCACCTCCACATGAAAATAAGGTTTTCACATGATTTTTCAAAGGGTTTTTCACACGGTTTTTCAAGGAGCTTTAACTTGTGAATCATATTTTCAGAAAAACCATCAAAGTGTGTGTGAAAATTGAGTCATCTTCCTTGGCATACTAGGAGCAAAATTGTACCTTACATCCGCTTATTTAGAAGCACAAAAGTGAGATGTATTTTCATTCTCTTCTTTCATTAAAGTGAGAATTGAGTGTGTCCAAGCCTAGGGAGGCTTTGGACATGTGTAATTTGTCTTGGGAAGACAATTATGTGAGTGTGTCCAAATCTGGGAGACTAGAACGTGGTGTGTAACTAGTCTAAGGGTAGACAGTTACGTGTGTTGCAATTGTAACAGAGAAGGTTACCTTTGTAACGTGTTTAGCCCGTATAGTGGAAGTGTGTGAAAATCCTACTGGGGTAGGTCGTGGTTTTCGCCTCGGTTGGGCTCGAGGTGTTTCCACGTAAAAATCCGATGTTCACACTTTTCCACTTATTTCCGCTGTTTTACACTTTCTGAGCACTTTATAAACAGTTCGTCCGAACAAGGTCTAAGCCTGTTTCCAGAAAATTGCGAAAATTTGGCAACACAATTCACCCCCCTCTTGTGTTCGTGTACTCTCAAATCTAACAAGTGGTATCAGAGCAGGTTCTCATTAGAAAGATTAACATCTTGAGAGATCCTAAACATGAGTACACCACATGGCATGCTTGAGGGGCAATCCATAACTCGACCACCATACTTTAATGGTCAACATTATAGTTGGTGGAAGAATAGAATGGAAAACTACATTCAAGTTGAGGACTACGAGTTATGGATGCTTATCAAGAGTGGACCACTCATTCCCACAAAAGTGATCGAAGATGGAAGCAAAGTTCACAAAAAGCCTGAAGAGTTCAATTCCGAAGACTTCAAGATGATGGAGAAAAACGCCAAAGTCAAAAAACTCTTGTATTTTGGTCTTGGACCGGATGAGTACACTCGCATTTCTGAGTGCGAGTCAGCCAAGGACATATGGGACGCCCTTCAAGTAGCTCATGAAGGCACAAATCAAGTGAAGCAATCACGCATTGGGCTACTTATGAGAAAATACGAATTGTTTGAAATGGGTGATCGTGAAACGGTGATGGATATGTATACCCGTCCCATATAACAAATGAGTTAAAGTCATTAGGAAAGTCCTTCACCACTGAAGAGTTGGTGAGGAAGATCCTAAGGTTTTTACCTCATTCTTGGGAAGCCAAAGTCACGGCTATTTAAGAAGCCAAGGACTTGAAAAAGATTACCTTGGATGAGCTTATTGGCAATCTCCAAACTTATGAGCTTAGGAGGAATTCTCAACAAAAAGAGGAGACCAAGAAGGACCGAGGAATTGCTCTAAAAGTCATGGAGGAGGATAGCTCGGATCTTGATGATGAAGAAATGGCTATGATCACCCGAAAATTCAAGAAGTTTTTCAAGAAGGCCAAGGAAAGTGCTAAGAAGAAAAACTTCAGCAAGTCGAGGAACAATGATAGGGAATAGTTTTCAGGTTGTTTCAAATGTGATAAGCTTGATCACATTATGAAAAACTGCCCTTTGCTGAAAGAGGAACAAGAGCCCGAACAGTCCAGGAAACAGGGTAGAAAACAGGTTGAAAACAGTTCAGCCAGGCGGTTCTCAAGGGCAATGCTTGCGGCTTAGGGTGATTCTACCGAGGACGAGGAAGGGACTGAAGAAGAAGATGCTGCTGTAGCTCTTATGGCCAGAGGTGACTCTGACTCAGATGATGAGCCTTTGGACAGCTTAGCTCAACTTAAGGATAAGGTACGTGGTCTAAATAATGCAAAACTTGAAAAGTTATTATTCACTTTGATGGATGAGTGTGATGCTATTAATTCTGAAAATTGCATGTTAAAGGATGCATGTCCCGAGTTAAAAAGGGATATTAGAGAATTAGAGTATGAAACAAAATCCTTAAAAGTGAAAAAATTGAAACTGATATGAAGAACATTGTTTTGCATGAAGACCTCAATAAATCCAAAGAGACCTTAAGTATGAAAGAAGAAGCTTTTGCTACTGACTTCACTAAGCTTGAAAATGAGTCCCTTGAACTGAAACAGAAGGTTGAATCCCTGCTTATTGAGAACAGTAAATTGCTTGAAAAATTAAAATAAGTAGAATCAGACCTTACGGCAAACAGGCGCTGGAACAGGTTCTCACAGGCACTGAATTGGCTGAACACTCACTTTAATCGAGGCAAAAGAGGATTAGGCCTTGTGACTAAGCGCACCGTTTACCCTGTTAATAGAAAATATGTGGGATTACCTGAAAATATTGTTTGTTTTCATTGTGGTAAAATGGGGCATTATCAGTATACTTGTCCTATAAGAAGATATGCCATGGAAAAGAACTTGATTCATGTAAAACAAATATGGGTTAGAAAAAATGAGATTTGCACGTCTAAAAGTATGGGACCCAAGTGGATCTGGGTTCCCAAAACTAATCTCTAATTTGTCTTGCAGGCTAAAGTGAGGGGGAACAACCGAGCAAACAACTCAGCAAACAACTACTTGTGGTATGTGGATAGCGGTTGTTCACGGCATATGACTGGTGAAAAATCAAACTTCCTCTCACTTACAGCCTCTGATGGAGGGAGTGTGGCATTTGGAAACGGCAAATCAGGGACAATGGTCGGTATAGGTAAGATAGGTGAGTCACTCCCCCATTCAATTGACAATGTATATCTGGTAGATGGTTTACAACATAACCTACTCAGCGTGTCCCAACTGTGTGATAAAGACAACCTAGTAGTGTTTTCTTCAAAACAATGCTTGGTTGTCAATATCAACACAGGAGATGTTGTGTTGAGGGGAAAGCGACACAAAAATGTGTATAAAGTAAGTATTCTCTCACTTCCCCAAAACAATCTGACTTGTTTAAGTGCTTTAAATAATGATGTTATACTTTGGCACAAGAGACTAGGTCATGCAAGTCTCTCACTCTTGAATAAACTTGTTACTAAAGACCTAGTAGTCGGCCCACCTTCCATCAAATTCAATGAGGACAAGGTATGTGACGCTTGTGCCAGGGGTAAACAAGTCAAAACTTCTTTTAAACTGAAAAACTGTATTAGCACTACCCGGCCTCTTGAGATGCTACATGTGGATTTGTGTGGTCCTATGAGGATCACAAGTCGAGGTGGGAAGAGGTATGTGCTTGTGATAGTGGATGATTACTCTCGTTTCACATGGACCTTGTTTTTGGCTTCTAAAGATGAAACATTTGAAAAATTTCTTGCATTTCTTAAAAAAGTTGAAAAGAGAGTAAGACACTCGTTGGTTTGCCTAAGGTCTGATCATGGTACAAAATTTGAAAATTCAAGCTTTATTGACTATTGTAATAAGCATGGTGTTGATCATAACTTTTCAGCCCCAAGAACACCCCAGCAGAACGAGGTGGTAGAGCGAAAAAATCGTACTCTAGAAGACATGACTAGAACAATGCTTGTTGCTAGTGGTCTTCCTAGAAACTTTTGGGCCTAAGCCTTGAACACATTGTGTTACATTATAAATAGATGCATGATCAGACCCATTCTAAGCAAAACTCCTTATGAACTTCTCAAGGGTAGAAAACCCAATATTACGCACTTGAGAGTATTTGGTTGTAAATGTTTTGTGCATAATAATGGGAAGGATGCCTTAGGAAAATTTGATCCAAGGAGTGATGAGGCGATATTTCTTGGTTACTCCTCACACAGTAAAGCATACAAAGTGTTTAATAAACAAACCTTGTGTGTTGAGGAGAGTGTGCATGTGTTATTTGATGAAACTAACTCTCTTGTTGAGGAAGATGCACAGGATGCAGAGTTTGAACTGGGCCTAGCTAGAAAAGACTCATTGCTCACACATGAGATAGGTAAGAGTTCCGAGGGTGGAACAGAACCGAAAGCTGTTTCCTTGGAAGGAGGGCAAGGTCCGAATCAGACAGGGGGAAGCACTGCTAAACCCAGTTTGGATCAAAACCAGCCTAAATCTTCCAGAACTGGCTCAGACACAGGCTCCAGAACAGGCTCGGAAACAGTTTCTGAACTTGTTTCGCCGAGTATTCTAGCAAGAGTAGAAAGCGTGTCTGTGGACCCCCTTACTCCACGACCATGGAAGCATCAAAGTTCGCCTCCCCTTGATCAAATTCTGTGTGACATTAATACAGGAGTGCAAACTAGATCCAAGTTTAAAAATTTCTGTGCTTTTTATGCTTTTCTCTCTAATATTGAGCCTAAAAATGTTAGTGAAACTCTTGCAGATTCAGATTGGGTTACAGCGATGCGAGAGGAGCTTCATCAGTTTGAAAGGAACAAGGTGTGGCATCTTGTACCTCAGCCGGAAGACAGATCAATCATTGGCACCAAGTGGGTGTTCCGAAACAAGCTTGATGAGTTCGGAACAGTCACCAGGAACAAGGCCCGGCTGGTGGTTTAAGGCTACAACCAAGAAGAAGGCATTGATTATGAAGAAACCTTTGCACCTGTTGCAAGGATTGAGGCCATTCGAATCTTGATAGCTTTTGCAGCCCACATGGAGATCAAACTCTATCAGATGGATGTCAAAAGTGCATTCCTCAACGGATACCTTAAAGAGGAAGTGTATGTGATGCAACCCCCGGGTTTTGAAAGTAAGGAACTTCCTAACTATGTTTTTAAACTTGACAAAGCGCTTTATGGTTTAAAACAAGCTCCTAGAGCTTAGTATGAACGTTTGTCAAACTTTTTATTGGAAAATGATTTTAGAAGAGGCAAGGTTGATAATACCTTGTTTCTAAAATCTAAGGGGGAACATTTGTTGATTGTCCAAGTATATGTCGATAATATTATATTTGGTGCAACACACAATGATTTATGTGAAGAGTTTTCAAAAATGATGAGTAGTGAGTTTGAAATGAGTATGATGGGTGAGCTTAATTTTTTCTTAGACTTGCAAATCAAGCAAACTTCAAACGGCACCATGATACATCAACAAAAATATGTCAAGGAATTACTTAAGCGATTTGAAATGGAATCGGCTAAGCCCATTGATACTCCCATCTCTCCTTCAACCAGATTAGTAATGGATGATGGGAGTCCTTCAGTTGAGGAGAAATCCTATAGGGGCATGATAGGGTCGCTTCTTTACCTAACTGCTAGTAGACCTGATATTGTTTTCAGTGTTGGTTTGTGTGCCCGTTTTCAGCCTAAGCCTAAAGAATCACATTTAAAGGCTGTTAAACGGATTCTTAGATATTTAAAACATACTCCTGATTTGGCTTTATGGTATCATAAAGGATGCAACTTTGACCTTGTTGGATATGCTGATGCTGACTATGCAGGTTTCTTGGTTGATAGAAAAAGCACCTCAGGTATGGCTCATTTTCTTGGACCTTGTTTGGTATCTTGGGCAACCAAAAAACAACACTCAGTTGCCATATCCACAGCAGAAGCTGAATATGTTGCAGCTGCTTCTTGTTGTGCTCAACTATTATGGATAAGGCAACAACTCAAAGATTTTTGTGTTGACAAGGGATGCATTCCCATATTTTGCGATAATATAAGTGCAATTAATATTTCCAAAAACCCTTGTCAACATAAAAGGACTAAACATATTAACATTCGTCATCATTTTTTGAGAGACAATGTTGAAAAAGGCTTGGTTTCAATGAATTTCTGTGCCACTAATAAACAAATTGCTGATATTTTCACCAAGGCACTGAATAGAGAACAGTTTGAGAAGAACAAATTGGAACTGGGTCTGATTAAAATGACTTGAGAATGCCTAATTAACCCCCAATGCTTGTCTAGTTAAAGGGCTTTTTAGGTCAAACCTGTTAAAATTATTGGTTGCAGTCAAACTTGGTGCTACATTTAGCACATGTGTGGAATACAGCTTGTTGACACTCATTGAGGTCTGATGATATTGCCCTTATTGTCCCATGTTACCGAACAACTGTCCGCAGAAACAAGTACCAAGAACAGGTATGACCACTGTTTGTCACTTTATGCGAATCAGGTAGTTAATTCCGTTGTTGAGAATTTTTTTTTTTTAAGCGTGCGTGGCTGGGAGACTTAATGCTCCTCTTTTCCAGTTGAAAGCCAGTTGACCCCTTAACTCCCTTACCTGCTCACGTTGCTCATCAGCCACCAAAAATCTCTCTCAATCTCCCTCTCTCACTCAAACCAAAACCCTAATCTCTCAAAAAACCCAAGCTTCTCTTCACCATCAATGGCGAACTCCGACAGCAGTTCTTTCGCCTCTGAGAAACGCAGCACCACCACCTCTCAATCTTCAGTCTCGAAGCGCACGCACATGGTGTCTCTGCCAACGCTCACATCTCTGCCCTTGTCGGCGGCTGCAGCACCAGTACCACTCAGAGGTACGAGGTTCAATTCTCTACCCCCTTTGCCTATTTACTCTACAATTTTTGGTTTTTTAAAATGTCTAGACTTGCGAACGGTGGGGCTGAAATTGGGTGATGTTCCTCCTGTATTTAGATGGGATTTGGTATTGTTCGACCCTAACGTGGAGCCTACTGTGTCTAAGGGTGTTCTTGAAACCAATGCGGGTCAAGTTGTGTCTGATGATGTTCTTAAAGTAGACACGACACGATCAGGGCCTGAACCTGTTCCTGGACTGGGTAAAGCCCGAACGGGATCTGCACCCGTTTTCTTTGACAGAATGGATGACCCCATCATTAATTTGGATCGAGTGGAAGACCTTGAGGAGAATAACAGTGATGGATCTGATTCAACCATAGAGGTTCTCCAACCGCAGCCCTTCCAGAAAACTAGACCGGATGAATGGGGGCCTAGACGTCGGTTTAAAACCACCACTTCCACACCTGTTTCCACACCTGTTCGTAGACCTCGAACCCGCAGTTCTGGTTCACTCTCTGGTTCTTCTCAGCCAAAACAAGTACCTGAACCTTCTATTACAAAAGCCTCTGCCAAACCTGCCAAAGAATCTACCCAGTCTCCATCAGAAAAAATCCAGAACACCCAAACCAAAAGGAAAGCTGTTTCAGAACAAGTACCAGAACAGGTGCTTGAAACTGAGGAGATTGCTTCCAAACAGGTGCCTGCCTCTGCTTCATCGGTGAAACCTTCCTCAAAAAGAGCCTCATCAAAGAGAAAGGCTGCTTTCCAACAGGTGCCCATAGAAGTAAAGTCTGATGAACCCAAATCCAAGAAAGTCAAAACAACCATGACCACAGTAGCCAAAGTTGCCCATTTTCTCCAAAGAAGTGTGGTACGGGGCAAAATTGCAAAAGTTGCTTATGTTCAGGATCAGGGTCTGGAGATATTCTTGGATAAACTTACAGCCCAGGGTTGGTTAGACCTCTTTGCAAACACCCAGAGAGGGTGTTCAGTACCTGATTTAGCAGAATTCTATGCCAACTGTGATGTCACCAATGGTGTGGTGACAAGTGTGGTCAATGGGAAAAGATTGCGGTTCAATGCTAAAGAATTGGGAGAAATCCTAGGAGTTCCTGCTGAGGGCTTTGGGGTATATGTGAGGGAAAACAAGACAGTGCTCGGAGCTGAAAGATTGCTCAAATTGACTCAAAGGTTGAGTCAACAACCAGGGTTGAAAACACCCAGGTCAGTCAAGAAAGGGGAGATGACACCTTGTCACCGGTTGCTCTTTTGGTTTATCATCAAAAACATCATTCCCCGGGGCCAAGGGCGTAACCTTGCAGATGCAATGGATCAGTGCCTTACCGATCTTTTGGACCGGGGAGAGCAGATCAACCTACCAGCTATCATGATCAGTCATATCTCCCGCATTGCCAACACGGCTAAAGAACATGACCTGGGATATGGTTTTCTCCTGACTTCGGTATTTGAGCACTTTGGGATTTCTTTACAGAAGGAGGTCGGGGTGCAAGTAACAAATGAGATAGGTAGTAGCACCCTGATCAGTTGTGGGTTCAAGCTTGCAAAGGGTGAGACTGTTGGTTCCAAACAGGGGCCTCGAACACCCTTTACCCCTGTTTCTGGTTCTTTCTCCAGTGAGCCTTCTGTTGATGCCTTGCTTTTGGACCAAAAACGGTTGAAAATCGAGCTCGCTGAGGTTAGAGCTGCTCTTGCTGAGGAGAAGGCCTCAATGCCAAGCGCCATGAGGATCTAATGTCGATTCTTTCCGTCTTCACAGCCAAAGTCTCTTCTCCTCCACCCTGAATCAGCTCAAACCCTTGATCCTTCCTTGTTCTGTCTTCCTTTATTTTTCACCCTGTTCTCAACAACTGTTTCTCACTATCTGGTTGTGCTTTGTGACTGACGATGGTTTATGCTAATCTTGGTTGGATCTACTGTACTGCTGTGTCGTGCTTGTCTTCTTGTTGTTATTTGTTTATGCGTGACTCGGGTGGCCAATATCATTACCGTGCCATATACTTGAGTGTATCGCAGGTTGTTTTTCCTCCATTACCCAAGTGGTGGTAACTGCAAACACTCTACTTCTCTTGTTTGACCTGACCACCCTTTTTCGATGATGTCAAGGGGGGAAGATGGGCATGACCATGATCGTTTTAGTTTGACCTAACTCCAGTTGACTTCTTAAAAAGGGGGAAGATGGGCATGACCATGATCGATTTAGCTTGGCTGAAACTTGGTTCTGTCTTTTATGTCAATATGGTCATTTGATTTATCATCATCAAAAAGGGGAAAATTGTTGACAATATTGGAACATTGTTGACCCCATCCTTATGTAATGTGAGGTTTTGATGATAACAAACACAAATGTAATATATATTTGAGTGTGTTGATCGAACAGGTTCCAAATATTGTTTGGAAAACTTTGAAATTGCTTGATTAACCATGGTCGAGAACAGGTCTTAAGAACAGTTCTTCAGAACAGTTGAATGGCAAAGAACTTAAAGCATATCAAAGACATGGAGTACTTCAGAAACAGCTTCGGGAACAGTTCTGAGTAACATCATAGCAACAGGTCTTAAGAACAGTTCCTCAGAACAGCTGAATGGCAAAGAACTCAAAGCGCATCAAAGACATGAAGAACTTCAGGAACAGCTCAGGAAACAGTTGTGAGTAACATCACCGCATTGGAGTGATAAGTCCAAATCCTATAGATGCTGTCCGGTTGATTCAATAAGAGTCTTGGTCTGTTATAGGTTTTATTTTCTTAGATTCCTGTTAATATGCCACTTGGAAGATCTTGATTTAACATTTACTTTGAATGGTTTTTAAGAACACTATCTCAGATCAGTTCTGAGATCAGGGTCCAGACTGTTTTCAAGGCAAAACGATTTTTTCACAGTTTTTCTAAAATCTTGGGCTGACGGTTTTTGAAATTATTTGAGATGTATTTTCTGTTATCATTAAACCCAGGATAAGTTATTTTTGGGCTTTGAAATATATTGTGGAGATTTTGAGTCTAGCTTTTATGGGGAATCTTTTACAAAATAAACCAAACTCTTATTTTTGGAATATGAATAAGAAGATGAGAAATTTTGGGATTTGGCTACTGAAAATATTCGTGGCTTCCCATAATCTGTTGTGCTGCACAAAGATCTTATCCTTGCGGCTCATTTACTATTTAAGGAGCTCCTCCACCTCGACATGAAAATAAGGTTTTCACACGGTTTTCACACGATTTTTCAAAGGGTTTTTCACACGGTTTTTCAAGGAGCTTTAACTTGCGAATCATATTTTCAGAAAAACCATCAAAGTGTGTGTGAAAATTGAGTCATCTTCCTTGGCATACTAGGAGCAAAATTGTACCTTACATCCGCTTAGTTAGAAGCACAAAAGTGAGGTGTATTTTCATTCTCTTCTTTCATCAAAGTGAGAATTGAGTGTGTCCAAGCCTAGGGAGGCTTTGGACGTGTGTAATTTGTCTTGGGAAGACAATTACGTGAGTGTGTCCAAATCTGGGAGACTAGGACGTGGTATGTAACTAGTCTAAGGGTAGACAGTTACGTGTATTGCAATTGTAACAGAGAAGGTTACCTTTGTAACGTGTTTAGCCCGTATAGTGGAAGTGTGTGAAAATCCTACTGGGGTAGGTCATGGTTTTCGCCTCGTTTGGGCTCGAGGTGTTTCCACGTAAAAATCCGGTGTTCACACTTTTCTACTTATTTCCGCTGTTTTACACTTTCTGAGCACTTTATAAACAGTTCATCCAAACAAGGTCTAAGCCTGTTTCCAGAAAATTGCGAAAATTTGGCAACACAATTCACCTCCGATTGTGATCGTGTACTCTCAAATCTAACATCTACGTTTTGGCTTTCTATAGTCATTCTTCTAGAGGGGGCTTGGGTTTCTTGGTGTACTGTGTTAGACCTCACGTAATCCTAGTTCTCAATCCCCATCGCTTTTGATTTGGCATTTCCGTATTGTTTAGGTGTTGCTAATTCTGGTTGGTTTTTTTAGTTTAATTATTTATTGAGTATTTTAGGTTTTTTTAATCATTTATTTGTCTATTTCCTCGCTATAGGTTGTTAATTTACTATTATTATTGCTATTATTATTATTATTGTTGCTACTATTATTAATATTATTAGCAATTTATTTTAGATTGGTTAGTTTTGCTAAGCGCTTCTGTCCTTTATCATTATTCTTGCTCTAATCTTTAGTATTATTTAGTGTTAGCTCTCTCCTTATTGCATTTAGTTGTCAAATAGCAGTATAAGCTTTGTCATCGACAAGCTTTGTCTTTTAATTGAATTCATACATTATGTGCACTTGACCTTACTGCTATTAATCTAGTGTTGCGTATTGGGGGGAGAGTTAGTTTTAGTTAAGCCGAGTATTGTTTTTTCTGCTTAGTATATTGGTCACTTCCTGTGTTGTGTTATCATTGTTATTAAGAAGGGTTGGTTGCTCATTGTTATTTGCCCATTGTTTTTTTTTTTTTCCCATGCATTCTCTTTTGACTAGTTGTGTATTCTTTCCAAGTAGATTTCTAGTCTGGTTAACTAATTTTGTTGTTCTTCTAGTTAGTGTTTCTTTGCTTTTTAGTTTCAGTACTTTCTTCTTTCCATATTGCGTGGCCCACTCGGTGATTGTTTAACTCATTATTCTTAAGTTCAAACTTATTGTATTATTAGTAGTATCTTTTGTTTTGTGTTGTTGGGGGTGGGTGTGGTAGCTTTAGCTGGCGGCGAGCAATGCAGTAGATTCAGCCAGTCCTCCGTGGGGAAATGGGGTTAGGAGGGATGTAGGGTTTCGGAAGGTGCACCTAGCGTCTTGGAATATTGGGTCACTTACTGGTAAGTCGATAGAATTAGTTAAATCTTTACACAGCGTAAGATTAGCATAGCCTACGTTCAAAAGACTAGGTGGATGGGAGCTAAAGTTAGAGAAGTTGATGGGTATAAGCTGTGGTATTTTGGGTCTAGCAGGGCTAAGAATGGAGTGGGTATTTTGGTCGATAAGGAGTTGGTTGACTTTGTTGTTGAAGTGAGGCGTAAGAGTGATCGAGTTACAGCCATTAAGGTCATAGTGGGATCAGAAATCCTAAATGTGGTTAGTGTTTACACACCTCAAATAGGTTTGTCGGATGATATTAAGAAGCAGTTTTGGGAGGATTTGGATTTAATCATTTAGGATGTGCCTTAGAGAGAGCAACTTTTCATAGGAGGAGACTTTAATGGCCAAATTGGTGTCGAAGCAGACGGGTATGATACGGTACATGGAGGTTTCAGTTATGGGGATAGAAATAATGGAGGAGTTTCTATTCTAGATTTTGCGGTTGCCTATGAATTGTTGGTGGTAAACTCCTTTTTTAAGAAAAAGAAGGATCACTTGGTGACCTTTAAGAGTGGTTCCATAAAGTCTCAAATTAATTACTTCCTGATTAGGGTTAATAATAGGAGGTTATGTAAGGATTGTAAGGTGATTCCAAGGGAGCATTTAGGAACTCAGCATAAGTTGCTAGTGTTGGACGTGGAGCTCAAATGTTCAAAGTCGAAGAAGAGGAGTGTTGGGAAGCCTAGATTTAAATGGTGAAATCTTACTAAGGACAACGCTATGAAGTTAGTAGAGAGGATTACTGAAGAAGGAGCTTAGAGGCAGGTCGATGATGCAGATATAATGTGGGAGGCAATGGCAGAATGTATTCGAAGGTTGGCTAAGGAAATCCTGGATATATCTAGGACAGGTAGCAGCAGAATGAACGGAGTCTGGTGGTGGAACGAGGAGGTAAAGGAGAAAACCAAGGAGAACAAAGAGGCATATTGTTGAATTAGCATATTCAGTTTTGATGACAACAAACCCAAGTGTAAAATGCTCTTAAGTAATGTTGCTCCAAACAAAGTTTTCCAAACAGGCATACACTGTTATTTTCAATATGCGTCTTAACTTGTTTGCTGAATGTTGAGAACAAGTCTTAAGAACAGGTCTCATACCTTGATGACTCACGCTTAAGTCAAGAACACCACCTCGATGAGTTGATTGTGTGTTAAGATCAGTTCCTGAACTCAAGCAATACAAGAACAACCTGGCAAACAGGCTAGGTGGTTCAAGGACAATCCAGCAAACAGGCCTTTCTGAACTCAAGCGATACAAGAACAACCTGGCAAACAGGTTGGTCTAGGTGGCTGGGGCAGCGTATTCGTCTTGAACAAGATGACTGGATCTACAACAAGATGTCTTGGGTAATTTAGGTTTTATTTTTAGACTCTTGTTAATATGCCAATCTTGAAAAGTCTCTAACTAACCACTCTTGAATTGGTTGCGCTATTTGCTTCAGAACACCAAGTTTGAACAAACCTGTAAACAGGGTACCTAGGGTGTTTCTGAACTGCAACGGCCAAACCCGGTCACTTTGGAAAACTTATTTTGGTTGGCCAAAAGCTATAATATATTTTGATAAAATTCCAAGACAGCAATTTAAGCTGTAGGAAATCTTTTGATATGAAAATCACTTGGGAGATTTGCAAAACTGATTTTGAAAAATATTTACCAGAAAGTGATTAATTCAAAATTCAAGCTGAGATTCTTTTCCAGGTATTTCACAGCTATTTTTAAGGGGAAAAGATAGTCTTTTATCCTCCTAAATCAAACCCTACAATATTGAGAAACTCTATCCTCATTGGATCTTTTAGCCGTTGGAATTCTCTGTGCTAAGCAAAAATCTCTCTTTGCTAAACATAGCTGATTTTATCACTTCTCCTTATTTTTGACCGTTGGATTTTTTGTTTAAAAACTCAACATTTCACTCCCATTCACAAGAGAAGAAAAAACGAGAAACATACACAACATACGCAAAAAGGGAGAAGTGCAAAAGTGGTTTTTCTAGTGAGAAGAATTTTTCGAGCTACTCTTGAGAAAAGAAAAACCGAGACAAGTTGTGTTTAAGCTGAGCTTTCAAGATATTAGCATACTAGGACCTCATTGTACCTTACATCTGCTTAAATCAGAAGCACCCCGTAAGGTGTTTTGTAACCCTGATCTTGGATCAGAAAAGTGAGTGAGTGGTCCTCAGTCGTGTGGACTTTGGACGTGTCCAATCTGGTGAGATTTGGACGTGGTGTAACCTTTCTTAGAAAAGAAAGTTACGTGGTTGCAAGTTGTAACAAGGTGTGTTACATTTGTAACGTGTGAAGCCCGTTAGTGAAAGTGGTTAAATCCTACACGAGGTAGGTCATGGTTTTTCACACCTCAGTTGGGCTAGAGGTGTTTTCCACGGAAAAATTGTGTGTACTTTATTTCCGCATTTATCTTGTTGATTTTCGCCTTTGAGCAAATTGAAAACATCTGGTTCAAACAAGTCAGAAGGTTATTTGTAATTCAAGAACAACCTCTGCAATCAGGAGGGTGTTTGTCAGTAAGTACGCGAAAATCGAACACCACAATTCACCACCCTCTTGTGGGTAAGTACTCCTAAATTCAACAAGTGGTATCAGAGTAGGTTCTTTCACAAAAGGGCTAAACACCTTGAGAGATTCTGAAGATGAGTACACCACAAGGAATCCTTGAAGGGCAATCCATTACTCGGCCACCCTATTTCAACGGCCAACATTATAGTTGGTAGAAGAATAGGATGGAGAACTATATTCAGGCAGAAGATTATGAGTTATGGATGCTCATCAAGAACGAGCCCCTTGTTCCCACCAAGGTGCTTGAAGATGGTAAGAAGGTTCCCAAGGAACCCATAGAGTTTGATGCTGAAGACTATAAGAAAATGGAAAAGAATGCCAAGGCCAAGAAGCTATTATATTTTGGCCTAGGTCCAGATGAATATACACGTATCTCGAAGTGTGAGTCAGCCCAGGAGATATGGAATGCCCTCCAAGTAGCTCATGAAGGAACAAGTCAAGTCAAACAATCACGTATTGAGCTACTCATGAGGCAATATGAGTTATTTGATATGGGTGATCGTGAGAACGTGATGGATATGTACACACGCTTCACCCACATAACAAACGAGCTAAAATCCCTGGAAAAATCCTTCACCACAGAAGAGATGGTGAGGAAGATTCTAAGGATTTTGCCTCGGTCTTGGGAAGCGAATGTGACAGCCATCCAAGAAGCTAAAGACATAAACAAGATCACCCTCGACGAGTTGATTGGCAATCTTCAAACCTATGAACTCAGAAAGAACTCACAACAAAAGAGGAGCAGAAGAAGGATCATGGGCTTGCCTTGAAAGCACAAGAGGATGATGACTCTGACCTTGAGGATGAAGAGATGGCCTTAATGACACGAAAGTTCAAAAATTCTTCAAAAAGGTCAAAGAAAACAGCAAAAGAAAGGACTTCAGTAAATCCAGAAACACCCCCCGAGAACAGTTCACAGGGTGTTTTAAATGTGGCAAACCAGATCACCTTGTGAAAAACTGCCCTCTGCTTCGAGAAGAGCAGGAGTTCGAACAACCCAGAAAACAGATTCGAAAACAACCTGTGAACACCTCAGGCAAAAGATTCTCGAAGGCTATACTTGCTGCCTGGCGAGACTCTTCTGAGGATGAAGGTGAATCTGAAAGTGAAGGAGATGTTGTAGCTCTCATGGCACAAAGTGACTCAGACTCAGATGATGAATCCACAAATAGCTTGACTGATCTCAAGAACAAGGTACGTGGTCTCAATAAAGCAACTCTCGAAAAACTTTTGTATACCTTGAGGGATACTTGTGCTGAATTGAAACGAGATGTCCGAGACCTAGAACTAGAAAATGAGATCCTTAAGAATGAGAAACTTGAGGCTGAAAGAGAAATTCTAGCTTCACATCAAACCATAAATGACCTTAGGGAGACCTTGATCTTGAACGAAGTAAAATATACCACCAATCAAGCAAAGGCTGAAAAGGAAACCCTTGAGCTTAAAGAAAAGGTCGAAGTTTTGCTTGCTGAAAACAAGAACCTGTCGACTAAAGCAAAACGCACAGAACACGACCTTGCCACAAACAGGTTGTGGAACAAGTCCTCATAAGCCCTTGATTGGTTAAACACTCACCACAGTCGAAACAAAAAGGGACTTGGATATAAGCCTAAACGAACCGTTTACCCAATCCATAGAAAGTATGTGGGATTACCTGAAAACATTGTTTGCTTTCATTGTGGTAAAACTGGTCACTATCAATATTCATGTCCTTCAAGAAAGTATGCCATTGAAAAGAATGAAAGGTATGTGAAACAAATCTGGATTAGGAAAGATGAGCTTTATTTGTCTAAAAGAATGGGACCCAAGTGGATTTGGGTTCCCAAAACTAACCCTTGATTTGTTTTGCAGGCTAAAGTGAGAGAGAACAACCCCACAAACAACCCAGCAAACAGGGTAAGAAACACCCTGGCAAATAGCTCAGAAAATAACCTTGAAAACAGGCAGCTGTAGTATGTTGATAGTGGGTGTTCGCGGCATATGACCGGAGAAAAATCAAACTTTCTCTCACTTACAGCTTCAACCGGTGGGAGCATGACTTTTGGAAACGGCAAGTCTGGGACAATTGTCGGTATAGGTAGCATTGGTAAAACTCTCTCCCACTCAATTGATAATGTGCACTTAGTTGATGGTTTAAAGCATAATTTACTAAGTGTGTCCCAACTGTGTGACAAGAACAATCCAGTGGGGTTCTCACGAACACATTGCTTGGTTGTCAATGCCAACACAGGAGACGTTGTGTTAAAGGGGAAGCGTCACAAAAATGTTTACAAAGTTTGTATTTCACACTTCTACAAAACAACCTGACTTGTTTGAGTGCTGTGAATGATGATATAATGCTCTGGCACAAGAGACTAGGTCATGCGAGCCTTACTCTTTTAAACAAACTTGTTTCCAAAGACTTGGTTGTTGGACTACCTTCAATCAAGTTTAATGATGACAGGGTATGTGAAGCTTGTGCAAAAGGAAAACAAGTCAGATTGTCTTTTAAATCAAAAAGGTGTGTTAGCACTACCCGACCTCTTGAATTATTACACACTGATCTATGTGGTCCTATGAGGATAACAAGTAGAGGTGGGAAGAGGTATGTGCTTGTCATAGTGGATGATTACTCTCGATTTACTTGGACTCTGTTCTTGGCCTCCAAGGATGAAACTTTTGAGAATTTTATTGCCCTTCTCAAAAAGGTTGAAAAGAGAGTAGGACACTCATTGGTTAGCTTGAGGTCTGATCATGGTACTGAATTTAAAAATGCAAGTTTTACAGAATTTTATAATACGCATGGTGTTGATCATAACTTCTCGGCCCCAAGAACACCCCAACAGAATGGGGTGGTTGAGCGCAAAAACCGCACCCTAGAAGACATGACTAGGACAATGCTTATTGCTAGTGGTCTTCCTAGGAACTTTTGGGCAGAAACTTTGAACACATCATGTTACATTATGAATAGATGTATGATTAGACCTATTTTGAACAAAACTCCCTACGAACTCTTCAAAAGCAGAAAGCCCAACATTATGCATTTAAGAACATTCGGTTGTAGGTGTTTTGTGCAAAATAATGGGAAGGATGCTTTAGGAAAGTTTGATCCCAGGAGTGATGAGGCAATATTTCTCGGTTATTCCTCTCACAGCAAGGCATACAAAGTCTTTAACAAAAGAACCTTGTGCATTGAGGAAAGGGTGCATGTGATTTTTGATGAATCTAACACTTTGAATAAGAATGGTGCACAGGAAGAAGAGTTTGAATTAGGTCTTATCCAAAAAGAAGTGTTGCCCCATGAGAGACAAGGTAAGAACACCATGGAGACAACAGGCCCAGAAGTTGTTCCTCAAAACGGCAGGCAAGGTGAACACCAAACAGGGGAAAACACCGTTGAACCTGTTCGGGACCATGTTCTTCAGGAACAGGCTTACAAACAGGTGCAGAAACAGGCTCAGGAGGTGTTCGTGAGCCTGATTCTCCAAATATTCCGGCTAGAGTAGAGCATGTGTCTGTGGATCCACTTACTCCACGACCATGGAAGCACCATAGTTCACACCCCCTTGATCAAATTCTGTCTGATATTAACAGTGGAGTGCAAACTAGGTCTAAGCTTAAGAATTTCTGTGCTTTCTATGCTTTTCTCTCTAACATTGAGCCAAAGAATGTAAATGAAGCTCTTGCAGATTCAGATTAGGTCACAGCAATGCAAGAAAAGCTCCATCAATTTGAAAGAAACAGAGTATGGCACCTGGTACCTAAACCTGCAGAGAGAACAATCATTGGAACCAAGTGGGTGTTCCGAAACAAACTGGATGAGTCAGAAACAGTCACTAGGAACAAGGCACGGCTGGTTGTTCAAGGGGATAACCAAGAAGAAGGGATCGATTATGAAGAAACCTTTGCACCAGTTGCTAGAATTGAGGCTATTCGAATCCTAATAGCGTTTGCAGCTCATATGGAAATCAAGCTATATCAAATGGACGTGAAAAGTGCATTCCTAAACGGATACCTTAAAGAAGAGGAGTATGTCAAACAACCCCCTGGTTTTGAAAACAGTGAATTTCCTAACCATGTTTTCAAACTTGACAAAGCTATTTATGGTTTAAAACAAGCTCCTAGAGCTTGGTATGAACGTTTGTCAAGTTTTTTACTTGAAAATAATTTAGAAGAGGCAAGGTAGACAATACCTTGTTTCTAAAAACTAAGGGGGAACATTTATTGATTGTCCAAATATATGTTAATGACATTATATTTGGTGCAACTCATCATGATTTATGCAATGAATTTTCAAATATGATGAGGAGTGAGTTTGAGATGAGCATGATGGGTGAGCTTAACTTTTTCTTAGGCTTACAAATCAAGCAAACTCCAAACGGCACCATGATCCATCAACAAAAGTATATCAAGGAGCTACTTAAGCGTTTTGGGATGGAGTCGGCCAAACCAATAGACACTCCTATTTCTCCTTCAACCAAGTTGGTTATGGATGATGGGAGTCCCTCAGTTGAGGAGAAACTCTATAGGGGCATGATTGGGTCACTCCTATACCTAACCGCTAGTAGACCAGATATTGTTTTTAGTGTTGGTTTATATGCCCGTTTTCAGTCTAATCCTAAGGAAACTCATCTTAAAGCTGTGAAACGGATACTAAGATATTTGAAACATACACCCAATTTAGCCTTATGGTATCCTAGAGGTTACAATTTTGATCCTGTTGGATATGCTGACGCTGACTATGCTGGATTCCTAGTTGATAGAAAGAGTACCTCAGGTATGGCTCACTTTCTTGGACCCTGTTTGGTATCTTGGGCTACCAAGAAGCAACATTCAGTTGCCATGTCCACAGCAGAAGCTGAATATGTTGCAGCAGCTTCATGTTGTGCTCAACTGTTGTGGATAAGACAACAGCTTAAGGACTTTTGTGTTGACACTGAATGCATTCCTATTTTTTGTGATAACACAAGTGCAATTAACATTGCCAAAAATCCATGTCAACATAAAACAAGCATATTGACATTCGACATCATTTCTTGAGAGATAATGTTGAAAAGGGTTTAATTTCTATGAATTTTTGCACAACGAAAAATCAAATTGCTGATATATTCACTAAGGCACTAGCCAGAGATCAATTTGAGAGAAATAGACTGGAACTAGGATTGGTAAGAACACCCTGAGATACTTGTTTCCAAGACATGAACTAGGTTTGGTAAAAACAACCTCTACACCCTGTTCTCTCCCCTTGTTTGCAAATCTTATTAGCAACTGATGTGATTTATGTACAATGAGTGCATACACTCGAATTGCGTACATTTTTTTTAATTTATACAAAGAGTGCAGCATAAGGGGATGTACTAAGGATCACTGGAGCAGCTCTGCCACCCCTAGTACCAATGAGTCAAATCAAGATCAAACGGCGAAGAACAGGCAGGTATCTTGATCAAACGGAAAGAACAGGTGCGTCCCTTGGCTGTTCGATGCATATAGGAATGTGTTTTCTTTAAACCTCCCTCCTTACCAAGGCACACGCCTTTAATGTTCTCATCCGTTGCAAACCTAGAGATCTTTAAAAGATTTTGGGTGCTCTCTCTCTCTTTAAATGCCCTGTTCTCAGTTCGTCTTTTCACCTGACTTCATCTCGCTCAAAAGCAAACCTAATCTCTCTCCTCTAGCAACAATGGCTTCCAACAACACCTCTCACTCAAAAGCCCTGGTTCTTGCGTCCTCAATCCCTGCTCCCCCTCGCCCAATCCTGTACAAGCCTTTCAGATTTCTGAAAAGCTTGTTCCTAAAGTCAGTCGGGATAGGGATGGACGATATTCCCTTCAATTGTGGAAGGGAATTGGTGTTTCTTGTGGGGTCAGTTGCATGTCCCATTAAAGTAGAGTCGGAGGGTGCACCATCGGGGCCTCAAGACAAAATCTTGGAAACCCCTGAAGGGTTTAGTGATAATTTCGAACCCTGTTCTTTTGGGCTGTTTCCTGAAACAGTGCCAGAAACAGGGAAAGACTCTTTTGACGCCGTGTGTGTGGAGGATCTGAATATCGATTTCCGAGGGAATTCGAATGAGACATCAGAGGAGAGTCAGGAGAAGGATTCTCTCCCTGAGGCTGAACTCACTACTCCGGTTGCTCAAACCGGAGAGAAAAGGAAAAGGGTGAAAATAGTGGCCAGGCGCAGCAGAACGCCAAAGCCACAACCAAGGTCTCAGCCCTCTCAAACTCCCTCTTCTCCAAAATCCTCCAAACCTTCTCGCAAATCTGCAAGAATAGCTTTTCAATCCGCTCCCCGTATCTCCAAACCCTCTGCTCCAATCATCGAGGAGATTTCCTCTTCTTCTACCGAGGGGTTCTCGAGTTCTGACTCTGAGAACACCTCTTTCAAACAGGGGACACCGGTGTTCTCCGAGTCCTCTGAAGATCAAGCCCCTCAAAAATCAACCTCTAAACCTGCTGTGAAGTCCTCTCCTGCAAACTCACCCCTCAAACGAAAGCCCAGAACAGCTCCCCTACCAGACGCTACCACCTCTGTTCCTCCTCCCAAACGCCCAAAGAAGTCCACCCCCTCTCCTATGTCTGACAAGCATGCGCAATTGCTTAAGCGCAATGTCGTCAGGGGGAAGGTAGTAAATGTACGTTTTTTCGAGGAACAGGGTCTGGGGGTGTTCCTGAACAAGTTGCGAGTCCAAGGCTGGCTCGACTTGTTTGCAAACACCCAGTTGGGGTGTTCTGTGCCTGAGTTGGCTGAGTTTTACACCAACTGCAGTGTCACCAAAGGGGTGGTGACAAGTTTTGTGAATGGGCAAGGCATTAAGGTTGATGCGCCCACACTTGGGAAAATATTGGGGGTGCCCTCACAAGGCTTTGCTGTGTATGTGAGGGAAGACAAAACTGCCCTGACAACAGCCAGGCTCCTAGAGGTGTCCCAACGCCTCAGTCAGAAACAGGGCCTGAGAACACCCTCTCGGTTAAGAAGGGTGAAATGACCTCCCTGCACCAACTACTATTTATGTTCACCATCAAGAACATAATTCCGCGAGGTCAAGGGCGAAACTCAGCAGATGCCCTCGATCAATGTCTGGTGGACCTACTGGATCGGGAGGAACCAATAAACCTCCCTGCAATCATGATTCGCCACATAGGGCGAATTGCGAACACCACCCGAGCCCATGATCTTGGCTATGGGTTTCTGCTGACAACGGTGTTTGAGCACTTTGGGATAGCGCTCACACGGAGAGTGGCGGCCCAAATCATTGATGAGATTGGGATTGACACCCTGCTAGGGTGTGGCTATGAGGTTGGCGAAAAGTCAGTCTCCAAACAGGGTCATCGACCACCTCGACCACTTGTTTCTGGGCAACCTACCATCAAGGTTGAGGCTGTTCTTGAGGACAATGCTCGCCTCAAGGATGAGCTCTCCGCCGTCAAGGCTGCTCTTGCTGAGGAACAAGCCCTCTCCGCCAAACGCCATGAAGATTTGCTTGCCCTTCTCTCCACCCTTGCCCCCAGCATTCCTCCTCTGCAAACGAAACCACCCCCTGCTCCCTGATTGTCTAGGCTGGTCTCTAGTCTCCTCCTCCTCCTCTCTTAGTTTTGTTGTTTTGGCATTGTACTCCTTTTCTTTGCAATGACATATCTATTTGCAATGCTTTATATGCTTTTCTTGCAACCATCCTGTTGTTCTTGCTTTTTAATGATGCCAAAAGGGGGAAGAATAGTGTAACCTATTGACAAAGTATGACGAATGAGCCTGACCTTGACTCGATAGGGTGGGTTGACCTCTAACTCCTTGTACCTACGTGGATCCCTATCAGCATTCAATTTTTTTTTAATATGGACACTTGGTTTGTCATCATCAAAAAGGGGGAAATTGTTGAATTAGTATATTCAGTTTTGATGACAACAAATCCAAGTGTAAAATGCTCTTAAGTAATGTTGCTCCAAACAAAGTTCTCCAAACAGGCATACACTGTTATTTTCAATATGCGTCTTAACTTGTTTGCTGAATGTTGAGAACAAGTCTTAAGAACAGGTCTCATACCTTGATGACTCACGCTCAAGTCAAGAACACCACCTCGATGAGTTGATTGTGTGTTAAGATCAGTTCCTGAACTCAAGCAATACAAGAACAACCTGGACAAACAGGCTAGGTGTTTCAAGGACAATCCAGCAAACAGGCCTTTCTGAACTCAAGCGATACAAGAACAACCTGGCAAACAGTTGGTCTAGGTGGTTGGGGCAGCGTATTCGTCTTGAACAAGATGACTGGATCTACAACAAGATGTCTTGGGTAATTTAGGTTTTATTTTTTAGACTCTTGTTAATATGCCAATCTTGAAAAGTCTCTAACTAACCACTCTTGAATTGGTTGCGCTATTTGCTTCAGAACACCAAGTTTGAACAACCCTGTAAACAGGGTACCTAGGGTGTTTCTGAACTGTAACGGCCAAACCCGGTCACTTTGGAAAACTTATTTTGGTTGGCCAAAAGCTCTAATATATTTTGATAAAATTCCAAGACAGCAATTTAAGCTGTAGGAAATCTTTTGATATGAAAATCACTTGGGAGATTTGCAAAACTGATTTTGGAAAATATTTACCAAAACCGAAAATATTTCTCTCTTATCCTTTGGAAAGTGATTAATTCAAAATTCAAGGTGAGATTCTTTTCCAGGTATTTCACGGCTATTTTTAAGGGGAAAAGATAGTCTTTTATCCTCCTAAATCAAATCCCTACAATTTTGGGAAACTCTATCCTCATTGGATCTTTTAACCGTTGGAATTCTCTGTGCTAAGCAAAAATCTCTCTTTGCTAAACATAGCTGATTTTATCACTTCTCCTTGTTTTTGACCGTTGGATTTTTTGTTTAAAAACTCAACATTTCACTCCCATTCAGAAAACCAGAAAAAACGAGAAACATACACAACATACGCAAAAAGGGAGAAGTGCAAAAGTGGTTTTTCTAGTGAGAAGAATTTTTCGAGCTACTCTTGGGAAAAGAAAAATCGAGACAAGTTGTGTTTAAGCTGAGCTTTCAAGATATTGGCATACTAGGATCTCATTGTACCTTACATCTGCTTAAATCAGAAGCACCCCCGTAAGGTGTTTTGTAACCCTGATCTTGGATCAGAAAAGTGAGTGAGTGGTCCTAAGTCGTGTGGACTTTGGACGTGTCCAATCTGGTGAGATTTGGACGTGGTGTAACCTTTCTTAGAAAAGAAGGTTACGTGGTTGCAAGTTGTAACAAGGTGTGTTACATTTGTAACGTGTGAAGCCCGTTAGTGAAAGTGGTTAAATCCTACACGAGGTAGGTCGTGGTTTTTCACACCTCAATTGGGCTAGAGGTGTTTTCCACGGAAAAATTGTGTGTGCTTTATTTCCGCATTTATCTTGTTGATTTTCGCCTTTGAACAAATTGAAAACATCTGGTGCAAACAAGTCAGAAGGTTGTTTGTAATTCAAGAACAACCTCTGCAATCAGGAGGGTGTTTGTCAGTAAGTACGCGAAAATCGAACACCACAATTCACCCCCCTCTTGTGGGTAAGTACTCCTAAATTCAACACATATGCTGCTTTCATGAGTAGTGGAACGGATGAAGAGAAAGAGATTAGTAGAATTAGATATAAGGCAGCAACGAAGGTAGCCAAGAAAGCGGTTGCTGTAGTTAAGGATATGGCTTATGATAGGTTATATCAAAAATTGGGGACCAAGAGAGGTGAGAAGGAAATATTTAAACTGGCAAGGGTTAGGGAAAGAAGAACAAGGGATTTGGGTGTCGTGAGGTGCATCAAAGATGAAAATGGTAAGGTATTGCCTGAGGATGCAGAAATCAATGAGAGATGGAAAATGTACTTTTCCAAACTCCTTAATTGTGAAATGATGGAAGATTTTCGAAGTAGGGAAAGAGAGACTAGTGAAAGTCATCTTGATCCTCGACTGTGTGAACCTATCAACAAGGATGAGATTAACGAGGCCCTAAAAAAGATGACCAATGGAAAGGTAGAGAGATCAGATCAGATACCAGTGGAAGTGTGGAAGTGTTTGAGTGAAGAGGATTTGAAGTGGCTACCAGAGCTTTTCAATGTTATTTTTAGGACTGGTAAGATGCCCAGAGAGTAGAGATTTAGTACAGTCATCCCATTGTATAAGAACAAAGGGGATATTTAGGATTGTAATAATTATAAGGGTATTAAGTTACTTAGTCACACTATGAAGTTATGGGAGAGGATGATTGAGAGAAGGTTGCGAAAGGATATTTCGATACCAGAGAACCAATTTAATTTTATGCCTGACAGGTCAACCACAGAGGCGATTTACCTCATTAGAAAGCTCATGGGATTGTACAGAGATAGAAAGGTGATCTGCATATGGTGTTCATTGACCTGGAAAAAGCATATGATAGAGTTCCGCGTCAAGTGTTATGGAGTTGCTTGGAAACGAAAAGAGTGTCACCTGTATATATTCGAGCTATTAAGGATATGTATGACGGTGGTAGGACGAATGTTAGGACGCCAGGAGGGGTTACCAATGACTTCTACGTTATTCCGCTTTAAGTCCTTTTCTTTTTACTCTAGTTATGGAAGAATTTACAAAAGGGATTCAAGATGAGTTACCATGGTGTATATTATTCGCAGATGATATTGTTCTTATTGATGAGATCAGAGAGGGAGTTAATGGCAAGTAGGAGCAATGGAGACATACACTGTAGTCTAGAGGCTTTACAGTAAGTAGATCACAAAATGAATACCTTCATTGTTGTTTCAGTGGAAGGGAAGACACGAGAGGAAAAGACGCCATTGATGGGATGCTGGTACCAAAGGTCGAGAAATTTAAATATCTAGGCTCGATCATTCAATAGAAAGGGGATGTTGACGAAGATATTAGCCAACGCATAAAAGTGGGTTGGCGAAAATGGAAGTATGCATCGGGTGTGTTGTGTGATAAGAGGATGCCTGTAGGATTAAAAGGCAAAATTTATCGTATGGTAGTTAAATCTGTTGTGTTGTATGGATCGGAGTGTTGACCTTTAAAAAAGACAGAGGTTCAAAGGTTAATGGTAGCATAAATGAGGATGATTAGATGGATGTGTGGTTATATGAGAATTGATAGAATTAGTAATGGAGTAATTAGAGACTTAGTTAAAATGGTACCCATCGAAGATAAGATGAGAGAGCCAAGACTCAGATGGTTTAGCCATGTGAAAAGGAGTGTGGAAGCTCTAGTGAGGGGATGTGAGAGGATGAACATCCCCGAAGGTAAAAGAGGAAGGGGATGACCAAAGAAGAGTTTGGAAGAGGTGATTAGAGAAGACATGAAAGTTGTAGGGTTGTCGAAGGACATGGCTCAGAATGGGAGATTATAGCGGGATAGGATTACGATCTTAAATCTCAGAGAGATAGGCTCGTAGGTGTCTCTCTGTTGTAGTAGGGCAGGTTTGGCTGTGGTTTTTTCGTACGTCGTGCTTGTATGCAGATACTACATGCATCTGGGAAGAGACACTGTTTGCCTACCTCTACTTGTTAAGGTAAAAGTACTTTCATCTGATATGTTGTACTTATGTCTACATAGTTACTGCCACCGAATTTATTAGTACTTCTTAATTCATTCTCTGCTACTTATCCTTAGTATTTCTCCATAAAATGTTTTCACAAAATCCTTCTTCTATAAAATATGTTCACAAAATCTTATTCTGTGGGTCTCTTGGAATCAGTCTCTCTACGGGCATGGATGTCGGTAGAGGTAAGGTTGCTGACATCTGGATCTCCCCAAACTCCGCTAAAGTGGAACCCATACTGGGAGGAGGTGGTGGTGGTGGTGGGTGGTGTTTAATACCCTAATAATATCGCAATACATTTGCCATCTAACCAAACCAACAACCTAATGTGCTTCTTTGGTGAAGTTGAGATCGTTCAAGTTTCTGACACTCACTTGACTCGTACCCTTATAATTGCAAATACTCCCTTCTCCCTAGGGAACACATTCATCTACCGGCATGGCAACAATAGTACACATTTGAGATACTACCATCATTATGTCAGCCGAAGTAACTCATTTAAGCATGTTTTAAGAAACATAGTCCATAATGAATGAAGCTTAGAAGGCAAAATAGGTAAAATTTGAATCCAAAACTCCGATAATAATGCTCAACAGCTTTACTGAACGCTTTACTACAAACCCACAATAGTTTTTCTATTTACTAACCAAATCACAAGAATAAAGCTCACGACTACACAGATTTGTATGTATTGGTGTACTCATAATCCTATACAAGTTTTTCTATTTTTCTACCACAATTGAGCTTCAATTTGACATACAAGTGGAGAAAGTAGCATGCATTACAAGCTTGACAACTTAAAAAACAAAAATCACAACAATAATCCATACAGAAAGCAATAATGTGGAGGTAACTTTCAAAATGGCGCACACATAACCGTTGAGCTATACAAGCTTGTTCCCACAAATGTAAGTGCCCTCTGAAACAACGATCAGCTCTATTGCTTGGGGCTGGTCATCTTGTCTTTTGGATCTTCCTCCAACTTTCTGACATAAGGTGAGGGGAACCATCCGGTTTTCCCATTGGATTCCCCTTTGGACCAGCCACCAGGAGCTACCTGATTGTAGAGAAGAAAAGAGGGGCGGGGGCGGGGGCAGAGATAATGTGAAACTGTGTGAAATCAAACAAAATATTACTTATCAGTGAGTGGGTAACAAATGTATCAGATTGCATTTGTTACTTGATGATCTGAATAAGTACTACAAGACCAAGGAAAACTGACCCAAAGATGATTTCATGCCCAAAATTGCAAATATCAAAGCTGCTGCAGATCGAAAGTTAGACAACGTAATTTGGATCATCCTACCCTAAATTTTATCCCTGGGAGGAAAAGGATCACCTCAACCCAGCCATTAAGTTTGTTTTGCATACTCCCCCCCCCCCCCCTTTTTCTTTTGCCCTGAATGAGCCCTCTACTTGTATAACAGATCCCATTCAGGCATCAAACCAGCTCAATACTTCATAAATTGTAACATACCCAAGTCGCAAAAGCAAATGGCATTTGACTGACATTTCACTTTCCAGTAAAAATGAGTCAAGCAGCTCGTCCTAACTAGACCAAGAATCACTCAGCCACTCACTGATTTCCCAAGTGGATCGTAGATGCTTCAAGTGTGATTGAAACCACTAGTTAACTGAGAATGAGGAGAAAGAACAAACCTGCTGCACCACAACAGTATCATCAACTGAAAGACTCAACTCTCCCTCAACCTCAGCATCAAAAGGAATTACCACCTATGAACGACAGAGCCAAGAATTATCAAAATAGCCATTAGGGTGGTACACAAGAACAGACAAGATAAAAGAAGAGAAATCAATGAACCATTTTGGCCATCAAAGGTTGATGATAAAACCAGCAGTCGGTAATGAGCCCCACTCTCTCAAAAGTTGAAGTCATTATTGAATGGTATTACTTAGCTGTGTGGGGTTGCAAAGATGATAGCTTTGAATTATTATCAGGGTTTGAGTTTTTCAAGATCATCTGGGGCAGCAAACATCTACATCAAGTTGAAAGCCATTTGGAAATATGACAGAAGGCTGTTGCCAGGTGAATATTCAGCAAAGTTTGCAGTGGAAATATGTGAGTACTGAGCATGAATGTTTCTGACAAGGTATTTAACCATGAATTTCTCATGGTCGTACATTTAACATGATTTATGCCTCTACAATTCACTTTCCCTACTTCTAAGAAGTTGACAGAGTCATAACTCAATATTGCACAATTTTGTTAACTTCAGATTATTCAGAAATAAAGTAGAATGTCTGGCCAATTAGTCCTCTACTTCTCTGTTGTGGACTGCTAAGCAATCAATGCCGGTTAAATCTAGCGTCTGATGGAAACAATATTTCTGCAACTCAAATTGGATAACTCTGGAACAAAGCTTTATTGGCTAAGCAAATTTGGGTTGTGGATAACAAAAAAGACAGGCTGTGGGTGAAGTGGATGCATATACATCATCTAAAGGGGACTAACTGGTGGAAGTACAATCCTAAAGTGGATGTTTGCTGATACTAGAGGAAGTTGTGCACTTTGAAGAATACTCTTAAAGAAGCCTTCCACTCTGGGTCTTTTGTTATAGCAGGGGAATATCAGACTATCAATGCATATAAATGGCTTTGTGAACCTGATCAGAAGGTGACATGGGCACCATCAGCGCAGAACAGAGGGAATATGCCCAAGCACAGCTTTATTTACAGATTAATCTTTAAGGATAAGCTGCCTTTGAAAGCCAAAGTTGTTGAGTTCATCCCTGGAATGTCAGCTGGATGTGATATCAGTAGATCAGCCACATGGGACTAAAGAACATTTGTTCTTTGATGGTCAGCATGCAACCCTGGGGAGGGAAACAGTTTGGTCCTGGTTCAAGGGAGGGTGGAAACCTTCTAGTTTCATGAATTGCAGAGGACTCTACTAACTGCAAAGTGGCCTAAAGAGATGAAGACATTGGCCATATGCATTACTGCAGGCTATTTGCAATTGCATCAGATATGGACTGACAGGAACAATCTGATTTTTCAGAATATAGTTGTGGATCCCCATGTTTCAAGCAAGCAGATTCTTCAAGTGGTGAAAGTTGGGATGAGTTGCTTGAGTTCTTGTAGTAAATCAATCGAGAAAATATATTGTATAAGACCTATTCTTAAGGTCTAGAGAGGATGAAAGAACCCTTCCTAGAAGGTGGCGTCCTCACTCTAGATGCTTTTAGCTTGTACATAACCCAGGCTGTTGAGGAAGTTTTCTCTAGGCAACGAAGGTTCACTTCTTACCCAAAAAAAGTATAACTCTTAACTGTTTTCTTTTAAGTTTTTAACCAGATATGGGCAGCAAGATGCTATCAGATTAAGTTAGATCCTAATCTAATTATATTCTACTGTTATATATCTACATGAAGCACAATCTAGGGCTAGGAACATTTTTCAGAAAAGGGAAGAAAAGCAGCACAAAAGCAAGGATAAAGGCCTCACTTTTGCAACAAAGCATGTCCTATCTTTGTTTTCTCTGTGTCTCTTGTTTCCATTTAAACCAGTGTTCCCCTTCGTTTCTGGTGTGTTTAGATGGCTCTTCATAGCATCTGGTGAAGAGCATGAGATATTCGATTGTTCCATCCGCATCATCTAAATGCCAAAATTCAAGCACACCATGGAAAATGTTGCTGTTGGAGGAAAGCAATGGCAAAAAACAATGATAGGTCAAATGAGGCAAGAAAAGGGATTAATCACATACCTGAGCATGTAATTTGTCTAAGACAGTAAGAACATTGCGATGAAAAGATCTCTCCGCATTCACCTGCACGTTCAATCCACCAAATAAAATTGGCCACAACAGTTCAAGTTATTTGACATGAATAAATCTCAATAAAACAGAACAGCTTTCAGCTATTAAAAATCTACACAATGATTCCAAATCCATACTATGAGAATTTGCACGATGATTATAGGTCTAACAACTGTACTCTTTCACATGAATCCATGTGGCTATAAGAAAATTCATTCTATCTTCAACTAAAATTTGTTTTCCTACCTCAAAAATTTTGGGAGAAAAATAAAGTAGGGGGAAAAAACTGAAAGAAGCTGCAACTCGAACCATCACATCAGGCTGTCATAACTTGTCAAATGCTCATGCATCAATTCATTCCATTACATCCATTTATGCATGTGACTACTGATGGAATGTGATCATATTACTTTAGCTAACTACCCAAGGGATTGCTTATTTTCGCCAGAGCCGGCCAAGCATACAAAGGTCCTAGGTGACTAAGACATGTTCATTTTCTAAAACTCATCCCTTTCTGTCGTAAATGAGATGTCAAGTAGGCATACTCATGCCAGAGAGTGGAGCTCTCAATTTGGGTACTTAGAGCTCAAATGATATAATTGGATCAAAACGTCCAACACTGAGAGATGCTTTCAAACTGACAAAGTCTGCAGCAGAAGATAGCGTCGTAGAAAGAGACATAATCCATCTGAAAACTCAAGCTCCCCGGTCATCAATCCCAGGAAGTAAGTTGACCGTAATCCCCCAACTGATCTACCCAGTAATGTGATGAGTTCCGACCCTGCAAGAAAAGCTTTATGTAGAGATCACTGCAAACCCTAGTCACCTCTCCTCTCCGATCTCAAAACCTGAAGATGACTTCTGAAACCTTCACTTTTGATGTTATTTGACGTAAATTAGCCAAGATTTTGACAGGATACGAACACAAAGGAACAAGATAAAACACTCTACCAGGACTGCCAGAGGCACCTTTCCCCTGTCCCATGTTCCAAGTCCATGTGATTGTGGGGAATAAAGCGGCCAGGGACCTATCGGATTTGCCAAGTGGCTAAGGCAGTCTGCGAAACTTCTATTCGTCGGTTCGAATCCGGTTATGACTCTTCCTTTAAGAATTACGAAGATAGCCGCAGAGATTGCTTCTTCTAAGCGCATAAACTGCTTTTCAGATATCACTTTACTCGTAAAGGTAGGATTAAATGCCTGACTCCAGTAAGCATTAGACCGTCTTTGGAAAGAGATCTTGAATGGACTCTTCTTATGAGTAATGCACTACAGTCGCACTGTTTCTTATTTTAAAATCCCAAATCTTCACCTGAGATACATCTGCAGGCAAGTAAGCCTCGTTGCCTGCATGTTTTCAAATTGTTTGACTTCTGACTTTGAAGTTGGCCTCAATGCATTTGTATCACTTGGGTACAACTTTGCAACTTTCAATCTCTCCTAACCACATTTTCAGAGGAATCACATAGTATGGTTGAAACCAGTGCAAGCAAGCAAATGTAATAAATGCCCCTTCCTCTTGACATGGATGTAGTTATATTTGATTTTTCTCATGCCATCTATCTAACATTCTCTCCTAAATCATCTCAACATTCTCCCCTAGTGTCCTACATCATGTCATAAGAAAGGTGACAGTTTTTATGGATGCATTCGCACTGAATTAACATCATTTTACATAACAACAGAAATACAGTGTGGATCCTATAGAAGAGAATGGCCCAGAGAGATCTCTATGTACACAATCATATCCCTAGCAAGTACAGAGGTTTTCTAGAAGACCTACAAAACTTGTTTGAAAATTGGTATCAGATGGCTAAAAAAGTTGCAAATAGACTGTAAACAGAAAGAAATAGAATAACATGCCACTCAGCAATTTTAACAACTAGTCTCATATCCATGTGTTGCATGGGCTTATGTTATATATTTGTTCAAGAAGTTTCTATGAATTGCAAATATTTAGGGGCATTGACTATTATAATTTATCTTGTAAAATATATATTGAATCAATCTAAAAATAAAGTATAGATTATATATACAAGAAAAATAAAGTATTATCTACTCAGTGATCTCTAGAGATCTCTCAATTTTAAGTATAGTTTAGAAATATAGATTGAAGTTATTGAAAAAAGAATGAACATTTAATTGAACCAAAAGTGAGAAGATGAAGAGGTTGGTGAATTAGAGTGCTTCGGAAAAATTTTCACCGAACTCTTAAATTTGGTCAAAAATGCCATCAACTTAAGTTCTTACCCAAACATGCCACTCAACTTAGTTATTAAAGTCAAATCTGCCACCTAGAACAATGTTTTGTAGGTAAAAACCCATGGCTAAGCTGTTTAGAGTGAAAAAAATCACTTTAAGTAATCTTGAAAGACAAGCACTCCTCCAAATCATTTCAGTCTCTCTCTTCACTATCTCAGAACAAGGCATCTTCTTCTCTTGTGAAAACACTCTCTGTTCCCTTTGGAATGGAAAAAATCCTGGCCTTTGACTACTAATTTGCAAGCTCAAGAAGAAGGCGATTGTGGGTTTGGATTTAGACAGACTGGACGGACAACTTGCAGCTGTTGATCATCATCATCATCATCAAGAAGCAAACAGTACAGTTCTCAAAATTTGAAACACTCTGAAAAATTTAAATATTTGTCAGATTCAAGTACTGATTCGAATTCCTCAAACAATTGAAAATTTTGCTGTCAGGTTCAAGGCTATTTTTCAATTTAAGGGTTACAAATAAAACCTGAGGACAACTAATTGTAGAGAAGACTGGCGGAAGAGAGAAAGCTAGCTGCTGGGGGCATTATTTTTTCTTTTAAATAAACACAACATATTTTCCATTGAAAATTTAAATCAAAAACACAAAAAATCTACTGCAGCCAGTCAATTATCAGACAAGTGGCATATTTGACTTTAATAACTAGTGACATGCTTAGGTAAGATTGTAAGAACTTCATTCGGTGGCATTTTTTGACCAAATTCAAAAGTTCGGTGGCAATTTTGCCTAAATACTCAGGCAAATTATGAGCATAGAGAATTGCTTGCTTTTAAAAAAATAAAACAACGCCACCACTGCCACCTCCTAATGCAACATGCAATAAACAAGAATAAATTTATAGCCAATAAAATTAGGACACTTGATGAAAACAAATGAATCGCTTAAAAGTCAAAAATAGTATATAATAGTTATATTAATATGGATACTTAATGTCTAAAAAGAAAAGAAATTGTGAAGGATAGATAATGGTTCAGTGAGCAGCTGGATTACAGAAGAGCCATACCATAATAACAAGCTGCTGGAAGGTCATCTGTTGCTGTTGATCCTCAACTGACTGCATTGCTGATGTCGCTTCTGTTCCAAGTGCCTTCAACCTAGATTTAAGCTCATCCAATTTTTCCTCAGCAGCTTGAAGCTTGATCACATGTTCTCCAGATTTTGGTCCCTCAATTGGCTTTGACCTTAGTCTCTGGACTTCAGCTGCCTACTGGGAAGACAAACATGAGACTCGGGATCAATAATGACCATTTCAGTAACTAACGCTAACATGCATGTATTTAAAAGAAGGTCCCAACAATCTAACTATCTTTCCATAAAGTCTTAGAGTTAGTCAAAGGATGGAGAAACTACCACCTGATCTTCAACGTCTTGCCATAACTTATCATATCGACGGGTCAAATGGCGAGCATCCTCAAGCTCAGCGCTTTTTACTAGTGCTCGCAGTTGCTTGCAGATCTAGAAACTCAAAATGACACAGGAATAGGCATAAGAATCATGACAAACATGAAAACTTAGTTAAATGTAAGTAGAGCTGCTAAAGTGTCTGAAGAACACAAACCATCCCTCAGCAATACTGCCATTCTAATGTATGAGCTTTAATTCTCTATGAACTGAATCTCAATCATCATAAACAGAAGTTTTACAGTTACTATGGCGATAATTATTTCAAATGCTCAGTTATCAGCCGCCAGCTCCATACATAGACTTTCCTAGGCTGCAACAATTCAAAGTACAAGAAAACGCAAAAAACAGAAGCATGCTCATATTCTCTAGACTCAAAAACTAGGCCTATATATGATCAGAATGATAGACAAATTTGCCAATAGAGAGTACATGCGATGCACCATATTAAGTATAAATCTTCATCTTTAGTATCATAAGTGTAGTACCAAACTATTTTCTGCTGTCATCTATACACTGCTACTAAAGTATATGCTAGTCAGTAAAGAGTGTGTGTATGTGCAAACTGCATATACGTGTGCACAAAGATAGAGACAGAATGTGAACGTGTATGCATAGACACACAAACACACACATACATGCAGAGATGCATATATGCCTAGCAAAGTCATCACACTACCTGCTCATCGAAAACTCCAAGCAAGGTCTCCTTCTCTTTTATCATTACATTACGAGAGGCACCTACATGCAAGGCGGCCTCTGCCAAAGGAGAAGTGCTACAGTGATTTCCAGTCTGGTAACTACAACAGTCGTGAGCAAATCTTCTCTCTGAATAGGCAGCAAACAGTCTTAGTCTACATGCAAATATAATAGGCAACTTATTCTCTTCAAGTAGACTTACCTATCTCAATTTGCTTCGAACTCGCTATTATAAATCTTTCAATACCATGTAGCATATCCTTCTCAAAATGCTGACCCACATAAAAAGATGAGAAAGGAACTTCATTAGAAACTCTCACATGATTTTTCTGATGGAGAACTCATGAAAGGGATCTCTTTTAGAAGCTCAATCACCTAAGGATAGGCGGAATGAGTACCTTAGCTGCTCTAGTAGAACTGTAAAAATTTCCCAGTCGGCCATGTTGTGCAATTTCTGCTTCGTCTGCATTAATGGCTTCAGGATCAACATGTCCTATCTGTCTAAGAAGAGCCTGTAGAGAATCAAACAGCAAGCATTAAGAGTTTAGAGATCTGGATGCTGACCATTGCAAATGGGAGATTAGGGAAGCTATTAATATACTTGATTCTAAACCTATTTCACATGAAACTTGATGGACTACATTGATTGGTTGGCCTTTAAACAAGAGTGTTGTAAATATGAGAAAATTGATGGTAACATATTACCTTCCCCCCCCCCCCAAACCCAAAAAAAGGGTCAAAGATAAGCATAACTCTTATCTATCAAGCGCAGCCGCACATGATGTAGCTAGTATCAAGGTCCAAAGCGGTCGAGACATAACCAAGCTTACTCCTAAGGCTCTTTGTGGTTATCTTTATGCCATCCTCCTTTCAAAGCTTCTTTCCTCCGAAAAATCACACTTTTTAGAAGAGGCCAACATTCCTTTCGGGAAAACGACAGCTATGGAAGGGCTTCAAATCTAGGGTCATATAACCTCTTTGCAATTCAATTGTATGAGTAAAACAATGTATATCAGTATATCTAATGCTCTCACTTCTCCCCCCGGTAAAACTACGCTGGGATGATCCAGTGACAACTACAAACGGGTTCCTTCAAGGAAAACCCACAATCCACAGCTAGTAAGGTTATATTATATTTTCGAACCTCAATTCAAATGACTCAATAGAAGTTATTCAAACTTTGTTAGTCCAATAACACAATTCCTACTTACTTAAATCCCAAAAGGTGATGCAAACAGAACTCAATCCCCTCCCTAGCCTCCCCCCCCCCCAACCCCAAAAAAACCCCACAAAAAAGGAAATTTTGTGCAAGGAACAGTGGCCCTCAAATGCATAACTCAAGAATTTAACCCTTACATAATCATTTAAACAAAGGAATAAAAGGGATCAGAACAACAAAAGTGACACCAGTATAAATCCCACTATGAGTGGGCTCTCTGCAGATCAAGATAAAGGTCTAATTTGGGGTTTTTTTTTTTTTTTTTCTTTTCTATGGGAGGGGGGTCATTAACTAAAAGTGACTATAGATTGAATATCCATTAAACCAGGGAGAATTTTGAGGACTACCTGCTGCTGCTTGGCTACTTGCTCTCTGAGCTTGCTAGCTTGCCTTTTAATGGCTTCCATATCACCCAAAAACCCCCTTTGGCTTGTATCCCTCTCTTCTTCTTTCTAAGTATAAACTCTCAAGATGGAAGAATTTATGCCAAATTTTGAGGGATTTTCAGAAAAGGGACGACTTTGATGGAAAGTGGAAGAAACAGAGAGAAGAAGGAGACGCCACTTTGAGTTGGGAACTTTTTTCTGTCAAGAGAGGGGGGGGGGGGGGGCAGCAATTGTGGACAGTCGGAAAGTAGGACATCTTTGGTCTTTTCCAAAATTCAATTGGAGAATAATTGATAATACTTAATTATGTTCTTCAGGAATCATAAATAAGAGTCTCTCTTTAAAAAAAGGATGTAAAGGGGCAAGTACTCAAAAAATATGAAACAAAATAAGAGCGCGAGGGGGAAAAAATTAGAAAAATAACTCCTAATCTTGCAACAACTCCATTGAACCACTTGTCCAATTCCACTTGACCAGCTAAAATTAGATGCCCTGTATGCAAATTTTGCAGCCTGGGAAGGCATGTCATGCCAACAGTTGGTCATTTGGTTATAATATTTGGTATTCAGTAGAAATGAAAGTAATTCTCTTTTTAAATGATTATTTAAAATTATCATTAGATGATAATACAAAGATGAGAGAATAGTTTTTAAGAATTTTCTTTTAGCTAGATGGACAAAAATTGGTTCCCTTTTGAAAATGGAAAAAGATTATTTTTCTTATCTCATAGTTGCAATATCGTCATATTTCTTTTTTCCTTTGTCTTCCCTACATATAAACAAATGTATGCCTCTTTTAAATGGATGCTAATTAGTACAATTGTAGAGTTGTTCATATTTGTTATTAAAAATATAGATTCAAATCATGTTTGTATCTGCCTTTACACCTCTTCATACACCAAGAAAACAAATATACATTTTTTTTGTTAAAAATTGGCGATATTTTTTTTTATAAACTATATCTCTAATATTATTGCAATGTTAGAAAATTCTTATAAAAATTATTTTTCCTCACAAATCACTTTTTAACATAAATATTATTTTCCCAAAATATTAGTTCCCACCCCACCTAGCATACCCTTAATTCATCGCATAAAAAATGCTCTGTGTTTTGAGAGGAGAGAAATTAAGTATTGTGTCAGCGTTCACATTAAAAACACATAGTTTTGTTGATCATATCCTCACCCTCAAGGGAAGAAGGGTGATTAATTGTAGTGGTGGTCCTTATCCCCACCCAAAGGGATTAGGGAAGAAAAACAAAATTGACTCTAAACTGAGCAAAAATATTACAAAATTTGCATTAACTATTGGTATGTTTATTTTTAAGACCCTAACTTCCTAAAAAAAAATTATAAGATAACTTTTGATGATACAAATTTGTAGGTAGAAAAAGACATTTCTACCCTTAGTGAAATACAAATAACTTGGAAAAACTTAAATGTGACAATTATACACAAGAAAATCAAAAGAAATAAAGAGTTCATGAGGGAGATCAAGATAGAAACTCGCCACCACCGTATCATTGATGATTGAGCATAGTTGTGGGACGATCATTGGTAGTCTATGATCCCGCATTGGTGACCTAAACAAAGGTGGATTGGGCGGTAAAGTGAGAGAAGGAATAGAGAGAAAGTGAGGTGATAACGATTCAAGAAAGTTACCCGAAATTTAGAAGCTAGGAACTTGATAAATTGCTGCAACAAGTAATAAAGAGAAAAGGGATCAAGAAGAAGGGTAGAGAGAAGAGAGATAGATTGAGGAATTTTCAGGCTGCTTTCTTATTCCTCAAGCATCACATGATATAGCTATATTCTAACAGACTTCTTTCTCGCCAACGTAACCAACTTGCCAGCTCATCTACACTTTCGGTTACAAAAATTAAATGCAAGCTAAAAATCTCTAAAAACGGCTATGGGTGATTGTAGGGCCTATATCAATACTTCCCCCTGTTAAAGAGCCTTGTCCTAAAGGCGGAAACTGAGGAAACTTGAATCTAAAGAACCAGTAAACTTCCAAGTAGCTTGTTCAGGGGTGAAACATGCCATTGAACCAGAAACTATACAACAATCTTATTCTGTCTTTTCACTAGCCTTCTGGCCAATATCTTGTTTGGTACCTTTTGAGCCTCGAAGTAACTACCTTGTAGCCACTCAGGCATGTAAGGAAGGTGTGGCAATTGACCTCGAAATTGCTTAAGATGAGAAACATGCACTGTGGGGTGAATCTATGCTGTGTTAGGTAGGTTGAGCTTATTGCAACTTTGCCAATTATATCCACAATCTGAAAGGGTCCAAAATATTTGGGACCTAGCTTGGTATTGCTGCCGTGCTGCACACTTGATTGTCGATAGGCTTGGAGCTTAAGCCAAACCCAGTATCTCACTTGAAACACTCTATCAGATCTCCCCTCGTAACCCATTTGCTTCATCCTATGATGTGATCTGCTCAAATTGAGCAACCTGATCATTTCTTCTCTTCTCTGCATAGACCTATCGACTGCTGGGTTTAGTGATTCTCTCAATAAATATAAAAGGTGTAAAGGGGGTGGTTGATTATAGACCACCTCATATGATATCAATTGTGAGGCAGAGTGAAAGGCGGTGTTATACCACCATTCACCTACAGCTAACCACTTAGCCCACTCCTTTGGTTTTTGTGCACACGTATATCTCAAGTATATTTCCAAACACCTATTTAATACCTCAATTTGTCCATCAGTTTGTGGATGGTAAGTTAAAAATAATAAAAGGTTTACACCTAGGACAGAAAATAAGGCTTGCCAAAATGAGCTCACAAAGATGGCATCTCTGTCACCCATTATGCTATGGAGAAGCTCATGCAGTTTAAACATGTGATCTAAGTAGGTTTGAGTCACATCTTCAGCTGAGTAGGGATGGGATAATGCTATGAAGTAAGCATACTTGCTCAATCTATCAACCACTACCCATATGATCTCCTTACCATGTGATTTGGCCAAGCCCCTTATAAAGTCCATGGATATGTTAACCCATACCTCCTCTGGGATAGGTAATGGCTAGAATCCAGGACTAGCTGAAGTATTATATTTGCAGGCTTGGCAAATGGTACATTATCTAATGTACTATTGCACTTCCTTATTCATGCCTTTCCGGTAGAACAGTTGTTTAAGTCTTTTCAATGTGGCATCTCTACCTGAATGTCCTCCAGTTGAGAGTTGTGCATCCATTGCAAAAGTGTAGCTTTCAAACTTGGGTCATCCCCCATTATTAATTTACCTTGCCTTCTCAATTGTCCATTAAACCATTGAAATTTTGGAAAAGCATTAGGGTCTTGCTATTTTTATTGTATGATGAGTTGCAAGGTAGGATCAGTTTGCCAAGTCTGTTCAATGAGAGACATTAGGTTAGATTGGATTGTAGATAGAGCCAAAAGTAACATTTCAGACCCTAATACTCTAGATATAGCATCAGCCACCAAGTTTTCTGCTTCACTTGTGTACTGAAGTTCATAATCAAACCCCATCAACTTTGAAAGCTAGAATTGCTGAAAGGGTATGGAAATCTTTTACTCCAAGAGGTATTTCAGGCTCTTTTGATCTGTCTTGATAATGAATGTCCTTCCTAAAAGGTATTGTTCCCACTTTAGGATTGCAAAGACAATAACTAATAGTTCTTTCTCACAAACTGACAATGTTGCCCACTTTGCGCCTAGTTTCTTGCTTGTGTAGGCAATGATGTTGGTAGCTTAAGCTTATGGCAAGTAATGTAGTAGCTTCAGCCAGTCCTCTGAAGGGAAATGAGGTTAAGAGGGGTGTCGGGTTTCGGAAGGTGCACCTAGCATCTTGAAATATTAGATCATTTACTAGTAAGTTAGTAGAATTAGTCAAGTCTTTGCATAGAAGTAGGATTAACATAGCATATGTTCAAGAAACTAAATGGGTGGGAGCTAAAGTTAGAGAAGTTGATGGGTATAAGCTGTGATATTCGGGGTCAAACAAGGCTAAGAATGGAGTTGGTATTTTGGTTGATAAGGAGTTGGTTGACTTTATTATTGAAAAGAGGCATAGAAGTAATCGAATTATGGCCGTTACGGTAGTGGTGAGATCAGAAATTCTAAATATAGTTAGTGTTTATGCACCTCAAATAGGTTTGCTGGATGATGTTAAGAAGCAATTTTGGGAGGATTTGGATATGGTAATTCAGAACGTACCTCGGAGCGAGAAATTTTTCATAGAAGAAGACTTTAACGGCCATATTAGTGTCGAAACAGACAGGTATGATATGATTCATGGAGGTTTTGGTTATGAGGAGAGAAACAATGGAGGAGTCTATGTCCTGGACTTTACGGTTGCCTATGAATTATTGGAGGTAAACTCCTATTTTAAGAAGAAGGAGGACCACTTGATGACCTTTAAGAGTAGCTCCACAAAGACTTAAATTGATTACTTATTGATTAGGCGAAAAATCAGAGGTTATGTAAGAATTGTAAGGTGATACCTAATGAGTATTTAGGAACTCAGCATAGGTTGCTAGTATTGGATGTAGAGTTCAAATGTTCAAAGTGGAAGAAGAGGAGTGTTGGGGATACTAGAGTTAACTAGTGGAAGCTTACTGAGGTGAACGCTATGAAATTATCAAAGAGGATTACTAAAGAAAGAGCCTGGAGGCAGGTAGAGGATATGAATATAATGTAGGAGGCAATGGCAAAATGCATTCGAAATTTGGCTAAGAAAATCCCAGGGACATCTACGAAAGGTGGTAACAAAATGAAGGGAGCCTGGTGGTAGAAGGAGGAGGTAAAAGAGAAAGTTAAGAAGAAAAAAGCAGCAAACGTTGCTTTTATGAACAGTGGAACGGATGAACAGAAAGAGATCAGTGGAGTTAGATATAAAGCAGCAAAAAAGGTAGTCAAAAAAGTTATTGCTGTAGTTAAGAGCATGGCTTATGATAGGTTATATCAAAAATTAGAGACCAAAGAAGGTGAGAAGGAAGTCTTTAAACTGGCGAGGTTTAGGGAAAGAAGAACTAGGAACTTGGGTGTTGCGAGGTGCAACAAAGATGAAAATGATAAGGTGTTATCTGAGAATGCAAAGATAAAAGAGAGATGACAAATGTACTTTTCCAAACTCCTCAATGGTGAAGTGATAGAAGATTTTCAAGGCAGGGAAAGAGAGAGTAATGAGAGGCATCTCGATGCTCAATTGTGTGAACCTATCAGTAAGGACGAGATTAAAGAGACCCTAAAGAAGATGACCAATGGAAAAGTAGAGGGACCAGATCAGATAACGGTGGAAGTATGATAGTGTTCGGGTGAAGAGGGATTAGAGTGGCTAACAGAGCTTTTCAATATTATTTTTAGGATTGTTAAGGTACCCAGAGAATGAAAGTTTAGTACAGTCATCCTATTGTGCAAGAACAAAGATGATATTTAGCATTGTAACAATTATAGGGGTATAAAGTTGCTAAGTTACACTATAAACTTGTGGAAGAAGGTGATTGAGAGAATGTTGCCGAAGGATATTTTGATATTAGAGAACCAATTTGGTTTTATACCTGGCGGGTCAACCATAGAGGCGATTTACCTGCTTAGAAGGCTCATAGGATTGTATAAAGATAGAAAGGTAGATCTTCATATGGTGTTCATTGACCTGAAAAAAGCATATGATAAAGTTTCGCATGAAGTGTTATAGAGATGCTTGAAAAAGAAATGAGTGTCATCTATGTATGTTCGAGTTATTAAGGATATGTACGAGAGAGTTAGAACAAGTGTTAGGATACCAGGAGGGGTTACCTATGACTTCAACGTTGGTATGAGCCTGCATTAGCGTTCCGCTTTAAGCCCTTTTCTTTTCACTTTAGTTATGGATGAACTTATAAAAGAGATTCAAGATGAGTTACTATGGTGTATGTTATTCACAGATGACATTGTTCTTAGTGATGAGATCAGAGAGGGACTTAATGGCAAGTTAGAGCGATAGAGATATACACTAGAGTATAGAGGTTTTAAAGTAAATAGATCAAAAACTGAATACCTACATTATTATTTCAGTGGAAGGGAAGATGTGGCAGGAGAAGTCACCATTGATGGGATGACGATACCAAAGGTCGAGAAAATATTTAGACTCGATCATTCAACAGAATGGGGATATTGACAAAGATATTAACCAGCGTAAAAAAAAGTGGGCTGGCAAAAATAAAAGTATGCTTTAGTTGTGTTGTGTGATAAAAGAATGCCTGTAGGATTAAAATGCAAAGTTTATCGTATGGTAGTCAGACCAGCTATACTGTATGGATCGGAGTGTTGGCCTATAAAAAAGACTCAAGTTCAAAGGTTGATGGTAGCAAAGATAAGGATAATTAGGTGAATGTATGGTTATACGAGAATGGATAGAATTAGGAATGGGATAATAAGAGATTGAGTTAAAGTGGCTCCTATAGAAGATAAGATAAAAGAAACAAGATTCAAATAGTTTAGCCATGTGAAAAGAAGGAGTGTGAACGTACCAATGAGGAAATGTGAGAGGAGCAATGTCTCCAAAGGTAAAAGAGGAAGGGGATATCCAAAGAAGAGTTTAGACGAGGTGATTAGAGAAGATTTAAAAATTGCAGGATTGACAGGATAGAAGACTGTAGTAGGATAGGATTAGGATCTTAGATCACAAAGAGTTGACCGCTTGATTTGGTTGGATTTTTTCAATTACAGTAGGGTAGGTTTGGTTGTGATTTTTTCGTATATCGTGTTTATATGTAGGTAGTACATATATCTAGGAAGAGATATTGTTTGCCTACCTCTATTTGTTAAGGTATAGTACATTCCTCTGCTGTGTTGTACTTATATTGTACGTATATTTATATAGTTACAGCAACCTGATTTATTAGTATTTCTTAGTTCATTCCCTACTGTGTATCTTTAGTTTGTTTCCATTTAATATTTTCATAAAATCCTTCTTCTATAAAATATTTTCACAAAATCTTATTTTTGTAGGTCTTTTGGATTCAGCCTCTATACAGACAGGGATGTTGGTAGAGGTAAAATTGCCTATATTTAGATCTCCCCAGACCCTGTAAAAGTAAGACCCATATTGGAAGGTGGTGGTGGTGTTGTTGTAGTATCAAAGGCCTGTAGATGTGTGCATATCCCTTGATAAATCTCCTGCAATACCCTGTGAGGCCAAGAAAGCTCCTTAGCTCTTTCTGGGTCCTTGGTTAGAGACATTTTAATATTATCTCAATTTTTCAGGGATCTATTTCTACCCCCTTTCCTGAGATATAGTGGCCAAGGTACTCTACTCTAGGAATAGCAAAGTGACACTTGCTTAGTTTAGCATAGAGAGCATTATCTCTCATGGTTAGTAGTACCTTATACAAATGTATCATATGAGAATCCCGGTAAGGGTTGTAAATCAGTATATCATCAACGAATATAAGGACAAATTTCCATAAATATGCCTTGAACACAAAGTTCATAAGACTTTAAAATGTGGCTGGTGCGTTGGTTAACAGAAAAGGCATCACCGAAAATTCGTAATGCCCTGAATGGTTTTGAATGCAGCCTTAAATACATCATTCTCATGCATCCTCACCTGATAATACTTAGGATCTAGTTTTGTGTAAATGGTGGATCCAGAGAGCTCGTTAATCAAATCCTCTATGATTGGTATGAAGAATTTATCCTTGATTGTGTGCTTATTTAGTTCTTCGTAATCAAGACAAAGCCTCTGAGACTCATTTTTCTTTCCAACCAATACCACAGGAGAAGCAAATGGACTAGAGCTAAGTTGAATTACTCCTTTGTCCATCATCTCTTACATAATTTGCTCAATAGTATCCTTTTACTTTAAAGAATATCTGTATGATCTGATATTCATTGGTGATGTGCCTTCCTTTCGTGGTATCTTGTGGTCAAAGCAGCCCCTAGAGGGTGGTAACTCCTGAGGTTCCTTAAATATGTCTTGATATCGCTGTAGTATAGGTTGCAGTTCTGCTGGTACTAATTAGGCTTTACTAGCTTCTAAGGTGATGTAGCTAGCAAGGGGTCTTAGGGATCATCTGTATTATACACAAATGAGTAGCATTCATAAGGGATTTTGCCAACTGTTCTTGTGCTACATGTATACTTTTTTAGCTTTCAACCCCCTCAAAACATAATTTCTTCCAATTGAGATGGAACTCCATGTTAAATTTCTAAAGTTCCACATGATAGTCCCTAGGGTAGCCAACCACTAGATGTCCAATACCAAGTCACATTCTCCGAAAGGAATAAGTAATACATCAGACACAAATTCTGTCCCATGCATTTGCTATGTGAAGTCCCTGCGTATATATTAACTCTAGAGTTGATTACCAGCAACTATGATGACTACTTGTAGAGCTATGGGCTCCATTTTGCACCCCAATCTATTAGCTAAATTGAAATACAAAAAATCATAGGTGCTCCCCGAGTCTATGAGGATGTGTACTGTTTTCTTCCCCACATGTCCATTTATGCTCATAGTGTATAATCCTGACACCCCATTCATAACATTCATAGACACTTGTGGCTCTACCTCCCTTGAATCAAAGTCAAGCTCCCCAGTAAATTCATGCTCTTCCTTATTATCTTTCACTTCTTCTCCTAGTACCTTGACAAGGAAAAGCTGAGTGGCTTTGCTCCCACACCTGCGCCCCCTATCAAATGGTTGATCACAGTAATAACATAGACTCTTGGCCATTTTCTCAGTTTTCACAGCAGCTAGGATAAATTTGGTGGGTTTCTGCCAATTAGGATTGGTGTTCATCCCTTTTATGTTAACTCCTGTGGCCATATTGGCCTTGTTGCTCAAGTGGGTTTGGAGTTGTACATGCCACATAGTTTGACCCCTCTATCTGGAGGTGTTTTGAGGGCATGTATAGTCTGTTCTTGTAACCTCACAATTTCCATACCAGCATATAAGTTTTGAGGATTAACTGCTTGCATAAATTATTTAATTGTACGTTTTAGGCCTCCAACAAAACTTTTTTTTAAAAAAAGGATTCAGGCATGGTTGGATTCCCTACCCGCAAAAGAGCTTTGAGCTCCTCAAATCTGATCAAATATTCATCCAATGTTCTCGTTTGTTGCAGTCAATTAAAATCTTCAATCAGCTTGCTACCCAAGTCATCCCTGAACCTAGCACAAACATCCACGATGAACTCTTCCCATATGACATTTCGCCTTTCCAAAATGTAGCTACTAAGCCATACCTTAGCTGGATCTGTTTAGGTGTAAGGCTGCCAGATCCACATTCTGATCATCATTAATTCGACAGAGAGAAAAATATCGTGTGCATTTCTTGACCCATCTGTTAGGGTCTATCCCATCGAAGGTTGGGAATTCTACCTTAGGGTTAAAATGTAGATTGTTTTTCGTCCCTGTGTCTAGTCCAGATCCAATATTGTACTGAATTTTTTCATCTTGAATTCGAAGCTAGCTCAGCAGTTGAGTCATCATCTACTGCTGCTGAGCTCCGATCCTTTGATTTTGCTCAGAAATTTGTTGTTGAATCCACCTGTGTTGTTCTTCCATGAGAGCCTTTATTCCTTCTTCCATGGAAGCCTTTTTACGAGTTTGATCAAGTGTGATCAGAGTCCAAGAACTATGATGCTATGATACAAATAATAACGATTCAAGGAAATTACCCGAAATTCAAAAGCTGGGAACCTTGATAAATTGCTACAACAAGTAGCAGAGAGAAAAGGGATCAGGAAGAGAGGGAGAGAGAAGAGAGATAGATTGAGGAATTTTCAGGCTGCTTTCTTATTCCTCAAGCATCACATGGTATGACTGTGTTATAACAATCTTGTTTCCCACTAAAATAACCAACTTGCCAGCTCAGCTACACTTTCGGTTATAAAAATTAAATGCAAGCTAAAAATCTCAAAAAATGGCTATGGGTGATTGTGTGGCCTGCATCATGAGACAAATTAAGAGAAGTGTCAGGGGTCAAGTCTCTGGAGAATTCTAAAATGTTTCAGGATCCTCTAAAATGCTCTGGAAACCTCATAAATACACTTGAACTTCTTGAACATTCTCAAACCTTTTAAAGCACTTTTGAATCTTCTATACTGTTCTAGAACCTTATAGAGAACTGTCTACGACTTTTCGGAGTATTCTAGAACCTTCTATATTGAATTTAATATTCTAAATACTCTCCAGAATGTTCTATATAATTCTACACTTATAGAATACCTTAGATATTCGTATAGAGTGTTATAGATGTGTAATATTAGCGATTAGATTAGATATCTACCATCCATTGAGGAGATGGATGTGTATTTATAGCTTAAGGGGGCTCATTTGTACATTAAGCATTTTCAAGTGCAATACAAGATATTCTTCCAAACTTACTTGTGTCCACTTTCTTTATTAGCTTCCTTTTGAGTGTCTATGTGCTTACTTAACTTGTCAAAGTCTAAGTCAAGCATCACTTAAGGTTTGCTAGCAAACTAAGGAATCATTTTGAGTGAGTTTGCTAGTACCATATGAGCTTGAGTTTGAGTGAATAATCCACCAGCGACATGGGAAAATGGTGTCGCATGACACAATATCGAAGGTTAAGGATGCCTCCACCATTATTGCTAGAGTGGTGCGATAGGTTGTTGCATCATTGATGGCGTAGAGAGAAATTGGTTAGGGTTTTCATAAAGGAGAGAGTGACTAAGGTCTAGTGTGGGAGGATGCCAATTTACGATGGTGACAAGGATATCTGGGTGACTAATGGTGCACGACAGAGGCGGGTTTTGGAGAAAGTTGTGCAAAATGAGTTAGGCCTTGTTCTTTTTTACAATACAGAGTAGTTATAAGTTGTACGAAAAATGTGAGACGGTGTAAGTGATTTTAGTTGGGGATGCCAAGTTGCCACATCACCTGAATAACATTTAAATTCCAATATCATGAAACACACTTAAATGATTTAAGTGTTTAAACAAAGTCTTAAAATGATGTAATATAGTTTTGGTGCTAGAATTGAAATTTTGTCATCAAAAATTTTTTAGACATAATAACTGAAATTTTTTAATGAAAAAATTTCACCACTTGTTAATTAATAGTGAAAAAAACATGTTATTTTTTTTCAATTAACTCTGAGAATGATGCAACATATATTTTTTAGACAATAAGATCTACAATGAGCTTTTTTGAGCACAAAGTGTTGAATGGGAAAAATGGGTTGAATTAATTTCCAGAGCTGGGCGCGGGTGGTGAGAAAGCTTTAAAAAAGGGAAAAGAATTGCACTGAACAAGCACGAGGTGTGCGACCCTTGGTCTAGTCTTGTCGCCCACTTGCATTGTTTTCTCATTAGTGATGCGTCTCATCAATAACTTCAACTAAGCAATGTGTTTAGGCACAGGATCAACTATTTAAACCCACATCAAAGGTATTTCGACCTTTTGGAATTGTTTGAAGGAGTTGCGTTTTTACAAAAATTCTCTCTTACCTATTAGCAACCCCATTGCAAAAGCATTAATGAGAATATAATTGCTAAAATTTTTAAAAAACACTTAATCAGACGACAATGAAATACATTATACATACTACCTTCTCATACACGAAACATTGAAGTTACTTTTTGTTTTTCATTTGCATGATATCACCCTCTTGATAAGCAAATTAAAAAAATCCTTGCAAAAAACTTGACGACAAATTTTTTTTTTTTGGGGGGCTGTTTATGGCCATTTTTAATATAAGATTACCAACAAATTAATAAAATAAGAAAGCCATCAAAATATTCAGCTGACATTGTTAAAATATCAAAAATTTCAAAGTAGAGATATTGTTATGGTTTGCCATCAAAAAATCATTAAAATGTGTACGTTGTCATAGATTAAAATAGTCATAAACAGCCCAAAAAAACAATTGTCGTCAAGTTTTTGCAAGGATCGGAGAACTAATATAACTGTAAAAAGTTATAAGAACCTATTGAAGTTATACGAACTTGTTAGAGTTATAACAAGTTATAAGAAATTATAAGCGATAAACTTATCGTTGTTTATCGCGAAAAAGACGTGGTGTTGAGGGCGTTGAATGGTGGTAGGGATTGTCGAGAGAGATTGGTGTTGGTGGCGAAGGGTGATGGTGCAAAGTTTTGTAATTTTTTTGTTTTATTTTCAAAATTTTTATTTTAATGGAAGGCAATTATGCCTTTCTACGTGAAATAGGAGGTTCAAAAAATTATTTCGTTAAAATTTAAAATACCTTAAGATTATTTTTAAAAAGAGTCGCTAATGTTTTAAAAATAGTTACATTAAATGTTAAGGTAATATTTATGATATTTTTTGGACATATTATATCAATATACTCAATCTTGAGCACCAGGCCGTATCTAATTTGTTGTCTCTTCTCAATTGTTAAATTCATTCATCCTCATTAGAACCCTCCAGGGTGCCATCATTTTGAAAATTATGTTACGAGTAATTAAAACTCAATCCACATTAATTATGTAAACATTCTTTGATTTTTGACGATATGTCCATGTTATATGAGGAAGTGAATAAGTCCTTTAAATTTTATATAACTTTTCTTTTTACAGTCTAATTTGCCTTTTAATTACCTCTTAACTTATCTTCTTCCCATTTGTCAAACAATTAGACCATCATAACCATTAATTATTAGGTGCAAAATTATCAAACATGGTTAATTAATTTTTTTTTTCTTTCACTATAGGTTTTCCCCTGCTCAATTCCCTTTCATTGATTAATCAATAATGGATGGAGGCATTACCGAACTTCCGCCATTGATGCATCGACCACCATTCTGAGGGAGTCTCGACAAACTTCGAATCATCCTTCGGATCTTGCTGGGTTTCTCCGGCTTCCCCATGTCTGAAAAACTTCGCATGACTTCGCTGATAATTCATCAAAATGCAACAAATGAAGACTTAGATGAAAATCAAATTAGTAGCTACACGAATCTTTGTTATCAAAGAGGATGAAAAATTAGAGTTATCAGACAAATGTTGGAATTTCAAATGGAAAAAGAAAATGGAAAAAGTTGTAGATTTTGTGCGAAGATAATGGCATAGATAATGGATGGGGATTTCTCTGTCTCATCACCATGCAATGGGAAATCATTTGCACTTGATAAAAATAGGAAAAGGGCATGCAGAGTGGATTTTGCGGTGTGAAAGCCCATTCTCGGAAGCTGAACGTAACAATGCAATATACTTTACCACCATCTCAACAAAAAACTTACCTATCAACACAGATTAGTTTAAGTATTTTGACACTTGTTCTCCTTAAGTAAGGTTTCGAGTTTGAGTTTTATGAAGGAAAAAAAATTGTGTTTATATGTAGGTAGTACATTTATCTGGGAAGCGATATTATTTGGCTATCCCTGTTTGTTAAGGTATAGTACTTTCCTCTGCTATATTGTACTTATATTTTAAATAGTTTCTATCACCTTTTTTATTTGTATCTCTTAGCTCGCACCCTACTACTTATCTTTAGTTTTTTTTCTATAAAGTATTTTCACAAAATCCTTCTTCTATAAAATATTTCCACAAAAACCTTTTTTCGTATGTTTCTTGAAATCACCCTCTCTATGGGTAGGGATGCCTATAAAAGTAATGTTGCCTACATCTGGATATCCTCAAACCCTGCGAAAGCGGAACCCACACTGAGAAGTGTTATTGTTGTATTTTTACCTCATAAACTGTAAATTTAATTTATAGAGAATAAAATTATTTCTGTTAGACTTGTTCTAGAAACTATTTTCCTAAGAATATATTTTTGTAATTTTACTTAGTTATCTGAATCTGCACACCTCATACCTAATATCTCAAACTTATCTCATCTGGTAGCCTGAATACCCACAATGGACAACATCAGTAGTAACCAGGTAAGCAGAAGTGGCCGAACTTTGAGAATAATTGAATTTAATTAGCCACACAAAACATGCTCGCGTAGGCTACATAGTGGAGTAGAATGGATGATTGTGAACCTGATCCGCCGCCACTTTGACCATAAATATGATACGTCTCCCATTCAGCCCTTTTACTATCTTATAATTATCACTTCTAATTTTCAGTCCTCCTTTTTTAAGAGTGTTATCATTGAAACTTTTGCATATTCAATCTAGTTTCTAATTTTGTTTATTTCATTAGGTCCACTAGAGTTTTTAAAAAATTAAAGATATTTTATTCTCTAAAAAGTGAGTGAAAATTAATTAATACCAAAAATTGACACATTTGCAAACATGTGTTTTCGTAGGTACGGACAGAAACAAGTACATGAGAGTACTATTTATGAGACTCAACTAATTTACTTACACTCGAACCACTGGATTGTATTAACTTGAATAATGTTTGAGTAAATTCAAATTTTACCTGTCCTTAACAATTTTACATAAGATTTAGATAAGATTTATACATTTAAGTTGAAAAATAAATTAATCACTATGAAATCTCGAACACAAATTACAATCTATTTCTTTTTTTTTCCTTTCACCTTTATTTTGTGCTCCCTGGAAGCAACATCATCTCGTCAAAGTCATTGACCTTTAATGCAAGTTCATGTGAACACCTGGACATCCTACATCATCTTTGAAAAAAAAAAAAATCCACATTGATGTATTCAACAAGAAGGATAGCAATAAAAGCCTAGCTGATCAACCACTAACATAAAAATGACTACAAAAAAGCTCCTTTCAATAGTTTGCACTCTTTGCACCATCAAGGAAAATACTTTGCACACTCTAAAGAATTGAATTTTGCTTGTTCTTTTCGTTGAAACATAAGGGTTGAAAATGGGTAAAATTGGTTGAAGTGGGTATTTTTTTTGTAAAACTGGGTTGAAGTAGGTTGAAACTAGTATATTTTTTATATGATGGGTAGAAGTTGATTAAAATAGTGGATTGAAGTGGATTGAAATTGGTTGAAGTTGGTTAAAGTTGGTTGAAATGAGCTGAAGTGGATTGAAGTTGATAAATTGGAATTTACCAACAAAAAGAACAGGGCCTAAAAGGGCACATTTAACATCTCCTCCCCCCTAACTTTAATTAAGAACTAATTACTTGCATTTCATGCAAAATATAATCTTATATCCTAATTCCTAACATCTCATTGGTGGTTGATCAAAAACACTATAGATGAGTAGGTGACCTTTTCTCCAGACCCTTCCATATTCTTACATCATATACCCTCATATAGTTTATAGAAACTCTTGCCATCATTTGCATGAAGAGTAGCAACACAACAGAAAACAAAAGATAAAATTATATTCATGAATAATATCTTCAAAGATACCCTCTTAACAAAAACATAGCAAAATTTAGTAGAGTTGTTGGAGCAGTTGTAGAAAGCACCTCAACCCCACCTCCCCCTCTTTCCCTCTTATAATTACATGCACCAAAACAACCGTTCTTCCATTCCATTCCATCACAACACATACCCACTTTCTCTCTCTAGCCACAGTACTTTCTCTCTCTAATGACAAAGCCATGGAGGCCCATGACAGCAGCAAAATGCTGCTCAGTGGAAGACTCCATAATCCTAGGCATCAACTTCAGCCACAAGCCCAAAAGCAAGGCTCACCATAATGGGTCTGAGTCATCGTCGAGGCCCATCGGGCCAATGCCATCGTTCAGGCGGCTCCAGGTGGCCTACTCCGGCAGCCTGAGCACGTGCTCATCGCAGCGGATCAACGAGGACTTGGCCCAGACGTTCGGGTCGGATCTCTTTGACTTTCAGTTGGTGGAGTTGAAGGGGATAACACAGAATTTTAGCAGGAGTTATTTGTTGGGTGAAGGGGGGTTTGGAAAAGTGCATAAAGCGTATGTCGATGAAGGGTTCAGGCCTGGGTTGAAGCCTCAGGCCGTTGCTGTTAAGCACTTGGATATTGAAGGCTTGCAAGGACACAGAGAATGGCTTGTAAGCATAATACATACCACCACTCAATTTTCATTTTTTTTGTTTTGTTTTTTTTTTGGGGGGGGGGGGGGAATATGAAAGCTAAAATACCTTCAATATTCGTCTAAATCAATAAGCTAAGGTACATGTAACTGCTATGGGCAATAGCGTTTGAATTAGTTTTAGTAGTTGATCCACTAAGTTAAAATACTAATGAGCTAATTTACCTAAGATATCGATTAAACAAAAAGCCAAATGACTTTGTGGGTGTTACTAGAATAATGTTTGAAGTAGCATTAGCAGTTGATCAGCTAAGTTAAAATATTAATGACCAAAATATTAGTGCTTGATAAGTTGGAGTTGTTTGGATTAGTATTGCGTGCATAACTTATATAATTTTGTTTGTTGATGTAGCATTTTCTTTGTTTTTTCTAAGCCAATTAAGACCCTAGATATAGTATTGAATTGTTTCCTGTTAATTGATAGTCAACCTAGCTTGCTTACTCCACACGTACTTGTGGGTCTAACAGCTTCATTCATTGCTATCCTATATATATGGTCTAACTAAATCAAACCAAACAAATGCTTTAAGATTTTTAATAATTGTAGCAGGACAATAACAGGAGTTAGGTATATATGCCTTCACGCCTATAATTGACTTAGAGGTCTTCTCTTAAATAAGAGAATCTTAATTGTAAAGGTTTATAACTCATTCATTGTACTCATGTAGGCGTAGCACAGCTGGTATGAGTGTATGACCCCGGGACTGTGGGACTCTCTTGAACTCCAATCGGGTTTGGGTTTGAATTTGGGTTTGGGTTTGTGGGCTATGGCCTCATACTTGTACCCCTAATTCTATTCAGTGCACTAAATTTATTCAATATGATATAGGAGAATTTAACAAGAGAGCAACTTATCATAATAAAAGCAAACAAATATTAGCAAGTCATAGTAATTTTATAGGTCATTTTTCCTCAACATACTATAATTCAAGGCTATAGGAGGAACTAAAAATCATAGTCCCCCTCAAAAAAAATTCCAAGTGAAAAATGGGAGTCGTTCATTCTTGTGCCTGAAATTTTTGTTTTGTTAATGTAAAAATAAGTTTATGATTAGGAAAGGGAAATATTATATTCATCAATTAAAAAAAAAAGTTGACAACTTACATCTACTATTCCTGTTCAATTATTTGACCATGAAATTAACAACTGATGTCTAACTTCATCATTGACCTGACACTGTCCGTTCGATCAAATGGTATATATTAATATTATTAGAGACCATTTTTGATGTGAAATTTGTCGGGTGATTGTAAGTCCGTTGGGTCAATTAATATTTAGTTTTCTGGGCAGGCGGAGGTGATATTTCTGGGGCAGTTAAGGCACCCACATCTGGTAAAACTAATTGGGTATTGCTGTGAAGAGGATGAGCGTCTCCTTGTTTATGAATTCATGCCTAGAGGCAGCTTAGAAAACCATCTCTTCAAGAGTAAGTTCTGCAATTACCTCATTAACCCCACTCCCCCCCCCCCCCCCCCCCCAAAATATAAAAAATTCAATGAAAAAGGTTGTAAAAGTAGATCAGTTTTTTTGGTACTGTTCCTTTTCTTTTAAAAAAATCATTCATACGTATTCAAGAATCAATTCAACCAATAGTTTAAATTAATAATTAAAGACTTATAAATTAGTTTTATACTCTCTAACGCAACCCCTCATGCAAATGCCATCTAGGCTTAATCTCTCATTCAGAAAGACACTGAATTTTTTTTTTTAAAAAAAGTTGCACATTAGCTCCCTTCTACAGCGTGTAAGCACAACAGATTAATGAATGAGGTAGGAAGTTGCACAGTCACCGGACTAGATCCAGTAGAGGTCTTGTCCTATCACCAGGCCCACAAAGGACCTCCAGGAGCATCACAATTTCCCCCAAGGGAATTATGGCCACCACGAGCGAATCCTCGTGGGGAGTTTGGAACTCCTACCCTTATGCCATTGAGCTACAAAACTCTTGACAAGCACTGATACCATAGACAAAAACTAAGTTGACTAGAATTTCAAGTTAATAATTGAAAGCCAAAGAATTAATTTTAACAATATGATCTTAGTCTATTTGGAATAGTGAGTACCTAGGTAGTTTTTTTAACCACTTATGACACAACGGACAAAAGTAGTTGTCTTCCAATACGTAAGTTTTTTTTTTTTAATTTTGGGGGTTCCACCAATTATTAACTATTTGAATGGATGAGTAAATACTATATCAAGGGTCTTAATAGGAGAAAATATTAATACAATTAATTATTTTGGCAGGACTTTCGATATCACTGCCATGGGGAACGAGATTGAAGATAGCAATAGGAGCGGCCAAAGGGCTGGCCTTCTTGCATGGAGCTGAAACTCCCGTTATCTACCGTGACTTTAAGACCTCCAACATTTTGCTTGATTCTGTATGTCTCTATCTTCAATTTACCTAATGAAATTAAGGTTGTTCATATTTTCCACTGAATTATATTTTTTCTTCCATTACAATCCATTTGATAGAAAATTAAGTCCTGACATAATCTTTATTGTTTAGGACTTTACTGCGAAACTTTCGGATTTTGGACTAGCAAAGATGGGACCTGAAGGATCCAATACCCATGTCACTACTCGAGTCATGGGTACCTATGGTTATGCTGCTCCGGAGTATGTTTCAACAGGTAATATTGCATTCAAAATCTACGTTGTCTTTCTCTTCTAAAATAATGTGAATCGCTGTCTTTTATCCTATGAGTTCATGATATTCTACGTTCATTTCGCTTTAGGCTTTGGGCTCTATCACTCTGTACATTGATGACGATTTTTCATGATAATGATTACACAAAGCATTGTTACGTTTATGGTTTTGCAGGTCATTTGACAACTAAGAGTGACGTTTACAGTTTCGGAGTTGTACTACTAGAGCTACTCACCGGAAGGCGGTCGATGGAAAAATCAAGGCCAAAGGGGGAGCAGCACCTAGTTGATTGGGTGAGGCCATACGCGTCAAGCAGTCGGAGACTGAGGTACATAATAGACCCAAGGCTCGGTGGGCAATACTCAGTGAAGGGGGCGAAGGAGATGGCTCAGTTGGCTATACAATGTGTGAGCCTAAACCCTAAAGATAGGCCAAAAATGCCTATGGTTGTAGAGAAACTTGAAGGGTTACAAAACTACAAAGACATGGCAATTACTTGTGGGCTATGGCCACCACCAACAACAAAATCAAGTAGGGTAAATGGGGTTTCCACCAAAGGGGGTTATTGTAAGCCATCTCCTGTGGCACCCATTAGGAAGAGTTGATTAGTAGATGGTACGATGATATTAGTAAAGTTGATGGCATGCAATTGTAGCTTTTGCTTACAAAGCAACCCTGGCATGAAAAAAGGCATTATGAAGAATGCCATATTATGTATATACGTATTTTGGATATAATAATCCTAGTATTATATATATGTACTTATATGATTCACCCACTTGAAATGATATAAATGTCACCTTTTTGTATGAAAAAACAAGTCTAATACAAGTGTCTTATTATAAGACACTTTTTAAGTGTCTCATCTTATTTTAGATTAATATATGTACTTGTATGGTTGACTCACTTGGAATGATATTAACATCACTTTTTTGTTTATTTTAATGTGGGATGATAAGTCTAATACATGTCACCAAATTTTTTTGTTGACCAAAAATACATGTCATCAAATTATGTACACATATAAACGTCACCTTTTGTATATGGGAAGAAAAGTCTAATACATGTCATAGAAAACTATTATTATATTTAAAGTGATAATAAATGTCTAGCAACTAACCATAGCTTAGATTAACATATTATATGATCTTGCATTACCCATTTCAATAGTTACAGTTAATTATCAAGTGTAAAACTTTAGTGTTCACTGCATATGTTGATTGATACATATGATATTCTAATTAGATCAACTATATCAATCGTCTATGCTCCACTTTGGGACAATATTGTTGTTGACAAACAACTATATGCTTCAAAATTATTGAAAAAAGGGGAAGAATCTGTCACTAATCGTGGACCTTTTGGGGTCCATGCATCCCCTCGACCTCATGTCGATCCGGAGCATCTAATTTAATTACGCATACTTGAGATCACATTTTCACTACTTTGACCATTTGCCAATCCTCTATACCTAATGTCCTGGGTCATTATTCTCTTCCCAAAAGGTTGGTCAGGTGAGGTGTGCAGCGCCATCGCTTATAAGTCATCATTTATCCGATATAGGACTCTTATCTGTGATACCAAGCATAGGCCGGCTTCTATAGCTAGTTGAATAGTTAAATTTCAATCTAAACGTCAATGGCAACAAGATTTAAATTAACCCCATTTTAAGTCTTATGTATCTATTTTTTAGTTGATGTGCTCGTTGGACTAATTTTATATGATGTGATTGCAAAATTATAATGGTTTATGTCCTCCGTTTAGGTAGATTATGAACTATTTGATCCTATCCCTGTCAAAAGTTTCTTAATTGTACAACGGATAAACGAAATTGATGATGTTTACGATATGCAACTACAATCGATATCTCTATGCTAGAGTCGAGCAATCTCTCGAAGCCTCTATTTATAGCATTCATGCTTTGATGCTATTTTTTTTTTAAAAAAAAAAAATCGAGCCCGAGGGTTTCTACTGCAAGAGCCAGTTGGTATATCAGTGGTATCCCGTAACTCAAAATATTAGAATATTGATCAACCACCAGTACAATATCAAATTCCTACAATCTAAAATGGCTGATTATAGTTATTTCTCTCTTCTTTTAGAATGAAAAGTCATATTTGTTAGCATTCAAAGAAATAATTCATCAGATTTTCTGAAATGAAGGAAATGTGTTGATAATAAATCAGACTCTGAGTTTGGGACATAAATGTTCCCTCCATCCTATTATTTTCTTTGTAACTGGGAACAACACACATTTAAGATTAAAGTGTTAACCAATAGATAACAAGCTTAGCAGAAATAAATGAAAGGTCATTGCTTGGAACTAGCACTGCCAAAATTTCAGGTTCAGGTTAAATTTCGGTCGAATAAATAGGACAATCTTAGAATTCGGACCAGAAATTGATTTACGACACCCGATTTTTTCCGGGTCAAACAATTCAGGTAAGGCTAAATTCATGTCAAATCGGGTTCGACAATAGAAATATGAAAAATGTTGTGTCTGAAATTAAAATTTGGACGAAAAATTCATAACTGTATCCGATTTTTCCAGGTCGAACAAATTTGGATATTCAAATCGGACATATTTTTGTCAGCACTACTTGAAATTGCATGTATTGAGCTTTTAGAAAAGCTAAAATTTGGAAGAAAAATATTTGTCATTAAGGCAGATGAAATAAAAGGACAGAGGGAGTATATACTTTACAATAAAAGATGGATAAAAAGGTATTGTTGTTGCCGACCTATTGTGGTTTAATTTGTGATTCTACTTATCTAGGCTTACGTCTGACCCTCCCCCCCTTTACTTATCCCTGGAGACAAACTTGTTGGACCCTCCTCACATATAAATTAAATAAACAAACGACAAAACCTAATAACAATCGCCAATCCTAACATGCAGGCTTTGTACTTCTTGATGGAGATGGACCAACTCTAGTCCACCAAATGAACATATGTGTATGTGGATTGCACGATTTCTTTATTGAAGGTTGGCATTCGACCGCAACTACTTCCCCTTAATATGAAAGCTCTTTGACTATAGCCACCCCCTACCAAAAACCCTAACTTATTTACATCCTCTTTATATTGAGAAGCGGTCAAGCTGCAATCAGATTTTTTTATTTTTGGTGTAAAGAGAGGAACAAGATCGATCAATATACGTGGAATTTGAATCCAAATAGTAACAAGTTCCAACAACTTTACTAGACTGATGAGCTAACTGATACCCCTGCCATCAACCATTTTTATTTATTGCATGTTTGTTTTGAGTGCCCTCTATGAGAGAGGTCAATTTAATAGTAGTAGTGCGTTTTTCTTCTAGTCACATAGTCCATTTCCAAGAAATTTCTTTTTAATAAGAGTATTACTCTCCCTATTTACAAGATTTGATTAATATGGTGTGGTCAAAATATTAGATAAAGTTTGACATTCAAATTACCATTACATAAAAATGAGATATATTAGTGGAACTAAGAGGATTGGAGGAAGTTGTGGTACCCCCTGTGTTAAAAGATAAATGGATAAACATAAATGTGGACACAAACTCAAATGGTTTGTAAATCTAAATTAACTTTGCTAGGATGATATATTTGCAAAACATGGGGATCTGCTTAAAACTATCCTAACAACAGAAAAAAAAGCCATTAACATAAGTCAATTTTGAGCAAATCATAACAAAATGAAACTTTCATGCACTGAGAGAATTATTTTTTTTTGATAAGATTGCTCCGATTCTATTTGCATTTGTACTGAGAATGGATCCTCAATACCTGACATCAATCAACCAAGGATACCTAGACTAGTTCCTCCTTGAAATCAATCTCAAGCAACCAATGAGATCGCAAGATGGAGGCCTAAGAATGAGAACCAAAATTGGGGTAGGTTAAACCTTTCTCCAAATCAACACACAAAGGAAACCAAAGTTGTGATCACCAAGAGGAAAAAAATAAAACAATAGATGTTTTTAATGGATTTTGAATGTGGACGAAAACCAAGAAAAGAAAAGATAGCCAATATAAAAATTAGCCCCACTTAGCTAGTAATCCTTTATGCTATAAAGGAAATTGATTTTTCGCCAGACATAAGGACCAACGGAGAGATTCTAATCGCCATTCAAATACATAAGGCATTTGAAATAAACAATAGAAATTTAGAAGAGAAAAGGCATCGATCAAACCAATCTATTTCATTTAATACTCAATAAGATCTACCAATTACAATGGAGTACTTGGATTTTTTATAGTTTGAAAAATAGATAGCCCCTTTCCCCAGCTATAAATACTAGCCAATGAAAATAAAGCTGCTATGAAGCTAGCATGGCTCAATATGAACTAAGCACTGACTTTAGCCAATAATGTACTTACAACAATCATGCTCATTCATATGAAAAAGGAAGGTTTTAGGCATATTTCCTAAGAAATGAAAGATAATTTGTTTAACAAAAAAGATTCCAATTGCCAAAATCTTTATTGTCTTCGTAATTGACTACTTGACCAAGTTAATGCTTAACCTTTGATTGATGTTGACCAGGGGTTGACCTGGATTGATTAGTTTGATCAATTTGACTTGTCTTTAGACAACAGATTAGCTTTAATGTCCTTAAAACAAAATATTTTATTATTACTATATAATCAAATTTCCTTAAAATGCTTGTAAGAAAGGGCAACGAAGCTACAAACAAAATTGCTTTGTCTTCATCCTCAATTTTCACATTCATACTAGCCAAATCAATGATAGTAGAGTTAAATTCATCATGATGATTTTGGATGAGAGTACTTTCAGCCATAGAGAATGTATAAAAATATTCTTTGAGATGGATGTTGTTTGCAAGACTCTTGATCAAATGTAATGTCTCCAATCTAGGCCAATGATCAGCCTTAGTTGTCTTATCAAGCACTTCACGAAGGACATGAGCTGCTAAGCATTGTTAAATTCACATCAAGCTCTTCCCATTGCTCATTGGTCATGGAGGGGAGTCTCTTGTCTTTCCCACCAAGTGCTTTTTTCAATCCGTTCTAAGTAAGAACGACCATCATTTGGACCTTCCAAATATCAAAACTCATCTTGTCATTGAACTTTGAAATATCAAACTTCATAACAGGATACATCCTTGATGATCTAGGTTCTGAGACCACTTGTTAGAAAATTTTAGGATCGGATAGATTGTGTGGATATTCACAAAAATAAGCAAGACAGTAAATAAATCAATTAACACCCGATTTACTTGAAAAACCCACAAATGGGAAACACCACAGGTGGAAGGATCCAAAAATCCACTATAATGGTAGTAAGTACAAGTAAGAGCTTAAGCGGCGATTAGCGCAATGAGATCAATATAATAAAAAGTAATGATAAAGAAAATAAAACTCTTAAATAAGACCCACTCAACTCTAAGAAAACGTGGAGTAGGTGTGTGTAGGGATGAGTCAGACGGGATATTCGGTTGGATTTTCATAAACCAGAACCGGATTCGATTGGAACCAGGTCCTGGAATTTAGAACCTATCCTCGAACCACTTCAACTGGGTCCAAAGATTTTGAACCCAGTACTAGACCCAGCCTGGACCAATTTCGACTCTGGGCACCCCATTCCTAAGGCAAGCTCTTTCTTGTTTTTGTTTTGCCCTATGAAAATAGAGAGTGGGAGGAATTGAGGGAGGTTGAAAACCCATATCTGAAACCAAATTCCTAAAAATCAAATTATAAGGCTAAATCAAATACACAGTAAGCGGTAAAGAAGATTCACATGTTCTAAAATAATGTTAATCACAAACTCTCAAATCAAGATTACAAAACGAACGAGAAATTGGGATAGTTGGGGGTTGAGTCTGGTTACAAAAGATACGTCACTTAGAAAATAAGGCTTTACCTTTTATATTTTTTCATCCAAATTCATTAAATTTTAACTGAGTACGAGTATTGGGTCGGGTTCTAGTTTCAAAATTTTAGAACCCAGATAACCAGGTCCTAAATTTTGGACCTGGCCTTAGAACCAGTCTAACCGGGTCCGGGTTCATACCTATCGAGCCTAAACTAGTTTTGCATCTGAAACCAGGTACCCTTTTTTTCTTACCTCTAGGTGTGTGTCCACTAGTACAAGAGAATGTGAGTACATAGTGGATGAAGATGCTTGAACAAACATAAAACTGTCACTCTTAATAACTCATAATGAAGATGATTGCTCCATTTACAGCCATTTGAAAATCTTGAATAATGTAATAATAAACAGTTAAATTCACAAATCTTTATATTATGAACAATAAAATGATTTAAATTAAGAAGATTTTCCTCCTCCAATTCTGAAATCGTATGCAATTTCACCTTCCTCTTCCAATAACCGCCCATAACTACACCTTCAGTTTGTCACTTAAATTTCAATTTCGAATTACCCAACTCTAACTAACCACCCCCGAGCTCCTCCCCGAAATTCTCCCCCCTCCTTTACTTGTATTTGCAATCTTCGTCTTCTTTCTCATATCATCTTCTTTCTCATATCCATGACATACAATTAATGCCAACCACAGCAATTTATATGTACAAAAATGTTCATCCCCTTCTTCATCACCCTTTTTGCGATCTATTTTCTCCTACCTAACAATCTTAGTTATATTTTTCTATGCAGTGTAATCTTTTATGTTGGCGCATCGGTAATTACGGGTTGAGATAATTTATTCATGGGTTGGAGATGTTTGTGGTGGAGATGGTGATTTGCTGCGATGGTATGATGTAACATGCTTAGTTCAAGGGGATTATAGGGGTCTCACTCAGTGTTGATGTGTCTCAAGATTTTATGTGATCCTTTTATCTATAGTTGATGGCCCACTAGATTTCCCTCGTTTCTCTAATTATTATATTTTTGTGCCAAAAAGATATATTTTCATACCAAACTTTGAGATTGATGCTCATTGACAATGATATCCTAATGGATCTACACTATCCTAAGCTAGATCAATTGATCGATTGGCTGTATCCAAGAGCGACAAGAACGAATAATTTAATTTGTCAGGTGCATCAAAAAACAAGGGAGGAGTCATGGGAGCCCAACTAAGCCAGTGTGCGGTGTCGCCCTAATGGTTATTTGCAAGGATGTTATGTGCTTCGTCTTGAATTAGTGGACACCATGTAGAACTACCTTCAGCTTTGTTTTCATCTCCAATCCCTGCCTCTCTTTCGTACAAGCCTCCCCCCGTCCCCGCAAACAAAAAAAAAGAAAGAAAACAAGTCTCTGTTTTTGGTTTGGTGCAATGCATGAGATACATGAAGGAGAAACTAATTTTCCCATTCTGACTAAAGAGAAATTTTAGGAGGGTTCAATTTGTTTTTGGGATCATTACAAGATGACTAATGTATTTTACGAGGGTTTAAAGATATGCATTTTTCTTTTTGGGGAATTGTGAAATGGCTATAGCGTCAGTCATGGATCTCGTTTTGTTAATGGGTTCATTTTACTTCATAAAGATAATTTCAAAACCTTTAATGAATATAATACAAGGAAGCTCAATACCTTTTATTATTTTAGATTTGTTTCCAAATCAAGACCTTTATAGTGTGACGACTATTGTAGAAGTTGACATGAAAGAAATATGATGACTCATAGCTTCATATGTAATAAATGGTTGGATTTTAATTTTTTTTTAAATTAACGACTTTTTAGTGACCAAATAATATCTCACCTATAGAATGTGCAGTAAATTTTTGATGTTATATATTTTCTTTGAGATAACATATGTTCCCTTAAGAATGTCTAATTTGGTCCTTTTAGTTTAAATTTTATTTTGTTTATGTCAATAAAAAACAACATTCACTTTTTAACAAAATATCTTTCCACTTCTTAATTTTCATCTAAAGGCTGGTTCCTTCTATACCTTAGTGCCATATAAGGCTTCTTAGATTTAATCTCCAACTATCATGTCACCAATTTTATTTGCAATTTTTTAAAGCTAATCTATCTATCAGCCTAGCAAATTAAGAATATAGAACTTTATTAGGTTTAATTTACATACCTTCCTTTTAGTAGCATTAATATATTTATCAGATTTTTATATTTTTGTTGTGTATGTTAGATTTTTTTTGCTTATGACTCTTAGAATTTATTTAAAAAAACACGACGCGTGATAATGTAAGAATGGGAGAACATGCAACATGTGAGGTTGGACGTAAAAGTCGCATAAGTTTTATCCATAATGGCGACAATAATTGGAGGGAAGAACCCTAAGCAAGGAAGATAAAAATAATAATAATTTATGTTCAAGTATTTTTGGTGTTGTTTTGTTATGTTGGGGGTGTAACTTCCTTTTAATACCCATTAATCCATCAACTTTTCATATTTGTTCTTGTGCTGGTAAGGATTTTTTTTTCCCCATACAACTCTAGAATTTTAAAAGAGCAAAGGGTGTGATAATGTAAGAGTGAGAGACATAACATAGGGGTTGAAAGATTTGACGCTATTGGAAAAGAATGTAAGAGTTGCACTCTTTTTATATATATTGTTGACAATAACTAAAGAAAAACCTCACTACAACAAAAATGGCCTATTGCAACAACAGTTTGTGAAATTATTGCAATAGATAGTTTATGCAACATCTATTTTAAATGTTGCCTAAAGTTTTAGCTATTGCAACATTTGTACAGAACTATTGCAGTAGATATGTTAGACAGCATTAGTAAACCGTTGCCTTAGGTCATACATTGTTTATGATAAAGCAATGAATTTTTTTTTAGAACCAAAATAGTGAAATTATTTGGGAACCGGGAAAGCCCCAAAATTCCCCCCCAAAATTTCTTTTAAAAAAAGGAAAATACAAAAGAAGCCAAAACCCCTATTCTGAAGAGCACTTTACTCGAATGCCATTTCTCATCTCCTTCGAATTCCCAGACCCTTCCTGGAGCGCCATTTCCCATTTCCTTCCCAGAGCCTCAACGCACTTCCAACGACACTTCATTCCCAGAACTCTACCACCCAGCACATCCGTCGCCGGCGACTGCAGCACCAGGTGTTTTAGTCATCGCCGGCGACATCCTGTAGTAGCGTGAGAGGTTCATTAGTTGGCCCCGATTCAAGCCATCGTCAAATTGGTGTCTGATTCAGCTGGTAACTACCTTTGCTCTCTTGAAATTAGTCAATTTGGTATCTGATTTGTGTGTTTTACATGGCTCTTCTCACTCTCTTCCCCCCTTCTGACCAAAGCTTGGCAACCCTAATTTTGGGCATCTGATTTGGGGCATTATCTACATATTGCTTTGGCATTATGCATGGTTTATTACGACAGAGGATTATGTTTCATGGTGATCTCTGCCGTGCAGATTATGAAACTTTGAGAGCATTGGACGCTGACAATGCACCTTCAGTCCCTTTGATGAGCGAGGAAGAGATAAATGCTCTTCCTATTCACAAGTATAAGGTTGGCAGTTCGTAAAAGTGAGATTGCTTATGTAGTTATGTATCTATTCTTTGTTCTCTCAAGTTCCCTGTTATTGTTCTTATTTTTCTAAAAATTTGAGATATTAATATATGGCCCCATTCCTGTATAACTATGAAGATCACTGAGGCAGTCCTAGAGCATGTTTACATATTGTGTATTTAAATTTTTTTTTTCACTGGAAGAAAACAGTTGCGAAGTTACTGCTGAGCTTCAGCATTTATTGTTTATCATTATTTCTTTGTTGTTTGCTGATTAGACATTAGTCTAAACCACATGATAATCTGCAAGAAGAACTTATTTTTTCTTTCTCTTGGGATCAAAACTGTGTAGCTCTTATTACTAGCCTATGTTGACTTTTTTCTATCATTATTTCTTAGTTTGCCGACCTTCTTCTTGTGTCTTCTTAACTGATTTGGGAGTTTGTAACTGGATAATTGATTGTTTTAATGTTTGTGGCTATGCCTATTTGATTACATCACATCATATCCCAAGTTTTGATCACCACCCTCTTGCACTACTAACACAGAGTTTGATATTTGGGTTGAAATAGAGGAATCAGGGTCTATTGTTTAACTATGCCCTATTTGAGGGTTCATGTGGGTTGTGAGTGTAGAAATTTGTTTCTGCTCTTAAGTGGAAATAGCTGTTCATTGGGTTTTTCTTAGAGTTGCATCTGGTAGTCTCTAGGCTCTAGCACATATAAGAGTGTCGTCATTTATTTGGGGACCCTTGCCTGGTAATTGCTATTGCTAAAAGAGGGGAACTATGCTTGACACATTATTGATCTATTGACCACTCATTGCTTGTGTTTGTGTCCACTTGTGAAAGCTTTTTAGTAAGTCATTCTTCATCGGTTTGTCGAAGGTTATGATGTATTGCCTTTGGCTTTGGTGTATTGCTAGAAAGATCCAATCAGAAGACCATGTTGGTTAGTTCCTCCTACGATTTATTTCAGGCAGCTTGAAATGGAAATTTTTTTTTTCCTTTTTTTTTGTTTGGGAGGGGGGTGGTGTCATGGAAATGCTGGTTCAATGGATCAAGGACAAATGGATCAAATCCTTAGCTTGTACCTTGGGAGGAAGTCTTTTGTGCTTCTCTGTTGGAAGTTTTAGAACTCATAAGTATTCCTCATTGTGAATTACATATAGATCCCTTGTATGATGCTATCTGTGACCTGCACATTCCACTTCTTTTGGGGACTGTTTTTTGTTTAGATAGCGGTATAAAATCAATAATGTTTATTGTTGTGCTTGTGATATGTTAAGATGATGATTTTGATCATTAGTGTAATTGTTTCCTATTTCCATTGCTGGCACTTTGCTACAATGCAAATGTTTGACCTCCTTGATCAGAATGTGGCTGTAACTGGTTTTTGTTTTCATTTGCTTGCTGGCTTGCGGCTATTTTGATGCCTTGTGTATGTTGTTTACATAAATATAATAGCCATTTCCACTTAAGAGCAGTAGCAATTATAGGTATTCTATGGAGATGTTCATTGGATGTTGTTACCGACCCCTCCCTCTCCCCCTCCCCCCAGTTGAACGGTAAATTTACCTATTTTACGTGCCTCTTTCACCCACTTTTAGCTCGTATAATAACTTAATCTTTGAGGTTTTACCTTGTTTTATTTATGTTTTTGTAGGAAACAACTCCAAATCAAGCAAGCGTCGCGAAAAGGGACGAAGATGGGACAAAACGACGAAAATCAGCGAAAACGGGCGAAAATCAGCAGAGAAGGACGGTGCACGGCCGACCTGCAGGAAGGCACGGCCGTGCACCGGTGGCCGAAGCCACGCACGGCCAGCACGGCCAGGCGCACGGCCGTGCGTCCCGGCACGGCCGGCCGTCGGGCCTGGGTTCGCGATAAATCCCCTTTTCGGGCGTCTGTTCAGCAGGTCGTTCGGGGGGTTCGCACGGGGATTAGCTCTGGCGATTCTTTGGCGATTTCTAGGTTAGTTTAGGTTAGATTTTAGTTAATAAGGGAGATTAGTTTAGGATTGAAGATTGTAACATTGAATTCAACCTTTGAATCTCAAGTTCTTCATCAATTCAAGACTAAGTTTTCTTCTCCTCTCTCTATTCGTTGCTATGTTCTTGTTGTTTTAATTCTTGTATTTACTTTGTTTAGTTTGTATGTTTAGTTTTCGTTGTTAATTTATGTTATTTACTTGTTTAGATTCGTTTTAATTCATTTCCTTTGCTTTGTTCTTCATGTTCTTGTTCTTGTTGGTTAGTTTAGGTTTTGATGTGTTCTTGATGTTTTGTTGGTAGATTGTGTTGGCTTGGGTTGTGATTAGCCTCTTGATGGCTAATTAATCTTGTATTTGGCCTAACCATACTCAATCCATGCTTAGAACCTAGAGTTTTCCTTCACGCCCGCCAAGTGTTCGATGAAATGCCTGAGAGGGTTTTCATCCATATTTTTGGGCGATTGACTTATGCTGAGAGGTGAGGTCAATTTGCTAGTGTGGGAGAGAGAATGGTTGAGTTCGGGACATGAGAATAGTATCCGAATCGAGCTAGGTCCGGGGTTGCTAGTTTTGTGGTCTAGTTGGGCTAACCCCATGAGAATAGGCGGTTAGACTAACTAGACTAGCTCATGACCCTTGAGAGAGGGCTTGAGTGGTCTTTGATGGTGCAACCGACCATCTCTTGTTCGTAGCGTAGTTTGGGTAGGTTAGGACTCATCTTGGTTAGTTAGTTTATCCATTGGTAAAATCATAACTCCAAGTCGTTTGTTTCTGTGTTTATAACGTAGTTTAGTCCTTCACCCTTCAATCCTGCCTAGCTCGAGACGCTTTAGCTAGCCCTGGTAGTTGGAAACACAATTCCCTGCGGACGACACCCCAAGTACTCAACGATACACCTTGCACTTGGGGTTTATAAATATTAAAACTTTTCCTGCAACACCCCCCCCAAAAAAGAGGTTTTGCATTGTCCTGACTTTTGAATGGTACTGTTGCCTGCTAAATTACTTGTAATGCCTAGGTGGTTAGTTGGTGAAGTTCGTGGAAGCTTGCCTAATGTATGTTGTCTGATCTTGAAATTTATAACACAAGCCAAATTTTGCGAGGTTGCTAATTTTATGCTGGTTGAATAATGATGGAAGTTCAAAATGGAAACTAATCTGTTCATATTGACATAAGTGCGTACTTTTTTTAAGTAAAAAAATAATAATGATCTACACCTGGCTTATTTTTTCTTCATTTGCATATGATATAAAACTTATAAATTTGGTTTCATACCTTATTCATGTCCCTAGGCTTGATGTTGACCCTTGTGGCTACATAAATAAACTCTTGTCAACTCTCTACTTCTCTTAAGGTGTTTCTTTGTTTTTACTTGGCTTTGAGTATGTCAACAACTGGTCCTTGTGTTATATGTCCTTGTCACCTTATTTCTATTTGCATTTGCTGCTTACATGTTATATGTGGCTATTTGTTACCTTGATATCTAGACAGGCAGAATGCTAAGTACGATCTATATGTGGCTATTTGTCGTGATAGCCTAATTGTTGTCCTGAATACACTGCTTGCACATGCTGTGTATGGCTATTTGTTGCGTTGACATCTAGAAAGGGCAAAATGATGAATACAACCTTTTTGTGCATATATGTAATTAAAATTTATTCTATTGTTCTTTACCTCTATTTGTTGCCTTGACATCTAGACCTAGTGGTATGATTGTTGTATTTGTTTCTTTACTAGTTAGGTGGAAAATCAAGAAGAAAGTTGGTTTTATATATACTTAAAATTTATTAATAGATCATTGTTTTGTTTTTGTTTTCTATCCCGGGTCATAGCTACTTATAATAATTATCATTTCATGATTATGGATCAAAATTAGATGAGCTTACATAGAGGTTCAGATAAGTTTAAAATGTTATTGAGTACCTTTCTTGATGATATGTTCTCGAAAGATGCTGTTGGTAATCAAATTTGTTATCCTTGCAAGAAGTGTGTGAGGCGATTTTGTCATTATAGGGAGGATGTATATGATCATTTGATTAAAATGAGAATCAAATTCTAACATCATGATTCAACTAAGCACAAACAAGAACACCTTTCTAGTGAGAAATGCCCTCTTTTTCCTTTCCAATGAAACCACCAGACCTAACCCTATTAGGCGATAATTTATCGTATTTTATGTGCCCCTTTTACCTAATTTTAGCTCGTATAATAATATAGTTTTTAGAGTTTTTACTTGTTTTATTTGCTTTTGTAGGTAATAAACTTCAAATCGAGCAAACATCGTGAAAAGGAGCGAAGACGGGCAGCCACCGTGCCAGAAAAGCAGCACGGTGGGGTCGTGCCATGTGGCACGGTCGTGTCACCCTAGCACGGTGGGGCCGTGCCACGTGGCACAGTCGTGCCTCCCCCCTCTTCGCTCGTTCGCTCGATTTTTCTATTTAACCCTCCTTCGGCGTTTTTGTTCGGGGGTCGCTCGGGGTTCTCTCTGGTAATTTTTAGGCTAGGTTTTAGGTTAATTTATCAAATAAAACCTCAATAGGAGGATTAGGGATTGAGGATTGTAATCTTGAATTCAATCTTTGGATTTCAAGTTCCTTTTATCAATCAAGTCTAAATTTTTTCCCCTTTTCTCTCTTTGGTTCATATGTTGTTCTTGTTTACGTTTTGCTATTTTAATTCTTGTATTTGTTTTGTTTAGTTTAAATGTTTAGTTTTCATTGTTAATTCATGTTTATTCAGTTGTTTAGATTTGATGTATTTCATTCTCTTTCTTCTCTTGTTCAAGTTCATGTTCTTGTTTGCTAGTTTAGGTTTTCATGTGTTTGTGATGTTTAGTTGTTAGTTTGTGTTGGATTGGATTGTAGCTAGCCCTTGATGGCTAATTAATCTTGTTTATGCTTCAACCCTACCTTGTTTATGCCTAGAATTTAGAGTTTTCTTTCATGTCCGCCAAGTATTCGATGAAATGCTTGAGAGAGCTTTCATCCGTGTTTTGGGGCAACTGACTTATGCTGAGAGGTGAGGTCAATTGTCTAGTGTGGGTAGAGAGAATAGTTGGGATTGGGACATGAAAATATTCTCATCGCTAGCTAGGTCAAGGGTTTTCAACCTAGTAGTTTAGTTGAACTAATCCCATAAAAATAGGTGGTTAGAGCAACTAGATTAGCCTATTGATCCTTGAGAGAGGGCTTAAGTGGCCTCAACGATGCAACCGATCAACTCTGAATGCTAGCATAGCTAGAGAAGGTTTGGGCTTGACTTGATTATTTGGTTTATCTTAGGTCTAATCATAGTTCTTTTGTTTTTGCTTTAGTAGTTTAGTTCTATTTTCTATCTCCTTCGATTTTGCCTAACTCGATACGCTTTAGTTAGTTTTGGTAGTTGGAAACACAACTCCCTGCGGATGACACCCCAAGTACTCAACGATACACCTTGCACTTGGGATTTATAAATATTAAAACTCTGATTTTCCCTAACAAACCCTAACCTTCGTAGCTGCATCCCATATCTCGTCTCCTTCTTTACGCCTCCCCCCCTCTGTACAGCTATATCAGAGAACTAATTTTGCATATTTCATACCGATTAATGATGAACTGCACATCGGTAAACCTTTCTCTAATCATAATCAAACTGATCTAAGTCTACTAGGGGTCCAGATTCATGGCAAGGTTTCATGTATGCAGCAACTTCCGCTTTCTCTTAGCAGGCTACACCATCGATCTGGGGTTCAGGGGCTCTTATTAGGCCACCTCTTTTCGTTTTCCCTTGTCCTTCACTACCCTAAATTGATTAGGGCTAGGCCTTTATTACTTTGCCGATTGGACGACTCAGTTGCAAGATTGAAGATTTTGACCACTCTAAACATGATTATAAGGGGCTTTGTGTGTTCTAATCGCATGCCTACCAGTCTGGATCTTTTCAACCATTAAAGCTATGAGCTGATTTGTGAGGTTATCTAGCTTATTATGCGATATAGTGGCAAATCTACTCTGAGATCTGTGATGATGAGGACTCATTATAATGCAGATGGCCTTTTGTGTGCTCCTTTGGATCTGGTAAGGTTATCATCATCTTCAATTGGTGATGAATGCTTGTTACTGACTGAGGAAAGGTTGATTTTTTATTTTATCTCATGATTACTCTCTTACTAACCGTATCTGTTTTCCCTGTTTGTGATGGTTCATGGTCTAATGGGGTACCTTAGGTGTTTTATTTTGTATTTTTCTCCTTGAGTGATCAACTATATATAGCTTATATGGTTGACATTTTTCAGGCACACCACATCTTAGTTTTAACAAAAGTTCCTTTTCTGGTTTTACTTATGTCTAGCAATTCATCTACATCCCCCTTGTCTTTCACAAATTCTAAAAATGGTGATAATGATAACGACAACCAGAATTCCATTATGTGTGATTCTACCAAACCTTTGGGTCCACATTCTGTGGGTGGAGGCAGAGGTAACCATCCATGCTCTCTGCCTCAGAAGAGGAGGTCATCCTATGCCCAGGCGATGAAATTCAGTGTAGGATGTTCTCATCATTCTCAACATTCCCCCACTCCACAGAGAACTAACCCTACACTGTCGCCATCTGAGCCTGACACAGATCTTGAGATAGATACCCCTCCCAGTCCTGATCTTAGAGCTCATGAACTGCCTTCCTTTGGGCCAATTGCTTCCCCTCCTATTGAACACAAGGAGATCTAGGAGGAATATGTTCCGTTGTCAGCTATCATTAATAAAACCAGAGCTGATTGGAAGTTTATTAGAGGTCAAGTGAGCTATGTTGATATGGGGAATAACTGGATTTCATTCACGTTTGCTAATGTTAAAGATAAGGAAATGGTTTGGAGGGAGAAGCCGTGGCATGTTAATGGGCTTAACTTGGTTTTATCTACTTGGCTGCCTTTCTTTGATCCCTACTCCACTTGCATAGGTAGGGTTGAATCTTCTGAAACCGGTAGGAAATGTTATCAAAGTGGATCAAACAACTCTATTATGTTTGAAAGGTAAATTTGCTAGAGTTTGTGTCAATATAGATGTTACTGAACTGCTTCCTGGATCGCTTGTTATCTCCTTTAAGGGTAAGACTATGAAAGTCCCACTTATTTATGAAGGTTTACATGAGGTATGTTCTCTGTGTGGTTCTGAGTCTCACCAAATTGAGAGCTGCCCTGATTTGCCTGCTCAGTCGAAAGTGGAAATAGTTGTGGAAAAATTTGGAGGAACTAAAGTCATGACCCCAGTTAATGCTTCTAGCTCCTCCAATGCTAATGCTTCAGTAACTATAGCAGACCAGTGGATACGAGTGTCACCAAAGAAGCGAGTTTAATCAAGGGCATCTTCTAGTGTGGGTAAGAAGTCCCCCCTCAAGCCACCTTCTTCTTCTAAAGTCACTATCGTTGATCTTGTTGTGTCTAAAGGCTTGGATGTTCCCACCTCATCTTCTCCCATTCATCCTCCTGTCAAAGAGCCCACATCTCTTAGCCCATCTCATGAACCATTACCTGACGATCCAATCCTTGCCCATGTTGATCAAATGCTCAACCCTGGACAGCCCATCAACATTGACCCTTTGAATGGTATAAGGATTTACCCGAGGAGCCAAATGAGAATGACTACGAGGACTCCCAGGATCTTATGTTGGAAGAAGAGGAGTTAGCGGATACCTTTCTTACCTTGGATTACATCCAAGATCTTGAATTATCCACAAAGTCTTCTAAAAGACGCAAGGTAGAGGGGGGAGAGGAAGGCCTCTCTAAGGTTACCAACTAATCATGTCTTGATGGGTTTTGTGTCCCTTGTAGGAAGTGTCTTTCCAGCTTGGAATAAGCCCCTAGAGCTTAGCTTGGCTTATTATTATGTATGGGTTATCATATATTATGCTACTTTTGATAGCTCTGGACAGCAACTCTTCCTTTTATTTTGGTCAAGAGGAATGCTAGGGAAAACGTTTTAATATTTATAAACCCCAAGTGTAAGGTGCATCATTGAGTACTCCGAGTGTCATCCGCAGAGAGTTGGGTTTCTAAATATCATAGCTAACTAAAGCGTCTCAAGTTAGACAAAACTGAAGGGATAGAAAATAGAACTAAACTACTAAAATAACCAAATGACTATGATTATGATTAAACCTGAGATAAATCAGCTGATCAAGTTAAACCCTCACCTTCCCAAGTTATGCTGGTATTCGAGGTTGATCGGTTGCGTCATTGAGGTCACCCAAGCCCTCTCTCAAGGGTCAATAGGCTAGTCTAGTTGTTCTAACTATCTATTTTCATAAGATTGGTTTGATTAAACTACTAGGTCGATAGCCCTTGACCTAGCTAGCAACGAGACTATTTTTATACCCCAATCCCAGCCATTCACTCAACCCACACTAGACAATCAATCTCACCTTTCAGAATAAGTTAATTACCCCAAAACATAAATGAAAACTCTTTCAAACATTTCATCGAACACATGATGGGCGTGAGAGAAAACCTTAAATTCTAGCATGAACAAAAGGGGCAAAGGTTTAATAACATCAATTGGCCATCACAAGGCTAATCACAATCCAAATTCACAACTATAATCTATAAACATTATAAAAGCGCATAAAACAAAACATGAACACAAACATATAAAATAAAGAGAGGAAGAGAAGAGAAAACTTATGTTGATTGAATGAACTTGAGAATCCACAAGTTTGAATCCAAACAACCAGAGATAAATCCTAACTAATTCCCTAATGGGATTTTTATCGGCTAATCCTAACCTGAAAACTCCCAAAAAATTGCTAAAGGAGAGCCTCGGGGAGGTCCCGAACAAAAACGCCGAAGGAGGCTTAAATAGAAAATCGGGCTAGCGGGCGACGGGGGAGGGGCACGGCCGTGCCAAGTGGCACGGCCCTACCGTGCCACATCCCTGGCACGGTGACGTCTCCTGTCACCCCTTTTTTGCCTGCTTTCGTTGTTTTTGTCTGTCTTTGCTCCTTTTCGTGGTACTTGCTTCATTTAAACTGATTTCCTACAAAACGTAAATAAAACAAGTAAAAATCCTAAAGATTAAGTTATTATACAAGCTAAAAGTGGGTAAAAGAGGCACGTAAAATACGACAATTTATCGCCTAACAAATACCCCCATACCTATCTTTTGCTCGTCCTCGAGCAACACAAAAGAAAAACTAACTTAAGAACCTAACTCACTTTGGTAGGAATCATGGTTGCATTTAGCGTATGCAACAAGCCCTTTGAATCTCATGGTTCCCCCAAGTGAACGAGTAAGGTCTCGTGAGAGTTTGCAGAAGATTTACCCACAAAATCCTAAAAAAGGAAAACAAGTGGAAAAGGAGAAAGGAAAACAAAGAAAACAAAACAGATATACGAACAAGGCACAAATATTTATACAAGGGGAAGACTGTACACATTCTAACTAACCAAATCACCAATGCAATGAAGATATTAGCCTGTATATAAACAGAGTGTACACATCAAGACTCTCTATCCATATACATGACATCAAAACACCAACTTTTCACCCTACTGTGCATTAAAACCTGAAATCCATCCCAGTGCTTGGTGTGCAGGTGTATCATTATCTTAAAACTTAGGCTTACCAGAATCGACTCAATCCCACTTGACTAACACATGCTACATTATTGACTTGTTAACACAGAAAGAAAGCTTTCCCAATAGCAGTACTATCTCAAAGGATAACACCCAGTAGCAGTATTGCCTCAAAGGGTAACGCCTAGTAGCGCATGCCTCAAAGGGATACTTGTCATTCCTTGTTTTATATTTTTCTTTTTCTCCTTTTTTTTCATTTTTTAAATGCAGACAATTATTAAAGTAACCGTGTCAAAAACAGGTCGGAGAGTCAATCACAGAAGACTAAGACCCTAAGCTAATGATGATGGTATAGATAAGGATAGGATTACACATCGATAATAAACAACTGGGGCTAGAATTAGGGCCTAGAATGGCACACTGAGGACGAAGATCTATCATACACATCACATTTCTATACAAGCTAATAGTCAAAGTAGAAGGAATTCAAGTTAATCAGAATAGTATGAAGTTTCCCCAAAGCCAAAAGAAAAACTATACAAAAGTTAAAAAATTTTCAAAAAAATATGCATAGGGTATATGACTGCCCACCCCACACCTAAATCTCACAATGTCTTTATTGGGAGCCAAGGAGTTATAACCACCAACAAAACACATATATATACAAAAGGAAGAAATCTACAAAAATAACTATACAAAAGCAAAATATAAATAAGAAAGGGCAAAAGCTATATATACAAAATATAAATAAAGAAAGAGAAAAGAGAGAACAAATTTACCAAGTTAGGTGCTAGGTGCACCTAAACTACCACCTCCTCAAGATGGTGCGATGGGAGGTTGAAGGAGTATCAGCCACTCCTCCTCATCTCAAGATCCGAGCTATTAAATCAGATGCCGTCAAAGCTTGCATGAGCTTATCAAACACCTGAGTATGCAATTCAGATGAATGGGAATAAGAGCACTTAAACATGAATCTTGAAATAATGGCAAGTGCTCTCCAAAATTTATCAAATGCCCTTGAAAAGTCCTTAGAGTGATCGAATGCAAAGGTCAACATGATTTTTGCAGGCATGGTCTCGAGGTATAATCTATAAGGGTTAAGGGAGGGATCATACCCTCTAAAGGTACCTAGAGACTCCAAATAGTCAACCACATTCCCGTCAAGCATATCATGATAATCAGCGGGTAACATATTACGATACTCAGGGGGAGGGGAGGGTAGTGAATGGAAAGGGGAAGCATGGAATGTATCAAGAGGGTTGGGGGATATATTATCAATAAAATCAGGATTAGCTGGCCTCGCAACCACAACATCCACACATGAAGTCCCTATGGGAGTTTCATAAAGATCATAATCCTCAATAAAAACGTCGCCTAACTCAGACCAAGTATCATCCTCATCAACACTAGCGCTTACACCAAAGGTCTCACTTACCTCAAACTCCGTCGACTGAGCTAAAGGGGAAGGTGTATCAAGAAAGGTCATGATAAACGCAATGTTGTCCCTAAGGGTATTAGGAGAGGACGGAGCAACTGTGAGTAAAGTAGTCAAGGGAGGGTCGAGTACTTCCTCTAGTTCGGACTTTAGAGGAGGGAAAGATGCACCATCATCACACATATTGACATCAAGTCTAGGAGAACTAGAACTAAGGCCAGTCTCAGGTGACAGGTCATACTCCCGTATTTTATTAACAAACTCAATTTGTTAGTCATTCATTGTCTCTATCATATTGCTAAGTCTAGCAAAGCTCTCATTAGAAATATAATAGGGATAAGAATTACTGTCATGATCAGAACAATGGCAAATTTCGCACATAGGAGGAGCATAATCAGGGATACAAGGGGGTGGGATTTGTGAATTAGTGCAACTAATCTCGTATTCATAAGTATCCTGAGCCAACTAATCAAGAAAATCCCAAGGTTCATCAACATATTTAGCACAAAAATCTCAATACTCTAAAAGAGTACGGGTCTCATAATTTACACCCTCATAAATTGTATTTAAAATTTGCTATTTTTTCAAATAAAAATCACAATGAGCAAGAAAAGCATGTAATCTATCATAGTATCTCCAAAATAATTCATGCTCATATTGAGGGAAGTGGGAAAAAGACATTTTTTTTTCAAAATAAAAGCCTAGTCTCAAATGCCCAAGTAGGCTATAATATTGGAAAGCGCTAACTCCCCGGTAATGGCACCAAAAACTTGTTAGGAAAAAAATTTTAATATTTATAAACCCCAAGTGCAAAGTGCATCATTGAGTACTCGGGGTGTCGTCCGCAGAGAGTTGGGTTTCCAAGTACCAAAGCTAACTAAAGCGTCTCAAGCTAGGTAAAATTGAAGGGATAAAAAATAGAACTAAAGTAATAAAATAACCAAATGACTGCGATTATGATTAAACCTGAGATAAACCAGCTGATCAAGTTAAACTCTCACCTTCCCAAGTTATGCTAGCATTTGAGGTTGATTGGTTGCGTCATTAAGGCCACCTAAGTCCTCTCTCAAGGGTCAATAGGCTAGTCTAGTTGTTCTAACCATTTATTTTTATGGGATTAGTTCGACTAAACTACTGGGTCGACAACTCTTGACCTAGCTAGCGACGTGACTATTTTCATGTCCCAATCCCAGTCATTCACTCTACCCACACTAAACAATCAACCACACCTTTCAGTGTAAGTCAATTACCCCAAAACACGAATGAAAGCTCTTTCAAGTATTTCATCGAACACATGGTGGGCATAAGACAAAACCTTAAATTCTACCATGAACAAGAGGGGCAAAGGTCTAACGACAATCAATTGGCCATCATAAGGCCAATCACAATCCAAATTCACAACTAAAATCTATAAACATTACAAAAGCATATAAACCAAAACATGAACATAAACATACAAAATAAAGAGAGGAAGAGAAGAGAAAACTTATGTTGATTGAATGAACTTGAGAATCCATAAGTTTGAATCCAAACAACCAGAGACAAATACTAATCTAATTCTCTAATGGGATTTTTAGTGGCTAATCCTAATCTAAAGACTCCCAAAAAGTCGCTAAAGGAGAGCCCCGGGGAGGTCCCGAACAAAAACACCAAAGGAGGCTTAAATAAAAAATCGGGCGAGTGGGCGACGGGGAAGGGGCACGACTGTGCCACGTGGCACGGCCCCACCGTGCCACATTCCTGGCATAGTGACGCGGTCTCCCGTCGCCCCTTTTTTGCCTGCTTTCGCTGTTTTTATCTGTCTTCGCTCCTTTTCATGGTACTTGCTCCATTTAAACTTATTTCCTACAAAATGTAAATAAAACAAGTAAAAATCCTAAAAATTAAGTTATTATACGAGCTAAAAGTGGGTGAAACAGACACGTAAAATATGACAATTTATCACCTAACAAGGGACGGTGATGTTTCAGATTACTGGTTCTAAGTGTCACCATTGTAATATATGTAAGGTGTTTAATACTTTATGTTTAGTCTTTTATGCAGGTTGTTTTACATGCATTGATGACAATTATTGATAGACCCCTACTGAACTTTGCCACCCCTTTATTGGCATGGCAACAGATTGCCATTCTCATTTAATGGTTTGGAGACAAGTCCCTTTTCTATCCGGGCTTAAGACACAGATCTGGTGGGTTTGCTGGGATTACTCAAGTAGAGAGACATTGCCTCACAGGGGTTTCTTCACGATCCTGTTTAAGCCGCCCTTGTGTTCTAATTCCTTGGTCTATGATGTCAAGTATAGCTATGAGAGTAGCTCTAGCACTGAGGCCTATTCGTTGCTTCCACTCAGTCCATGATTACATTTAATTCATGAGATATGCTTGGGTATATCATCTGCCTTGTGTTACGCAGGGTGGCATAGGTTTTACCTGCTGTTATGGTCTTTGGTTGCGTTCTATTACAAACATGCTGGGATTCATCTCTGTGACAGGTACTTATTACAGCTTCTGTACTTGATTTTAGAAATGTTATGCCTTCTTAATTATCTTGCTATGGTCATTGGCTCCTATTCATTGTGGCTAGGTTGCCTGATTATGGGTTTGAACTGGGTATGCTATTTAATATGTTTTACAAATTATTCCCGTGGTTATATCATCTGTATTTTCCAGATGTTAATTATTATGTGTGGTCGAGTTTTTTACTTTGCTGGGGCCTTTTGGGCTTGGTACTGTTTAATCCTCAGTGTTCTTTTGAAAGTAACCCGTCTGGCGAATGAGATACTTCTCTCTAAGGCCTATTTTTAGCCTACCACATTATGGCCTATTATTATCTTACTGGCACTACATTCGCTCTTCATGTTTACATCCATTAAGCTCTTTGGATTACATCTGAATTGTTTTGGTTCCTTATTACTGGAGGTTCAGAGATTTGGTGTAATTAGTCTGCTTCAAGATCTGATACTCTGCATTTTTGTACACTTCAGGCTCTCCTTTCTTCCTGACATGCTTGTTATTTATTGGTGGCATTCCCTCTCGTGCCTCTCTTTACACTTGGATGGTGCCTTGCCATCTTGCAGAAACTGGCAACTAGCTCCCACTTGTTACAGCTAGAACATTGATGATATGATTGTTACCTTGAGGAAGTCAGAATTCTCATTTACAGGCACGATATTTGTTGGCAGTGGAGGTTTCGTTGCCAATGCTGGGTTTACGGTTTTTGCCTCTATTGGGACACTAATTTTGTTAATGTCTTCATGCCTTATATTACTAATGTTTACCGATACTATTTGTGGACGCTATTGGGTCATGTTTGGGGACAACTTTTGAAGCCGAGAATGGTGCGTTTGTATTATTATATTTAGTTATGAAAATTATATGCTGGAATGTGCAAGGTCCTAAAAAGATTCAAGTTCTTGAGGAAGTCAGAATCCTCAAACGTAATTTCTAACCTGATATTTTATTTTTATTAGGAACAATGACTAATGAAAAGAACAGTCAGTTGATTATTCAGAAAATGGGATTTGACCATTTTGATTTTGTCCTCCCACAAAGTCATTCTAGCAGAATCTGGGTCCTATGGAACAATGATAAGTGTCATGCTTCAGTTCTTACTAAAGAAAATCGCGCTATTCATATGCTTGTACATAATCCTAGTAAATTAAAGAACATAATCATATATGGGGTCTATGTACCAGTCCAGGCTCAAGAAAAAGAGCAGTTTTGGGATCACCTGACCCGTATGAATAATGTCATTGACCTACTTTGGATGCTTGTCGGGGATTTTAATGAGCTAGAATTTCTATGTGATAAACAGAGGGGTACCCTTCCATCTTTGCGTAGAACTGAATGTCCAAATTCTTCCATGACCACAATTAATGCCGAATCCATTGCTGTGAATGGCAAACCTTTTACATGGAAGAAACATATTAATGGGTGATGGGTTTTTGAAAAATTAGATTGAGGCATCGCACGTGAAAATTGTGTTACTGTGTACCCAAATTTACGCACCACCCATGGTTCTTTCACCTTTTTGGATCATTGTCCTATTATTATCACCACTGAACCTACTCACAGGCGTAATGTTGCTCTATCATTTGGCTTCTAGAACTTCTCGATGAAATATCAGCAACTGGATAGTATTGTCACTAAGACTTGGAAAATTCTTATTAAAGCCACTAAGATGTTCAAATTTTCATGAAAATTGAAAGCGCTTAAAAATAATATCAAACCTTGCGCAAAATCGACATTTGGTAACTTTCAGGACAAGCTACGATGTAACCTAGACAAAATCAGCTATGTGGAGGATAAACTTGTGAGTAACCCTACGCATCTTTGACTGAATAACTGGCTTAACCGGTTCATTAGACAGAGAGAAAAGATGTTGTTATATAATCAAAAGTTCTGGGGACGCTTAGCGAGAAAGGAATGGCTTGTTAATAGTGATCGAAATTCAACGTATTTCCAAAGGCAAGCCAATCAACGACAGAAACGCCTAGAAATCACGCAGTTAAAAGAAGATGCGGGTATCTGGATTGAGGACCTACATGCTATTAATCAAAAATTCCTATCTGACTATACTTCCAGATTCAAATCAGCTCATAGAACGCCCCGATCTTTTCCGAATTTGGGTTTACCAGCATTAATTACTAAGTAGGATAATGACCTCCTTACACTACTACCGACCACGGAAGAAATTAAAAATGCAATTTTTGATATCAACTCGAACAAAACTCCAGGCTCAAATGGTTTCGGGGCAGGTTTTTTTTTTTCAGAATTACTGGACAGTGATTAGTGATGAACTGGTTCATTGTATTCAAGATTTCTTCCTTCATGGCAAATTATTAAAAGAGATTAACCATACGTTCATTACTTTAATTCCCAAATCATCGCAACCTCATTCTACCTCTCACTTTCGACCAATTAGTTTGTGCTCTACTGTTTATAAAATTATAGCCAAAATTCTTGTCAGCCGTCTATGGCCTTTGTTGGCAAAAACCATTTTTCCATTTCAAAGTGCGTTTATTCCTAGCAGATCCATTCATGATAACATGCTCATTACTCATGAGATCATGCACAAGTTTAAGATGACGAAAGGAAAATGGGCTTGGGCAGCTATCAAGCTCAACATGGAAAAGGCATATGATAAACTTGAATGAGATTTTCTCTTTGCATGCCTTACTCAGATGGGCTTTCATCATCGATGGATTGGATGCATCAAGGAATGTGTAACAACAGTTTTGTACTCAATGTTAGTCAATAATTCTTCCCATGGCCTATTCCAACCATCTCGGGGAATTAGGCAAGGTGACCCTCTATCACCTTAATTATTCATTTTATGCATGAATGCATTTTGCGTTGCACTATGTAAATTAGCCTCAACTCTAAAATCAGGAGTGGGGGTTCCATATCTCAACTAATTCCCCAATCATTCCATGCCTTTTCTTTGCAGATGACAACCTTTTATTCTGCAAGGCGAGCCTCTGTTCTTGTACGAAATTAAAACAAGTCATTGATGATTTCTGCAAGCTATCTGGCCAAGTCATCAATTTTCATAAGTCATCTATCGTTGTTTCTAAAAATGCGTCTCATTCTCAAAAGCAGACTCTTGCTTCAGTTTTCAATATTTCTCATAACGAATCTCTAGGCAAGTACCTAGGGTGTCCAGTGTTCCAAGGTAAACCTAAAGCATCCACCTTCTCTGAAATTCTAGGGAAAGCAACTGCTAGAATGGAGCCTTGGAAAGCAAATACCTTGTCTAAAGCTAGTAGAACAGTCTTAATCCAAGCCAATTTAGAATCTCTGCGGTGACTCACACGATGCAATGCTTTGAACTACCAAAAAAAATGACGACCATGTTGGATCGTGTTAGCAGATGTTTTTTTTTTTTTGGAAGAAGTCCAATACGAATAAGGGTTTACCAATGATAGCTTGGGATAAAATTTATCGACCTAAATGTCTTAGGGGCTTGGGATTGTGAAAAACTGCTGCAGTCAACCTGGCTTTTCAGGCAAAGTTAGCTTGGAAAGTAGTGGGAGACAACAAGGGTATGTGGACTGACATTATTAAACAGAAGTATTTAAGATCAACAAGCTTACTTGACTGTGAACCCAAACGTACTGACTCCCCGGTTTGGAAGAGTGTTTTACAAAGTAGGGTGATTAACAGGAAAGGTATAAGGTGGAAGGTGGGTAATGGACAGAATATTAGGTTCTGGTGGGACAATTGGATTGATAATACTAATCTCGTGGACCTATTGGGCCTCGACTCTTCCACATTAGCTAATCCTCATCTCAGAGTAAGTGAGGTTATCATAGACGACCATTACTGGGATGTCTGGGCTATCCGCTACCTCGTTAATCAAGATGACATTGTGCAGAAAATTATTGAGATATCGTTACCCCGTTTTCCAATTGAGGATACCTTTTGTTGGGGACTCATGGGATCTGGTGATTTCAGCACAAAAACTGCCACGTGGGCACCCCATAATGCTTTTCAGACCAGCAATCCTAAATGGAGGTACAGTTGGATCTAGAAACTGGATGTGATACTAAAGATCAAAATATTCTTATGGAAAAAATTGTATAATGCCTTACCAACACGAGGAAACCTCTTTAGAAGAGGCCTGAACATTGAACCGGCATGCCCCCTCCGTGGGGATGATATTGAAACCATTGATAATCTATTTTGGGAATGCTCTATAACCAAACAAGTATGGACCTTAGCCCATCAACATAGATAGGTACTTCTATAGCAAACACAGGATGATCAGTTCTCTTCTAACCAATTATTCCCAGCATATCGCCATTGTACTAATCCTAAAGACAATATGAAAGTCGCATTTTTGCTGTGGCATATATGGAAAGGCTGAAATGATTTGGTTTTCCAAGGGCAGCATGTTAACCCCATACGAATTCTCATTTTTGCAAAAAAAGATTTTGCAGAATGGCAAATTCAAACTTGCATGTCGGAGGGCTATTCTTCTAGGGGGATCTCCTTTTCGCGTTCTGCCTCTAACTTTATTGTGAGGTGGAATGGCCCCCCTCGGGGCTTCGTCAAACTCAACTTTGATGGATCCCTTCATCATAACTCTGCAGCGGGTAGCTTCATCATTAAAGATTGGGCAGGCAACCTAATCAAAGCAGGAGCAGCAACCTATAGAGATTCTTCTATTTTAGTTGTTGAGGCAAGAGCCTTACGTGATGGGTTATATGAAGCCGTTAAATTAGGTATGAAGAATATTTGCATCGAATGAGATAATGCTATGATCATAAAAGCGATCCAAGGGACTTTACACGTGTCATGGAAGCTTCAGACGCTTGTTCATGACATCTTTAGCTATTTGAAGCTAATGGACCAAGTTTCCATTTCACACATTTATCGAGAGGTTAATATGGCTACTGATTACTTAGCGAAAATGGGACATACAACCACAACGGCTACTACATCGGAGTTCCCTCCCACGATTAATTTTAAAGCTATCATGTATGCTGATTTGATGGGGCGTGCTCTTGTGAGAAGAGGCACCTGATCATTTTTTACCACTTACCTTTGTTTTAAAAAAAAAAAAAATGATCATTTGATTGTGAATGGGTTTTTTTTACGGGTTTTAAGCAATGGCTTCTCCAAAGGGAGCAATCATTTTCGACGGGCACAACACATGAAAGAGGGGAACAAAATGATTATGATGATATTGATGGATTATTGCAGGATACCTTTAGAAATGTGCCTAATGGGTTCAACGAAAATGAAGGGGGCTACAAATTAAATGGGCTAAATGAAGAGGCTAGAAAATTTTATAAATTGGTCGAAGATGGAAACCAAAAACTCTATCCAGGATGTGCAAATTTTTCTAAGCTTTCATTCATCATTCGCTTGTATCCTTTCAAATGCCTCACTACTAGAATTGATTTTCTAATGACCAAGTTTTAACGACAATAAGAAAAAACCGTCGTTAAAAGGCAAACAATGATGAAAATATATTACCGTCGTTTGATTTCATCAAAACATCACCGTCAGACAACGAGCTATTAAAACGTCGTTATTGCTTCATATAAAGTCATCGTCAATGATAAGATGAGGATAAAACATTAGGGAGGGAAGCGAAAAATCAAACTTCAAAACCAATTAGAAGTTCCCCCTCAACTAAATTAATTACAGGAACTTCAAAAAACTCGGAAGGGTTTCGATTTAAAAAAATTTTAAAAAAAAAAAACTGTAATGTGTTTATGTTGCGCTTCAAACACTGAAAAGTTTCCTGCCTAGCCCCATCTTTCTCCTCTTATCAATAGAACTTAGAACATGACATTGAAGCCCTGGAGACCAAGTGAATTCATCAGATAAAGCTATTGTTACGAGCACTTTTGCAAAATTGTAGAGACCAGTGGCCCCAAAAGATCCAAACGGAAGACAATATCCCACTAGCCCTATCGAACCTCCGCCATTACGCCGACACTTTTGCAAGATAACAGGGAATTGAATATCTATTGAGAGCAGCGATTTCATCTTCAACTGTCTGTAATTACAGGTCTGAAACACTTTTTTTTTGTTCGCTTTCTATGATTCTATCAATGAATTGCATAATTTATAATCAGTCTGGTTTTTTCTTCGTCATTCCCATCGTAGCACTGATCTGTTTATCCCTACACAACGTAATGGTGCCGGTTAACATTGACGCTGATTAACACCATCTCGATGAGTGGTAATCTGGTATCTATCTCTATCTTTTCCATTCTCACTTATGTCTCCCTTCCTTTGGCCAATTATGTGCCTAATGGAACTAGTGATCTTGACCATTGACCACTTCAGTAGCTGAAGCCTCTATTGCCATGTGAAGCCTTGCAGGCTTGTCTCCCTCGTGTTTGAGGTATGCTTGGCTATGTCTAACTTGATTCGTCTTCTTGTTCATGTATTGATCAGTAGTTTGTAGTTTTTATTTGGAAGGTGATTCATCTTGGTGCTTTCATACCACTGGGGATATCAGTTCTTTGAGAAATAAGTATACTAGCTCTCATCTTAAAAGCTTTGATGGGTTAGAGTTGCGAAGATCTATCATTTCTTTCTTATGGTCATTGGTTGATTATGTTTTATTCAGGATTAGCATTTGGTACACTAGACTCATAACCATATTCCATTTGATTATACTTAGTAGGTTCCATTTATTGGTAAACCATATTCCTTGGTTTTATTTCATCCTTAAAATGCGCTTCTTGTTCAATTAGAAATACCTTTCTTAGGTTTTGAACTCACTAAGTCTTCCCAATTCATTGCTCTACCCAATTTGCAAATGTCATGCCCTCTGACGTGAGCCCCTATGACTAATTCTTAATTTTTGTTTATTTACCAGTCAATGCTCTTCCCTCTGTAGTTGAGTTACTATTGTATTTCTTAAAATGATATTTTCTATGAAGAGTATGCCACAATCTTTTTCCCAAATTTTGTTACGATCTCATTTGCCTTTTTTTAAATACCTTTCTTTACTGTTAGTTAATCTATGTTCTTGTTATTTCTTTTCCCACTTTATCTCTGAGGTGTTAAAATAGATTAGCTTTTAAAGGGAAGAGAGAAAAAGGGAATACAAGAATGGTTATCATTCAGAAGATTGAAGAAAAGGAAGCATAGATTTTAGCATCTGCAACACATATCATGTAGCTTTTCTGGACAAGTTTTAATCAATTTGTTGGTAATTGAAGGTACTTAACCTCATGGCAATTAAATTACCTCTCTAAGGTATTGGAATTGGAATATAATTAAAAAATAAGAACTTAATTTAGAGAGTTGACATTATAAATCATTAGTAGCAGAAGATTGGGATCGAATACATGTTCAGCACATCTACGAAGTATCATTCGATTGTGACAAATAGAGCAAGGAAAAAAGAAGAATTGGTTTCCAATATGATGCTTACTTTAACTGATTGGTTGTATCGTTTGGCCAGGGCACTTAGAACAAGGAACCTGAGTGTAGAAGTTTGCTTATTCAAGGTGTTTTGTACATCTTCATAAAGTAAAAAATGCACACTTCCTCTGTTCGACATAGTGGACATGAATATCCAGTCTAGAATCTTGATATAAATTTTAATATCTTACTTAGAAAAACTTGGTTTCATAAGGATCAATAGATCTGGTGTAAATGATGATTTCAGCCTAGTTTACTTGAATTGAAAGTTGCGAGATATTTCGATGATGTAAATTGTTGATGATATTTTGTGCTTTGACTGGAAGAGTTCTAGTGATAGGTTTATCAGCATATAGTTTTGTCATGTTACATATTGGTTTAAGTTTGCTTTGGGTCAACTCAATTTCATGTTGGGTTTAGATCACATTTGATGTTGGTTTACGATCATTATAGTTGATTATTCATCAAAAGTCCAACAAAATTTAGTTTAGATACAGATGATTTTGTTCTTCTTTAAGAAAAGTTTGTAGAACGAGAAGAGTCTTTAGATATGTGGGATGAGCCTGCAGTTGTTGTTGATGTTGTGTTTGCCACTGGTGGTGGTTGCGGAATGCTGTTGGTGGTTGTAGGTTGTTGCTGTTGCTGGCTGCAAGATGTTACTGTCTGCAAATTGCTGCTACTGGTGGCTACATGATACTATTCCTAGTGTCAGCTTTAGGCTTTTGATCACTCCTGCCTCATTTTGTGGGGTTGCGTAGCACATAATTTTAGTACTCCATAGATGTTGTTTAATGCCTGTCACAAGTAAGTATACTTGTCTTTACCATTTTTGTTTTCAAAACCTGGAGAACTTGTGAATTACTAGGCTTTTTTTGCGTAATACTTATTATGATGAATACGTTCTGTTTTCGAATCCAATTAGGATTCATATATATATATATATATATATATATATATATATATATATATATATATATATATATATATTATTAGCATGCCTTTGGAAACAAACAATATAAATCAAGTATTCAAGTTGCTTCTCCCTCTTTGGTGTGCACACTGCAGAAAGTTAAAAGCTGTAATAGAAGTTATAGTTTATATGCTTTTGTTTAAGCTTTTTTCTCTATGAATTAAGACTTGTAACACTTTTACACTTTTTGTGATACTTGAATGCAGGATCCTTGTCCCGAGTCCCAGCACTTCCCCAATGTTTAGGTTGAAGATACGGGGGCTTTGACTGAATTTATTTCCACATTTTCTATCCACCATGATATGTATTTTATTATTTATGCGCTGACTATAGGAATAACTTTAATTTCTAGTTTCAGAACCGTTTTCTAGAATAGGAGTTGTTATGATCCTTTTGGTATTCATATACTTTGTAGCGAATATTTGTAAGCATATGATTTTCAATTAAATGAATATATGGAATTCATATTTGGTATTACCAGTATTTCCTTGACCTATTTTATTTAATCAATTGTACCATTCACATTTATTGTATAATTAACATTTGGTCCATAAATTATTAACGAAGAAAATAATTAGTCATTATTGCATTGCGTAATTGTATTTTCAACGATCAAAAATCTCATCCTTAATGCTATTTGAAACAACAACGATGAACCAAAGCCCTTGTTAATGATAACCACGGTAAATTTTTATTTTTGATATTATAAATCAACGATGATTAATTTGGTTGATATTAATAATTTATTCGTTGTTAATTAGTTAACTAATAATGATGATGACTCTTTTCCTCGTTATTAGAATTACGATGGATATTCTCAAGTCGCCGTTGAAACTATTAATGACAGGACCAATAACGACGAAGAACGACCAACATTTTTTTGGACGTTAAAGCTTTTAACGACGATAAATTAGGCTTTTAATGACCAACTTTTTCTTCATTAGAAACATCTTTTCTAGTAGTGCCTTAATGCTTTAAGTAATGTGGCATTTAATGATCTTTTAGACTTATTGAAAGAGGCATTTCCTTTTGCAAAGCTTCCTAAGAATTTCCAAGAAGTTAAAAGTATTGTAAGGGATTTGGGACTTGATTATAGAAAGATACATGCATGCCCTAATGATTGTATGTTGTATTGGAAGGTGCATGAGAGGGACAACTTCTGTAGCAAATGCAAAGTTTCTAGGTGGAAATCTGATAATGTTCTAGCAAAGGTTCTAAGACATTGCCCCTTAAAGCCTAGGCTTCAAAGGTTGTTCATGTGTGCACAAATAGCCGAGTCAATGACTTGGCATGATGAAGAATGGCTTAAGGATGGAAACATTAGGCATCCTGCTGATGGTGAAGCTTGAAAATATTTTGATTCTTTGTTTCCAAATTTTGTAAATGATGCTCGTAATGTTAGATTGGGGCTCACCAATGATGGGTTTAATCCTTTTTGGACAATGAGTGTGGCCCATAGTACATGGCCAATTATACTTATAAATTATAATCTCCCACCATGGATGTCTATGAAGCCTGAGTATTTCATGTTGTCTTTGCTAGTTCCAGATCCAACTTCCCCGGGAAATGATATTGACATTTATTTGCAGCCATTAGTTGATGAATTGCAAGACTTCTGGGAGTTTGGCTCAGAGACTTATGATGCATTTAGGCAAGAGTCATTCAATATGCAGGTTGCCTTAATGTGGATGTTAAGTGACTTTCCTGCATACTCTATGTTGTCAGGATGGAAAACTAAAGGAACGTTTGCATGTCCTTATTGTAATTATGATACTTGCTCTCAGTATTTGAAACATAGTAGAAAGACCTGCTATATGGATCATCGGAGATTTTTGAAAACGGATCATCCTTGGCGATTTGAAGAACATTCTTTCAATGGTGGAAAAGAGGAGAGATCTGTACCTTTTATTTTGTCTAGCAGTGATGTTTTGGAGTGATTGTTGAATGTAAAAAATGATTTTGGGAAGGGTCAACAAAAGAAAAAAGCCAAAGATAGTGAAAGACCTTGGAAAAAGAGGTGTATATTCTTTGAATTGCCTTATTGGCAGCACAATAAGGGTCAACATAACCTTGATGTCATGTATACTGAGAAAAATATTTGTGACAATGTGATTGGGACGCTACTAGACATTCCAGGGAAGTCAAAAGACCACACTAAGGCTCGTCTAGATTTAGTGGACTTGGGTATAAAAGAACACCTTCAGCCTTATATTTTAGATGATGGGCAGCACAATAAGTAGCCTCCAGGCCATTTTTTAATGGATGATGCAGGGAAAGATGCATTTCTTAAGGTGTTTAAGGAAACAAAATTTCCATATAGATGTGTATCCAACATTGCCAGATGTGTTCAAGATAAAGAAAAAAGGCTTACAAGTTACAAAAGTCATGATGCCCATATAATGCTGCATTATCTGCTTCAGGTTGCAGTTAAGAATTCATTGCCCAAAAGTGTTGCTATATGTCTCATTAGGCTAGGGAACTTTTTTCGGCATTTGTATAGTAAAGTTATCAGCCTTCAGGAGTTAGATTTTTTAGAAAATGGAATTATAGAGATACTATGTGAACTAGAAAGATATTTTCCACCGACTTTTCTTGATATAATGGTGCATTTGCCTATTCACTTAGTAAATGAAATTAGGCTTGGTGGGCCGGTCCCATATCAATGTATGTATTCTACTGAGCGATATCTCTGCAAGTTTAAATCTCAAGTTCGTAATAGGTGTCGTCCTTAAGGATGTATGGCAGAATGCTATCTAGCCGAAGAATGTTTGACATTTTGTTCTAGATACTAGCATGATGGAGTAAAGACTAGATTGGACAGAAGATCAACTCATCACATGAGTTGTGAGATGAACTCGAGTGGGGATCAAACATCATTTTTCCCAAAGGTTGGCCATCTAATTGGGGGAAAGAAAGCACTCAAAGGCAAGGCATTCTTGTTGGACCAAGAAAGTTTGAAACAAGCACATAGATATATCATTTTCAATTGTGACTGCGAACAAGTGGAGAAATACATTAAGTCTATCTATTTAATTATATGTTTCATTTATATATATATTTTCACCCTCATCCTTGTAGATTAATCGGATAAGATGAATGATGTTCCTAATTTACATGGTCTTCTTTCTACCGGGAACATGCAAGGTTAGTTAACAACCCAGGTCGAAAAAGTAGATGGTAAAGAGCTCGAAATCATAGTGTGGAGTATATTAGTTGGTTTCAAGATAAAGTGAAGAGTGAGAAAGTCAAAGATCATATTTTTTTGGCTTGCTAAGAATCCAAACCCCACAGTGAGGAGGTATACAAGGTATTTTGTAAATGGTTATCGATTTTACGTAAGAACTCGTGATTCAAGACTAAATACTCAAAATAGTGGGGTTACCTTAACGGCCCTGACGTCAAGTTTTGCAAGCTCTAAGGATCAAAATCCTATTACGGGAGATGTTACTTATGATGGAGTAATTGAGGAAATTATTGACATGGATTTCTGGTCCAATTTTAGTGTTGTATTATTTAGGTGTGATTGGTTTCATGTAAATATTGATGATTTTGGGCTTACACGGGTCCATTTTAAAAAGTTGTGCTACAAAGATGATCCTTATGTATTAGCATCTCAAGTTCATCAAGTGTTTTATGTGCCGGATTCAGTTGAAACTGATATTTATTATCCTATAAAATGGATTCCAAGAGATGTTTTTGACTTCCCAGAAGTAGAAAACCCTGAGCTATATTGGAAAGAGCCTATGGATGTTGATTGCAATGTCCCAATCACTTTTAATGGGCATGACAATCAGTCAAGAGAAGATGTTGATGTGAGAATTGTGAATATAGATGCCATCTTAGATAATGATCAAAATATGGATGAAGACGTTGATGACTTAGAGGTCATGGTAGGCTTGTTACTTATGTGTTTTACTCCTTATTTCATATCTTAAGTCATTGATATGTTTTTTTAAGCAAAAGAAAATGTACTGCTTGCTAACATTAATGTGCTTCCTTTTGATAGTGTTAGTTAATTACTCTTGAATATTATATGTGACTAAAGCTTGTTATAGTACTTCCAGGAAAATGGTGAACAAAAGGAAGACTCCAAGCTCCAAACAAACTGAGTATGAAAGACAGAGGCAAATGAATATCAAAAAACAAATGCCATGAGATTTCAGGCATTGGGTTTGTCCAAGTTAGCAAATCAATTAATTACCGAGGCCAAAGGACGTCAAGGTCAGGAGAGGAACAACCATATACATGATGAGGAGGACTAAGAATACATACCAAAGGAGAATGGCGATGATGACCTCTTAAATATAGGGGAAGAGCATGCTATCGAAAATGTCGTTCTTAGTTTGACTACTAATTACATCTCTAATAAGACTCCTTTTCTATCTATCTCACTTGCTGGCATTTCTTGGTTTGTAAACCTAGCATTTCTCAGTCTTCAAACTTAGTTTAGTTGTCTATGTAATTGTCTAAACCATGCTGAATCTGAATTGAGAAACAAGATGCTACACAATGTTCTATCTTTATTATTTACCAGCATTTGGGTGTTTAGAAATGTTCTAGGACATTTCCCCTTTATTTGGGTATTCGCTTAGGTTCGCATGGTGACAACTAGAAGGCGTGCATCAATGAAAAGAAATCAACCTTCCTGTCTAGCAATGTCAATAGCTGAATTCAACAAAAGCGACAAGAATCAACACAATTGTTAGAGGGCTCACATTCCATGCATCGTGAAGAAGGCCAGAGGTCCAATGTGGAGCATAGTAGTGGATTCGAACAAGAAAATGAAGAAGAAACTAATGAAGAACCTACAGGTCTTTAACTAGCTTCCTACTGCATGTTTATCCATTAGGTTGCTACAAATTATTCTAAGTTAATATTATTACATCTATCTAGTTCACTTTCCTTAATCATGATTGACAGATAATGTGAAAAAATATAGAGGACCAACGTTATTGTCCGATGTTCATGCACGAAAGTTGGAGGATCGTGTACCCATCTTCTTTAATGAGCATGGCCAGCTTATTGAACCTACTGAGAAGGCTTGTGATGAGTTTAGTAAATTTCTGGGGACTATTGCTCATGAATACTGATGGGCACCATTAATTTATACAAATTGGCATAAAGTCCCAAATAAGGATAAAATGTGGGAATGTGTAAATGTAAGTATATATTTCCTGAGCTAAAAAAAAAGTTAGATTTTTCAGATATATATGAAATCTTAGCTTAGTGCAGATATTCACATAATTATTCTCGACATGTTAGCACAAGTACATACTGCCACAAACTAAACGTGTGAAGAAGTGGGTGTTGGAATCAATTGCTTGTGCTTGGAGGCTTTTCAAGTGTCTGCTGAAAGCTAACCATTATTACAAGTATGACAATGATGCTGAAAGATGGAAGCACCGACCCAGTCGGATACCTGATTCTCACTTCACATTGTTATTACAATACTGGAACACTTCTACGGTCAAGGTTCTTTTCTTTACAATTATGCATACAGAATTTTGTTTTTATTTTGTATGATATTTTGGCCTAAAATACCACATCCTTTGTTATTGTTTTTGTAGAAAATCAGTGCTCAAAATTCTGAAATTCGTAGACTGCTAAACAACATGCACACTGTTGGACCATATGAGTTTTGCAAGAATCTATCAGAAGCTGGTAAGAAAGGAAATAGGATCTGCCTTATTTAATATTCCTCTTTGTTTAGGTACTTTATTGTATCTTGGCTAAACTCTTGTCGTGCTTTCTTTGTTGCCTTTTTTTTGTGTTTTTCTCTTCTAGTACTCTTGTTCTTCTCCATCGATAAGCTTGTCTCCTCTCCCGCAGTGGTATGCCTCAGGCTAATTCTAATCCCAATTCTGCTTGAATTGGACAAGATGTAAACCTTCATTCTTGTCATTGATAGTGTGATGTTCAATTTTTTGTTCGCCTAGATCCGTTACGTTTACGACCTCTAGGGGCTTATGATTTCTGGGTCACATTCAAATGAAATGATTGTTGTAGCATTATCTTATGTTGCTGACTTTTATTCTGGAAACGTGTTTTCTTTTAAGTTGGGGTATTGTACACATTCTACGTGCAAGTTTAAGACTTTAAGGTCTTAAGCGCAATGGTTAACCAATGTTGTGCGGTACTTGGTTCATTTGCATGCGAGATGCTATTTTGAGTGTTTATGTGCTGTTAATTTGCCTCTAGGTTGCTGCATATGCCACCATCTGACCGGAACTCTATATGGATGTTGCTTTGCAGCTGATCAGGAGCAATGAAAATGTGATTCTGATTTAAGGCTCTGTTTGAATTTGCTGTCGAGTGTATCCGCTTGCGTGTGTTCCTACCAGACTTCTTTTAGTCGCTTGAGGACTTATTTGAAGAATTTTTACCAAAACTGCCATTGTTCAATGGCATTTTTGAAGGATGAATAGTGACACATGCTACACTTTATTGTATTTAGCTAGTGGCACAAGTGATCAAGTAACTAACCATTTGGTGGGATCATGAGCTTTTGTCAAATGCAAAGATCACCAAAAGGAAAGCGTGGTTTTGGGAGCTCTTGATCTAAGTAGAATTAGCCTGAGCTCTGTTTCTTCGCCCTCTTTGTTTTTCTCTTTCCCGCTGCCCTATTTGTTTTCCTTTTTCTGCTCTGCTGTAGTGGGTAGTGCCCTACTACAGTGTTGTGATTTATTTTGGTGTTGATGTCTAGTTGTGTGTGCTCTTAGTGATTTATTTTGATTTATTTTGGTTAGTTATTTTGATATTTAGGCAAATCGAGATGGACAAGCACCTTGCAAGAGGATGATGTTTGAGGAAACACGAAAAAGGAAAGATGGACACAGTTACAAGAAGTCTTATGATGTTATGCTTGATAAAATTGTAAGTGTTTAAGCTAAGTTACCTTCTATATATAGTTCCATCGGTAAGAATTAAGTAGTTGTTTTATTCAAACTTAGATTTAAATAACCTTTTGTGCAGCATTTGTTTATAGTTGTAACTACACATCATGCTAACGCACATTCTACCATTCACCTTTTTTAAATGCAGGAAAAAAATGAAAGAGTTAGAGGTCTTACATGAAAAAGGACTCCCCGATAGTGACATAGATCCCTTTGATAGGGTGATGGGATCTGCTCAAAATGGACGAGTACAGTTGTATGAAAGAGGTGTTTCAATAAAAAATCTAAAGGAGAAAGGGCTTGAGGTGAAAAGGGATGGGAAGTCAGTTGTTGTGCTAGAATAATATGTTGATGCTATAATGTACAGTTTAGCAACAGAAATGCAAAAAGATTTTGAAGCTCAAAAAGAGAAACTAGCACTTAATATGAAACAAGAATTTAAAGCTCAAAAGGACAAAATGGTTGAAGACGTGGTTGCAAAGGTGTTTGCTCCACTTCGAGAAATGTTCCCCGACATGGCGATTGACATGCTTGGATAAGCAGTTATATCTTCCGTAGTTGCAGATCAGTAACTTTGCACCACATCAGTAAGCAATCCCTCCCCTTTGATTATCTCTTCCCCTAGTCTAATTCTATGACTTGAAGCTGAAAATGTTGGTATGTTTAGTATATTCGCTTGTTGTGAAACTGCCACCTATGAATTTGATATGTACTTCTACCCATAATTTTGATCTACAACTTTCATTATCAAGGAAGGAAATGTCAAGATGTAGTATCAATTTATGAGTTCCAGGTTCAGCTTGGTTAATCAATCAGAGGATGATGATGTTGTGAACAGGTGTGAGAAGATAATGTGGTATTTTGATGGAAGCTAAGATCAAGATATGTGATTTCAGTCTATGGTTGTTGTTTTGAAACTGCCCCTTTTATTACTTATTGTGAAACTGCCCCTTTTATACATTTGCTTGTGGTGAAACAACCCCTTTTATTGCTTGCTATGAAATTGCATCAATAAGAGGTTAATACATTCGCTTGCTGTGAAACTATATCAGTCAGAGGTTAATACATTCACTTTTTGTGAAACTGCCCCTTTTATTGCTTGCTATATTTTTGTCTTTTCTCTCAAGCTTGGCACTTGGTTGGTTGATCATATCCGAAGTTATGGCCTTTTAGTTATTTGGCAATTTTAAGAAAACCAATAATGGATCTCTACCGCTTATCTACAAGTGAACTTTTGTATTGGCGATGATCTATATATTAGGTGGACTTTTGCTTTGGCTATTATCTATTTTGTGGTATGTGATAGCTTAAAGAACTAGCTTGATATGAAATTTGTTGATTTTTTTTTCTTCTTTTGGGTGTTTAATGCCTATTTGATTTTATGTATTGTGTAGATATTTTGGTCATCCATTCCCTTCACAAGCAAGAGTTCTTGTTATGAAGGCCGCTAAGATATTTATTTGTTTTACCCCCTTTTGTTATTTGGGGAAAAAATCATTGTATACGTATAGTAATTCAGGGGGCGGAAAACTTGTTGCCCCCTTTTCTTATTTTGGGAAAATTAATTGTACATATATTTTGGACTTTTGGTTTATGAACGGTAATTCGAGGGATTTGGTTGACATTATTGTGGATTTCATTAATTAATGGTTCATTTATATATGTGTTGTTGATGTTTGATCAAATACAACGTCAAACTTTCATTTGCAAACCACATTTGGTGGCATGTTGTGTACACAAGTGGATTCAATGAAATTATAGATTGTACGAATTGAACACGTGATGTCCTGAAGGTATTTTCAGCATTTGAAAGCCAGACATTTGGTTTGTATGTTCTCAAACCGTTGCAATAGGTGAAAGATATGTGTTGCTTAGTATCTATTCAAACTGTTGCAATAGATAAAAGATACGTTGCCGTAGTATCTATTCAAAAGTGTTGCAATAGCCAGACATATGGCAACAATTTCTATAACTTTATGCAACAATTACAAAAACTGTTGCCTAAGAATCGGAAAGTGTTGCAGTAGGCCTAATGCAATGCCCATTAAAAGCAACGGTTGAAAAATTGTTGCAATAGACCTATATATGGCAATGCCTTCATTTGCTATTGTAACAGTTTTGCCCGTTGCCAAAGCCTACTTTTGTTGTTGTGCCTTGAAGTGAAGGAGGATAGAACAAAAATTTATTTTCAAGTGTTTTCTTTTTCTTTTTTGGGAGGGGGTTAACTTATACCTACCGTATTGCACCATGTTTTTGAATTTTTTACATTTGTTTTTATATTATATCCTATTTCTTTTTACAATTTTTGATTGAATTACTTTATCAAGAACAAAAAGGAGATCAGTTAAAATTATTTAAAATGGTTATCAAATCCAAACATAGAGGGAGATTTACAAAAATCGTGACGCATTTAAGGAAAATAGAACATTCATATTCGAAATGTTGCACTAAAAATTAGGGTACACAATAAGCCGAAGAAAAAATAGAGCAAAGAAACAATATGTTTTATGTGTTTACTTTGGTCATGGTCTGTATATGCTTTTGTTTTTGTTTTTTTTTTTTTCCAATCCAAATGTATTCTTTTATTCTATCAATTTTTTCCTCCTATATTTTTTCTAATTAATAATATCTAAATATTTTTAAAATATAGACATTCGTACAAGTGCACTGGCACAAACTAGTAATGCTAGAAAATAAAAATAAAAATAACGTTGCAGTCGAAATCGACTATGAGACCCTCATTGCCACGGGTCGTGGCCCTCACTGGTCTCCTGAACCTGAAGGCATGTGCTGCCGAGAACTGAACTAGGCAAATACTTTGACGGCCACCAGCTAGCAAGCACCAACCGTGAACATGATTATTGGCAAATGAGCATGCAAGGTCATTAAAGAAATTGGCTTAAAGTTTATGGCCCAATCAATAGTAATCACATGGTCAAAAAATTAATGCAATGAATCTGGGTCATAAGACATATATCATTATTCAAATTTCTTATACAAAAGGTGAAAACTATTTGACATTCAACATAGTTTTTTGACCAATTAAAACATTCAACATAAGGACTTATTGTTCATGAATGGCGTATACTAGGTACAGATTCATGTTGCTTCTTAGACGACAACCATAAAATGACGAAAGAAAGAAGAAAATAAGAGATGTGATCAGCAATCTGATTCTTAAACTAATTAGTTATCTGCAGGAACACTGTGAAGCATAACGGTCTCAACTGTAAGGCCAGGCCCAAACCCGAACAAGACACCCCAGTCAAACCCTTCTCCTGTGGTGGCCTTGCCTTCCTTCAATGACTTCTTCCTCATCTCATCCAGAATGAACAACACACAAGCACTGGACATGTTTCCGAACTCACTCAGCACATGACGGGTTGTGCTCAGTTTGTCTTGTTTAAGGCCGAGCTTGGCTTCCACCTGGTCTAGAATTGCAGGCCCTCCGGGGTGAGCCACCCAAAAGATGGAGTTCCAGTCGTCGATCCCAATTTGCCCAAAGGCGTCATTCAAAGCCTTTTCTACGTTCTTAGAGATCAAGCCAGGGACATCCTTGAGTAAATGGAAGGCCAGGCCGGCTTGGCGCAAGTGGCCATCAATGGCCCCTTCAGAGTCAGGCAAGATTGTCTGAGCTGCCCACACCAACTGAAAGATGGGTCGCTCGATGGAGACATCGGGATCAGCACCAACAATGAGAGCCCCAGCCCCATCTCCGAAAAGGGCCTGACCCACCATGGAGTCCAAATGGGTCTCGGTAGGCCCACGAAAGCAAACGACTGTGATCTCAGAGCACACAACCAGCACACGGGCTCCGCGGTTGTTCTCAGCAATGTCCTTGGCTAGACGGAGGACCGTACCCCCGGCGTAGCAACCCTGTTGGTAGAGCATGAATCGCTTCACAGATGGGCGAAGTCCGAGGAGCTTGGTGAGTCGGTAGTCAGCCCCAGGCATGTCTACGCCGGAGGTGGTGCAGAAGATGACGTGGGTGATCTTGGATCTCGGTTGACCCCACTCTTTTATGGCCTTAACAGCGGCCTCCTTACCCAATCTGGGCACCTCAGTCGCCAGTATGTCTTGGCGAGTGTCCAGTGACGGTGCGTTGTAATCGCACATGTGCGGGTTCTCTTCTAGCATCTCTTCAGACAACAGCATGTATCGCTTCTTGATCATCGATCTCTCGCCTGTTTGTTACAATTCACGTAGAACTTGAGGGTCAGAATTTATATATTCACTTAGCCACTTCTATGTAAGGTAAACAAAAAAGAAAAAAATTAGAGTAGGATATAACTAATAATAAGGATATAGACATAAACATACACATGCGCTTGAATTTGTGCTTGAGATCAGTCATATGCTCGCTCTTAGTGACACGAAAGTAAAAATCAGGATACTCGGCCTGGAGCATCTCGTTGGGGGGGTTGGCAGTGCCAATGGCAAGGATGGTGGCAGGGCCATCGGCTCTCTGGGCGTTTCGGATTTCCTGAACTGATGCCATATTTTTTGTTTGTTGGGATTTAGTTTTAAGAGAGAGACCGAGAATGTGTGTGTGTGTGAGAGAGAGAGAGAGAGAGAGTAAATTAATGGCGGACAAAAGAAAAGATGAGCGAGCTGATCGAGGACACTGAGAGTAGCACTTGAAATTGCTCAAGAATGAGATGAAAGCTTGAGATCAACGGTAGAAGGTTTTGGGGTATATATAGTGCTCCAGTACTTGGCCGCAGAGTCAAATTCGCATTGCAGAAAGTGGATTGACTGATGGGCTGCGTATGCTTGACTTGAAATACTACTCAATGGGGTGCTTGAATTGTCTTATATCGAAATTCCAAATTTGAGTGCTCTATATAAGTCTCCCAAGAATTATAAGCAATCATTTCATAGCATCTATATTTGAACATTTTTATTAAGAATATAAAATTACTAGTTTTACAAAAACTTTTATATCATATTAAAGGGAGTATGTAGCATTACCAGCGGATTAAGCAATACTTATGGATAATAATATACATATTTTATAATATATATCCGATTTAAGCTTATGTGTCTTCTGAGAACTTGTATTGATTTTTTTTTTTTCAGAGCATAGTGAGCTGTAGATACGTAAATTAATGGGTTGTAAAGGGCCTAAAGTGCCTAATTTTAATGTAATTTTCCACCACAGGGATAATTCTTTTTCTTTAAAAAAAATTGATCAAGGTAACCTCTTGTTCATTGATAATAGTAGAAATCATTACATAATCGAAACTATGTCAAGAATATAAACAATGAATTAGTAACAGTTGCATATTGATTGTCTATACAATTAAGTTACATACATGTAAACAGAACAAATTAAAAAAATTGATCAAATAATGAGATGTCATCGATGTTAGGACGGTTCATCCTCTAAGTTCTGCTATGGGGCTGTAGACTGGTCAATTTGATATTTTGCTTCGTTTAGTATCTGCACACAAAAATCAAATAGAAGAATGAGTTTGGTTCCATCAATTGGACTAAATTCGTGGCCCATGTGGTCGCCGCAAGCAGCGCCCAAACAAACTGAATTTTCTTTGGTCCGATATAATAATTAAATACAACTCCTCCGTCGTTTGTCACGCAGTTGTTCCAAGTTAGTTGTCGCTTCTTAGTCAAATTTTGTGTTCGAAGAAGAAGCTAATTAAGCATGATTTCTAATTTGTATGCACTGAACTTCTTCGTCATATGCTCGCAATGGAGAAAAGAAACGTCTAACGTGATGAGTTGGGTTGATTATGTGAATTTTCGGCCATTCGTATGGTCAAAGTAAGTGAAGGTGGACTAATTAACAACACATTAGCTAGGTTCGTATCAACATATTTTGTCCACCTCTCTCACCTAATTTCCGCTCAAGGGGAGGGGAGCTTCCCTATGAATTACTTGGAATGGAGCGGGTGGACATGGCCTTGGAAATGCCCGACTTTCCTTTTGTTCTGATATGATTGACCTATTGGGTATCTCCTGAAATAGGGGACGATAATCCAATTTATCCAAAAAAGGAGGGTTGCTGGAGGGTATTGAACTGGAGTTCCCTCAATCTCTGTGAATATGATGCGTTTCGTTGTCATGATAGTAGATATGTTGCTATTAGTAGTATAGTTTTCATATTTCAAGAAGCAAAAGTGTACTTATATTTATGAAAGATCATTGGAGTTTTAACTGAAAATTGGAAAAAAAAAAAAAAAAAAAGGTCATTGGATTAGCAGTGTCTATCTTGCTCATAAATATCTATGTTATCTATAAAGCCAACACCCTTTCATGGTTTATAGCTTTTGGTTTTCACTTTTTACCCTCACTTAACAATAAATTACGAGGACAGATTAGTCCAATAAGATTATCATCAATCCTCATCCTACATTGCCAAACACCTCACGTCTCTCCAGCCCTCGTATCGTCACCTCTCCCCTTCCCAAAATTTATTTATGCTTTTCAGAGACTTAGGGTCAGTTCTTTTCGTAGGTAAATTAAGATGGGTAAAAAAGTGAAGTATGTTAAAGTAGGTTAAAGTTGGTTGAAATGGGTTAAATTTTTTTTATGTGATAAATTGAGGGCATGTTTGGTTGGTGAAAAAGGAATAGAACTTGATACCTTTAGGTATCAAGCTTCTATACCCATTGTTTGGTTGGACTTTCAAGGGTACAGAACTTGATACCTAAGGATATCAAGTTCCCCCAATTTGAGTGGGACTTGACTCCCCTCATTTTGGAAGGGTTTCAAGTCTCATTTCCTACTATCAATTTTTTTTAAAAAAAATATTCAAGCATCTCTCAACAACCATGGGAGGAAAGAGAATACATTCACCAGATCCACCCACCATGGACGAATTACTGGCGCCGGCAACCACTGGAAATTGCACTGGCAACCACCACAAAGTTTACCCAAACCCGTACGCCCAGAGAGAGAGAGAGATGAGGAGAGAGATAAAGGGTGAAGAAGAAGAAGAACACAGCGCGGGAGAGGGAGAAGGAGAAGAAGGCGACGCCGGAAAAGGAGGAGAAGGTGGTAAACTCGGAGAACAAAAAACTGATGCCCAGATCTGACGCAGCAGAAAAGGAGGAAAGGAGGAGAAGTCGATAGAAAAGAATGTCTGGTGTTGAGGCAATGGATGACGGCAAAGGAGAGACTGGACCGGAGAAGGAGAAAAGGCGCCGGAGAGGTGGTGGTTGAGTCGTCGTCGACCCTTCGCCGGAGTGGGAGGAGGAGACATGATAGTACAGAGAGAAAGCAAGAGATGAGAAAGGAAGGGAAGGAAAATAAGTCTGCATTGATATAAAAAAGTTAAAAATAAAAATTTGATTCCATTCCATAACTATATCAAACACATGATATCAAATAATCAAATTTCATTTCATTCCTCCCATATTTCAAATTCCATTCTATTCCATTCTACTACTGGTGAACCAAATGGGCCCTGAACTTGGTTAAAATAGTAGAATTGGATTGAAATAGGCTGAAGTAGGTTGAGGTTGGTATTTTAAAATTGACCAACGAAAAAAACAGGGCCTCAATACTATGTTAGGCCATTTTCTATTTTTCTTCGGTGACCCTACACCAAAAAATAAAACAGAAAGAAATCTTCTTCGGTGCCTCATTTCTCTATAGCCGTCCTCACTGCTGTCTCATTGATCTCCAATTTCTAAATACGAAAAAATCCAGTTAAATTTTGTTAGTTTTGTGAAATATCCTCTCAATTAAATTATCTCTGGGTTTTAAACCCCCCTTCTGATAAGGCTAGATATTATTTAGATACTATGAAGTTATATTTTTCATAGGAGTCCAATAGTTGTATTTGGGTCGAATTATATTTCTTGCTTTCCAAGTTAGAACACACTAGGATTACTCATGTATAAAAACTCATGGCAGTGAGATTGTGAGGGCAAGCAAAAACCAAAATCAATGACAGAGACTTTTCGGTCTTAGCAAGCTCACGGCCAAGATTTCCTTTTGTTCCTTTTCTTTTTTTGCTCAATTTTCATTCAACTAAATTCTTCATGGTATCAGAGCCATGAGTGGGGGGAAAAGAGTTTGTAATTGAAAATCACTCACTATACTATCTTCACCCATCAGAAGGTCCTGGAGTCACAATTACTTCAGTGATCTTCAATGGAAAAAATTATGAACTTTTGCAGAAGGCTGTGAGAACAGCTTTAAAATCCAAAAATAAGTTAGGTTTTATAGATGGAACCTTAACTAAGCCAACACCGAAGGGAGAGGATTTGAGTGAGTTGAACGCATGGGAGATGGTCAACTCCATGATCTGTTCTTGGATCATCAATATTATCGATCCAAAACTGCATATTAGTGTAGCTTATGCTGAAACGGCTTACGAGATGTGGGAAAATCTGCGTAAGCGTTATGCTGTGGCTAACACCCCTAAAATCCACCAACTCAAGACCGACCTTGCAGCATGTAAACAAGGCAGTCTAGAGGTCGTGGATTTTTATTCAAAACTCATGGGATGTGGAGTGAACTAGAGAATTATGCTAAGGTCCCACAATGTACATGCGGTAAATGCGAGTGCAAAATCGGGAGTAAAGTCGCAAAGATGGCACAAGATGAGAAGGCCCATCAGTTTTTGATGGGATTAAACGACGAGGCCTACTCAACGATTCGAAGTCAAATTCTGGCACTTGACCCGTTACCTACTCTCGATGTTATCTTCAATATGGTAACGCAAGAGGAAAATCATCGAAGATTCATGATGGGAAGAGACACTCGCTCCGAAAACATGGTGGCCTTTACGGCAAAAGACCACATGAATGAAAAACAAACTTGTAGGCATTGTGGTCGGTATGGACACAATGAGACAAATTGCTATGAAATCATTGGCTATCCACCACATTGGGGTAGCCGTGGCCATGGGAGAGGCAGCCGAGGTGGTGGCCGAGCAAACCGAGGGGGCAGAAACGGAGGACGTGGACGTGGACGTGAGATCGCCCACTCAGTTCAGGCCCAGAATGAGAGCCCAGCAGCAGCAGGTCGCGGCCTAGCAGAGCATGGCCTAGATGCAGTCTTCAGTCTAGCAGCTGTTTTCGGCCCAGGAGCTTCTTCTGGTCCAGTCAACCCAGCAACCCACGGCCCAGCAACCCGCAGCCATTCCAAGTCTGACCCAGGATCAAATACAGAAATTACTTAGCCTCATAGAAACTCCTAATCCCGGCTTTGAGAAACTTGTAGGTAATATACCTTGGATGTTTGATAGTGGAGCGTCATGCCACATGACGGGAAACTTGAACCTCCTTCAGGAAATCAAGACAATTGCTATAGGCATGCCAAATGGGATGCACACCTTAGCATGCCAAGAAGGGTCCGCAACGTTGGGTGAACGGATTAAACTACATAAAGTTTTATATGTTCCTTCCCTTAAGTGCAATCTTGTATCCATTGCAAAATTGTGCAAGGAACTAAATTGTAGTGTGACCTTTTATGATGAATTTTGTGTTTTGCAGGACCGTACTTGAGGACTCTGATTGGTGTGGGTAAGCAAAGAGGAGGAGTCTATTTTTTCACAAAGGGATCAGTGGAAGGAAGACAAGTGAATACAGTTCGTTCAATTGATTTATGGCACAGAAGACTCGAGCATCCTTCATATGAAGTTCTATCTTACTTATCTAGTAGCTTACAAGTAAATTTTGAAAAAAATACAAAAAATATATGTGAAACTTGCTACCGTGCTAAACAAACCAGAAATTGTTTTCCCTTGAGTTCTAGTAAAGGTGAAAAGAATTTTCAACTTATTCATTGTGACATTTGGGGCCCGTATCGGCAACCTTCGTCTAACGGAGCCCATTATTTTCTCACTATCGTGGATGATGCGAGTCGGGCTACTTGGGCCTATTTAATGGTTGATAAGGGAGAGACAAGCCATTTTTTACGGGAGTTCATTACCATGGTCAAAAACCAATTGGACACCAATGTCAAAATTGTGCAAAGTGATAATGGGTCAGAATTCACCTCTAAACAAATGCAAAGTTTTTACCATGACCATGGCATTCTCCGCCAAAGTAGTTGTGTCGAAACTCCACAACAAAATGGTCGAGTCGAGTGGAAGCATAGGCATATCCTAAATGTAGCAAGAGCCCTCTTTTTTCAAGCCAATCTACCAAAAAAGTTATGGGGTGAGTGTGTACTGGCCGCTTTGTATCTCATTAATCGCACACCAAGCAAGGTTTTGGAGGGAAAAACCCCATTTTAGGTTCTTTATAATAAGAAACCCTCTTATGCTCATATTAAAGTTTTTGGGACATTATACTTTGCACAAAATAAAAGAGTTAATGACAAGTTTAAACCGAGGGGGAGAAAATGCGTTTTTTTGGGATATCCGTTTGGACAAAAGGGCTGGAAAGTCTTTGATCTCGAAACCCAAGATTGTTTTGTGTCTCGAGATGTTATACTTCATGAAAATATTTTTCCCTATGCGATGGCCTAGCAACCAGCCCAGTCCTTCACTTCTCATCCTCCCAGTCTACTTCCATTTGATGATCCGCCACTTGATAGGCCCTCCACTGACGCCAGCCCAATGCGGCAGTCCACTGCTTGTGACAGGGGGAGTTTTAGACCTGGGGCCTTCTGTGATCAGCTTGAGCCCCAGTCTGGTCCAGCACTCAGCCCCGCCTCTCATCCAGCTGCCACGCATACTGAGCCCAATCCAGCGCAACCTCGCCCAGTCATTCCTCTCTTCAGCAGCCCACTGTTACATCTGAGGGAGACCCAAACCTTGCCCGGTCTGCAGCGCCACTGGCCGGCAGTGAAGCCTTGGCCCAGTCCATGCCAGATCCCAACGGGCCTTCCATATCTCTACGACGAACGGGCCGGGCCAGTATGAAGCCTGCAAAATATAATGACTACTTATGTTACAATGCCCGGTCCACTGATCCCGTCCTCACAGCCTCCTCCTCCGCTGTCCCGCATTCAAAGAGATCCTCAGGTACGCGTTATCCTTTATCAAATTATGTCACGTCTGCAAAATTTTCACCTTCCTATCAAAAATTTTTGGCTGCACTGATAAGAGTTGTTGAGCCCACCTATTTTCATGAAGCTGTCCAAGATCCCAAATGGCGTCAGGCCATGGCTGAAGAGATTGAGGCTTTAGAAAAGAATTATACTTGGTCACTTGCGGATCTCCCAGTGGGTAAAAAACCCATCAGCTGCAAATGGGTGTATCGCGTCAAGTATAATGCCGACGGGAGCATTTAGCGCTACAAGGCACGATTGGTTATTCGGGGCGACCACCAGGTTGAAGAGTTCGACTACCATGAAACATTTGCTCCTGTTGCCAAAATGACAAGTGTGCGGATCTTCTTATCCGTGGCCATTGCAAAAGGATGGGAACTTCATCAACTCGATATTAACAATGCGTTCCTCCATGGCGATTTGGATGAAGAAGTCTACATGCGTTTGCCTCCAGGTTTTCGCTCCGATGATCCCACCAAAGTTTGTCATCTGAAGAAGTCACTATATGGCCTACGCCAAGCTCCACGGCAGTGGTTCGCTAAGTTATCCAGCACCCTCAGTGAGTATGGCTTTGTTCGTACTTATGCTGACTACTCACTCTTCACTTATCGCCAGCAAGGCATTTTCATGGGGTTACTTGTTTATGTGGATGACATCATTCTCGCTTCCAATAATGCTGCTGCTTCTCAAAAACTCAAAGCCTACCTTCATGCTTGTTTCAGCATTAAGGACTTAGGGCCTTTAAAATATTTTCTTGGTATTGAAATAGCCCGCGGGCCCAACGGCATGTTTCTTTGTCAGCGCAAATACGCCCTTGACATCATTGACGAGTGTGGGCGCCTAGGAGCTAAACCTGCCGAATTTCCCATCGAAGAAAATCACAAATTAGCCTTAGCACGCGGCCGGGAGCTTCCTTACGCTACCAGTTATAGAATATTGGTAGGGCGTCTCATTTATCTCACTATCACTAGGCCCGAGTTAACTTATGCCGTCCATGTACTCTCTCAATTCATGCAGTCACCTCGGGAGGAGCACATGGCGCTGCGCGGCGCGTCGTGCGCTATCTCAAAGGTATTGTGGGCGATAGTCTTTTTCTACCTGCTAACAATAACTTGCAGGTCTACGGCTACTGCGACTCAGATTGGGGTACCCGTCCGCTCTCGCGTCGGTCTCTTACTGGTTACTTCGTTACTCTCGGCGGCTCCCCCATCTCTTGGAGGACTAAAAAGCAAGCCACCATCTCTCGCTCTTCCGCTGAAGCTGAGCATCGTGCCATGGCCGTTGCCACTAGTGAGTTAGTTTGGGTTCGTATTTTTCTTGCTGTCCTTGGAATTTTTCTTCATCAGCCCATGAAACTCTTCTGCGATAGCCAAGCTTCCTTACATATCGCAAAAACTCCTGTCTTCCATGAGCGGACCAAGCATATCGAAATTGACTGTCATTTCGTCCGCGAAAAACTTGTGTCTGGTCTACTAAACTTTGGGCATGTCCCGTCCCAGCACCAACCTGCAGACATTCTCACCAAGGCTCTTGGCAAGCGTCAGTTCCAGTATTTAAAGGGCAAGTTGGGCATAATCAACCTTCATACTCCAACTTGAGGGAGAGTGATAAGGCTAGATATTATTTAGGTACTATGAAGTTATATTTTTCATAGGAGTCCAATAGTTGTATTTGGGTCGAATTATATTGCTTGCTTTCCAAGTTAGAACACACTAGGATTACTCATGTATAAAAACTCATGGCAGTGACATTGTGAGGGCAAGCAAAAACCAAAATCAATGACATAGACTTTTCGGCCTTAGCAAGCTCGCGGCCAAGATTTCCTTTTGTTCCTTTTCTTTTTTTGCTCAATTTTCGTTCAACTAAATTCTTCACCTTCCAAAAAAAAAGGATGAAAACAAAAGGGGGAAGAAAAGCTGGAGATGTCATAGCAAGTAGCTAATTAAACACAACAGAAAGCTGAATCGATCAAAACTAAATTTGGAATATCAAAAACGTGATCAACATGTAATCAATGGAGGTGGTTAGGAGAGAGAGAATGGGATGATCGACGACAATGTTTTAGGGTTGATACTGTAATAGGAGTTGATAGGGAGTCTTTGCTTGATTGTGAACTACCGATCTCATTAGTATCCTCTGCATGTTGATCAGTAGAGTAAGAGGAGCAAGAAAGATGTCTTATGCGCTTATCATAGCAAGTACTAAAGGCGCACAAACCTTTGCCCAATTTTACTGCAATTAGTCTTGCGATCTTCGCACTCCTCCTCACTCTTACCCTAATTAGCATACCAATACTTGAGTACTGCAGTGTTTTTTATATATTGCATGTGTTGATATTCTTTTAAACCATGAATGATGAATTGATATGTAGGCCGTGTTCGGCAACAGCGTTTTAGGTAGCGTTTAACATTTTGACCAGGTTAATATACTAATTAGTTAATTTTTAGTGTTCGATAAACTAGTATTTTGATTAGCATTTCAAGTAGCATTTAGTGTTTTCAACAGCGTTTTTGAAAAGCTAATAATATTAACGTTTGACATTTAAAAGTTGCGTTTCATATTATTCAGCCAAAAAATACCTTTTAAAAATTTTATCTTTGGAAATTATCTATATAATTTTATGTCAATTTATATTAATCATCTAGCACAACAACTAAATTTACCGAACACATTAGTTTCAACTGCTAATCTAAATGCCTATCCACTAATAGCTAAATTAGAAACGCTATCCATTACCTAAACAGCTATCCACTACGTGAACTGCTATCCACGACCTAAATAGCTAATTTTGCCGAACAGTGCCATGATTTAACCCCTTGCCCCTCCACAAAAGTTATATGACACCTTCTCTAGCTATTTTTTTTTCATATGATGATAGTTCTTTTAATGAATAAATTTTCATTCTTTTATTCATATATTATAATACCTAATTCTATCAAACCTACAATATTCATAATATCTAATTTATCATTTTTCATATATTTGTCCTCAAATGAGTTATTTTTTCATGACATTAATCAAAAGAAAATAAAAGAAGATAAATTTTTATACACTATAGAAAAAAGTCAAAGATTCATATCACCTTAAAGGATGGTGAATAGGGTGATAGCAAAAACTTCAAATCAAAATTGAATGCAAAAGCGGATATTAAATAGAAGTAATAAGCAAGGATATTTTAACGAGGGTGGGCCTTAATTAGGCTTAAATCCCCGCCTAGAGTTATCTAACTCTATGATTCAACATTCTACTTTTTTTTATTAAGATAAATTCTCAACAATCTCACAGAGGTACTTCACTATAGAGATCCCAATTACTTAAACCAACCTCTTGGTTTAAGTTTGAGTGGAGTTGATCTCACAAACTTCAAGTTCACTCCTTAATAATTCTTTTTATCTCAATTCTTTGATATCAAAAGAAGGCTTAGTACAATAACTTAATGGGTATTCTCAATGCTTTTTCTCACTTGCTTCCCCTGCTTGCTCTTGTTCATGTGCTCACTATTTATAGCCTTGCAAGTCGTGAACTTAAACTGCTAAGAAGGAAGTTTCTGTTAGACTATCCTGAAATCTGATTTCAGCCCCTTGAAATATAATCCCCATATTCTGATTTGATTTCCTTTTCAGCTGAATATTCTAATTTGATCTTTTCTGTAAATCAGCCACGTTGGATATGCTGCACATGATATCTTTCTTGCATATAATGTTAGTAATCTCTTAAAATGAGCATCAAGAAATTTCGGGTATCAATTCAATATTATCTTGCAAGTTAAACTTGTATCTAACTTAGTAGAATCTTGCAAAGATGAAATCAAGTAATATTAATGCAAGGTAATTCAGTCAATAATTGATCTTGTATGATATTCAAATTTGAAATTCAAACTTGAATTGACTGGAGCATATTTTCTAATCAAATCAAATCTTTAGATATTTGATGATACCCACGTATTTTTCTATCCATAAACACATACTTGGGTAGACAACTTAATCCAATCAAATCCGTTAATATTATTCACTTAGATTATATGGATAAATATTTATAGAAACTCAATATCCTATCATATCACTTTGATTAATAATAAATCAAAACTTTTCGTCCAAGACTTAAACTATTCAAATGCTAAACCCATCCAAATTCTTTAAATATTGACCAGGGATCGAGTACTAGGTTCGATTCTTGTTCCAAAATTTTAGGACCCAGTATCAGACTCGGTTATAACTAGGTCATAAATTTTTGACTCGGTCTAACTAGGTCTGGGTTTATACCCATCAGGTCCAAATTAGCTCTGGGTTTGGAATTGGGTACTCGATTGTTTTGCTCACCCTAGGTGTGTGTCCACTAGTAGAAGAGATGGTGAATTTATAGTTAGTAAAGATGCTTAAACAAATAATGGCGGATGAATGTGCATGAAATGTTCATAAAGTTCTTACTCTTAATAACCCATAATGAAGATGATTACTCCTTACAACAATTAAGAAGCACTTGAAACTCTTGAATAATGTGATAATCCGCACGTAAAGTCACGAATAATGCTAAAAAATAATTTAAAAAAATGCTGCAGTTGAAATAGGCCAAGGGACGGAAGAGACCCTCCTTGCCACCGGTCGTGGCTCCCACTGGTCTTCTGAAGCTGAAGGCACGTGCTGCTGAGAACTGGGCTAGGCAAACACTTTGACGGGCCGCCAACAAGCAAGCATCAGTCGTGAACATGGCAAATGAGCATGCCGGGCCATTAAAGAAATAGGGTAATGTTTATCGCCCAATCAATGGTAATCACATGTTCAAAAAATTAATGCAATGAACCTGTGCCATTTTTAATAGAGTTAGGAAGAGTTGACCTGATATGATTATTAATCCGAACTCGACACGAAGTTAAGCAGGTTTGAGTATAAAGTTTGAACCCGTTTAATTAAATAGGTTGACACGGTAAACTCGTCTAATTAATTGGGTTAAATTTAGATTGAAAATCTCGACACGAAAAAATACTTATTTAACTCGTTTAATTAAACGGGTTAAACAGGTCAACATGTTTACTATTTATTTATGTTTACCATTGATCATTTACATTTTTTATGGGAATTAGGCTTGGGAGAATGAGGCATTGTGGCCTCTTTTATGGATTTGTTGGTTGTTGACTTACTTATTATGTTATTAAAAATTTTAGATGATTTGAACTATATTTGTTGTTGTTTAAGACTTGACTTGGACATGGTTTGTAATTTAAGTAGTTGGCTCTTATGTGAACTTTTTAGGGTATAAAATTATGTTGTTGCTGACTGTTTTGCTGAAATAAGCTTTGAATATGATGGAGCCTGTAAGTTATTGTTATGTTGCTTTATATTTGGAAGCAACTATGCCTTAAAAGGCTAGAAAATATGTAATTTGTTTAGTAAATTATCTTTGGGTTGAAATTTGTGTTACAATTACACAGGTTGGTGGGTAAATGGATAATTCGAACCTAATCTGTTTTACCCGTCTATATAAATGGGTTAGGTTCAGGTTAACCCGTTTAAATGTTAAGTGGTTTGGGTTGAACTTTTTCAACCCGTTTATTAAACGGATCGGGTTCAGGTTCGTGAGTTTTCAACCTGTTTAATTTCGATACGAACACGACATGATACATTACCCAACTCTAATTTTTAAATATGACAACCAATTAAATTAATTTTGAACCATGATCAAATCACCATGTGAGAGAAATAATTTTGGAATGAGCAAATATGATTTTGGGCCACCATGGCTAACAATCACCACCGGGGACCAAAATCTATTCATATTAAAAAAACTGCTAAAGAACTCCAAAGGATAGAACTCCATAGGGCAAAGCCCAGAAAGTCAATCAAACAAAGCAAACACCGGTTAAACTTAAGGGATGCTTGAACTTAGCACGAGAAAGTGACTTGCATGGATTTTTCTCTCATATAATATGATCAAATATACAGATAAGTGGCCTAAACAAATTAAAAATTCGTTTTGGCTAAGCCATAGGGTATTTTTCATCATGGCATTACCAATTAAAAACTGGTTATCCCTTGCCCAAATGGTATACACTGATTTAGACATTCAACTTAAGGACTTATTCTTCATGAATGACATATACTACGTACAGATTCATGTTGCATCTTAGATGACAACCATAAACTGAAGAAAGAAAAAAGAATATAATAGATGCGATTAGCAATCCGAATCTTAAACTAATTAGTTATCTATAGGAACACTGTGGAGCATAACCGTCTCAACTGTAAGGCCTGGCCCAAACCCGAACAAGACACCCCAGTCGAGCCCTTCTCCTGTGGTGGCCTTGTCTTCCTTCAATGACTTCTTCCTCATCTCATCCAGAATGAACAGCACACAAGCACTGGACATGTTTCCGAACTCACTCAGCACATGTCGAGTTGTGCTAAGTTTGTCTTGTTTAAGGCCGAGCTTGGCTTCCACCTGGTCTAGAATTGCAGGCCCTCCTGGGTGAGCCACCCAAAAGATGGAGTTCCAGTCGTCGATCCCAATTTGCCCAAAGGCGTCATTCAAAGCCTTTTCTACGTTCTTAGAGATCAAGCCAGGGACATCCTTGAGTAAATGGAAGGCCAGGCCGGCTTGGCGCAAGTGGCCATCAATGGCCCCTTCAGAGTCAGGCAAGATTGTCTGAGCTGCCCACACCAACTGAAAGATGGGTCGCTCGATGGAGACATCGGGATCAGCACCAACAATGAGAGCCCCAGCCCCATCTCCGAAAAGGGCCTGACCCACCATGGAGTCCAAATGGGTCTCAGTAGGCCCACGAAAGCAAACGACTGTGATCTCAGAGCACACAACCAGCACACGGGCTCCGCGGTTGTTCTCAGCAATGTCCTTGGCTAGACGGAGGACCGTACCCCCGGCGTAGCAACCCTGTTGGTAGAGCATGAATCGCTTCACAGATGGGCGAAGTCCGAGGAGCTTGGTGAGTCGGTAGTCAGCCCCAGGCATGTCTACGCCGGAGGTGGTGCAGAAGATGACGTGGGTGATCTTGGATCTCGGTTGACCCCACTCTTTTATGGCCTTAACAGCAGCCTCTTTACCCAATCTGGGCACCTCAGTCGCCAGTATGTCTTGGCGAGTGTCCAGTGACGGTGCGTTGTAATCGCACATGTGCGGGTTCTCTTCTAGCATCTCTTCAGACAACAGCATGTATCGCTTCTTGATCATCGATCTCTCGCCTGTTTGTAACAATTCACGTAGAACTTGAGGGTCAGAATTTGTATATTCACTTAGCCACTTCTATGTAAGGTAAACAAAAAAGAAAACAAAATTAGAGTAGGATATAATCAATAATAAGGATAGAGACATAAACATACACATGCGCTTGAATTTGTGCTTGAGATCAGTCATATGCTCGCTCTTAGTGACACGAAAGTAAAAATCAGGATACTCCGCCTGGAGCATCTCATTGGGGGGGTTGGCCGTGCCAATGGCGAGGATGGTGGCAGGGCCATCGGCTCTTTGGGCGTTTCGGATTTTCTGAACTAACTCCATTTCGTTTCTTTGTGTGGGTTTGGTTTAATTACGACAAGGCGAAAGGAAATCTAGTTAGCAAAGAGAAATGAGACCCAAAGCAGTACTTGAAATTTTCTCTGGTTCAAGATGAGAGCTTGAAGGGGAGAGGAAGAAGGGTATGGGCTATATATAGTGACAAGGCTCGGTCAGGTCATGGATCATACTTTAGAGGGTTGGATAATGAAAGGGGTAGGTGTAGGCAATGTTAAGTGGTAGGCTGTAATGAATGGTATAGGCATGCTTGACTGCGATTGCTACAAGCGCAGCTTGAAAAGTCTCCTTTCAAGATTATTCCACATCTGGGTGCTCTACGTTAAGTCCACCGGCGAATTATTTTAAGTCTCACGTGAGACTTCCAAGTCATTAATCTTTATTAGAATTCGAAAGTTGGGTTTGCTCCTCATTAATAAAATTGAAGAGTTTGTCCAATATTAACACATACATTGTACAGAATCTGAAACGAAATATTGGTTTTTTATAAAATTTACAATTACTTTTTTTTATTTCATTATATTTTCTAAAAAAGACAGCCCCGGTGACTATTTGAATGCTCCCATTTGGAAAAAATTGGAATGAATGAAAAAAAAGGTTGAAATGTCGATCTGCCTAGTGAATGGCTTGTGTCTGGGCTCGGTTGACCCATTAAATTATGTAATTTTAATTTCTAATCTCTAACTAGCTTTTCTGAACAAATAATTTTTTTTAAAAAAATATATTCATAGTATGCAAGCTAAGTAGCTAATTATTAGTCTACCAAGAGGGATAGGGCTCAGCCCATGATCGTTACACTTCCTCTCTCGCTTCCTTTCCAAGTTATGCTATTCAAATTGTACATCCGCTATTTGAATGCATTTGATTATGTATAAGCATCTTTATATGTATTTGATGTCAAGATATATAATACAAAATTATACAATTTATTATTATTTAAATTGATATCGTTTTAAGGTCGAGTCAGCCAATTTTAATAGGTTTATGCCTTCTAGTTAATCTGGGGAATGTAAAGCGGATGACTCATGTTTGTGTCCAAGCATGCAGCAGGCATCGGCTTCTATGCATAATGGCTTGTCAATGTGTCTAAAATCTATCTGAGTGATGATATATGTCTTGCAATAAGACACTTTTAAATGTCTTGCCTAATTCAAAATTAACATATTTTATCATTTAAAGTCACCAATTTTTAATGATTATGCTTAGTTATGAATTTGCTAAGCTTAAATACTTGTCAGCTATGTCGATAAAATATTAAATAAGGCCATAACCGGATCAACCCTATCTGCGAGGCATCTAATATATGTATTTTAGAAAGGTGAAAGATAATGGATAAAAAGATGATTGTACACATTTTATAACTTTTAGTGTGCTTCCACTATTCAATTATGCTATTTTTATCAATTTAAACATATGATAATATGATTTTTAAGCAAAAGCAAGACACTTAAAAAGTGTCTTATGGCAAGACACTTATCATTTTGCAATCTAAATATACCTAGGGGTGTTCAAAAATATCCAAAACCAAAAACCCGAAACAAAAATTCGATACCGACCCGAAAATCCGGGTATCTGAACTGAAAAATTGAAAAAATTCGGTTCGGGTACCCGAACCGTTAATTTTTTTGGATATTTGGATCGGATATGGATCGGCCATTTTACAATTTCGGGTACCCAAAAACCCGATATACATATATATATATATATATATATATATATATATTTTGGTTGTAAAAAAAAGGCTGTGCTGTCTCACTGGCTCACTGCTGTACATTGTGCAATTGGGTCGTTTGGGGTTTTGGCCTTTGGGCGAATTATTCTAGAGTTCAGACTTCCAGAGTAAGCACTAAGCAGTGTTCTGATCTGTTCCTCACTTCCTCAAAGGCTCAAACTCTCTGTCTCTCTCTCGAAGTCCAAGCGAAGCGTCGAAGCCCCTCACTAGTCAGCCTCACCGAGTCACTCTCACTCGACACTCTCATTCTCAACTCAAGCAAAGAGAAACCCTAGTTTCATTCTACTGGCTACTGCTCACTTGCTCAGTGCTCACTGCTCACCACTCACCAGCCTCACCGAGTCACCGGCCTCTGCTCTGCTGACTGCTGCTGCTCGGAGTCGACGACGACGAGTCAGGTACTATCGTCTGTAACTGTAACTCTGTATCTATCTCTCAGTCTCAGCTCTCTCTCTTCCTTTTGACAGATCGACGCCTCAACGGAGTGGACGCCGGACGCGGACGGATGAGTAGACGACGACCACCATTACCAAGGACCAAGGTTCGAGTAGAAGGTCTATAAAAACTGGGTACTTGGGTAACCAATTACCCGAACCGAAATTATTGGGTACCCGAAATTGGGTACCCGATAATTTTTGGTTCGGGTACGGTTCGGCATCTGGCCGACCCGAAATTTTGGGTACCCGAACCGAAAGCTCTTTTGGTTCGGGTACCCGAACCATGAACACCCCTAAATGTACCCAGCAGGATGCAAGATATTAATTATATCTTCTTTACGGGGAAAAGGGGCAATATAGCCAAATCACGGTATGGATCTCATGAATTGGAAATAAAATAGAATAAACTCAATCTCTGTGGGAGATGAATTTGATAAGAAACTCATGAATATGTACATATGTATTTTGCAGGCCGAAAGATTGATTAAAATTTCAATCAGTTAATTGCACTTTTTGTTAAATTTAGTTGTACTTTAATCAAAATAACTATTATACATTGATTAATCACTATATTTTGCTGATGAATATAAAATATAATTATAATATAATAATTATATAACAATTATTCTACAAGATTAACTACTTGAAATAAATTTGAAATAAATGATTAACTTGATGAACATGCACAAATGGATATAATTAATGCATCTTGATTTATAACTAATTCAACATCTTGATGAATTTAATATAATTATGACAAATTTAGAAATTTAAATAAATATTTCAGCAATTAGAAACATAGCTCATGATTTACAAAAACTTTTATTTATCTCATATGACACAAAAAAATGAATCAAGTACATTCAATGTCTAAATAGATTCATCACGAATAGAAGGAATTCTTAATTTAAAAAAATATATCTACTCCTATTTATTTTCATCATATTCTGTGGAGATATTTTTTTGAGATCGATCTCAATTATATTGTTTGCATGGCATTTTGAATCTCAATTATTGATATATATTCTTTTTTGGTTGAGTTTCCTTGGGATTTTACGGTTCTGATGTTCGGGTGAGGAGGTAAGAGCTCATTTATTATATTGCTACTTTCTTTGAGGAATGTAATTGGAGGAATTTTATCTTGCAACTAGGAAGCCTAGAGCGTTCTGGCGTGGAGAGGTGAAGATTTTATGGTTACAACTCAGCTAAAGATGAAGCACTTAAACCTTTTTTCGTTGATGCCAGCCCATAAATATTGTTTGCTTCGACTGTATTTGTTTTTAGCTCTTGACTAGGAGCCTGATTATTCCTCATATTTGTGCTAGATTGTGGGTTTTCTTTAAATATTTATCCATATAATCTATGTGAATAATATGATAGATATTGAGTTTCTATAAATATTTATCCATATAATCTATGTAAATAATATTAACGGATTTGATTAGATTAAGTTGTCTACCCAAGTATGTGTTTATGGATAGAAAAATATGTGGGTATCATCTAATATCTAAAGATTTTATTTGATTGGAAAATATGCACTAGTCAATTCAAATTTGAATTTTAAATTTGAATATCATACAAGATCAATTATGGACTGATGAATTGGACCGATAAGATCGTTATATATGAAACTAACAAATAATATAAAATATTCAATAAATGACTATTTCATATATAACTATTATCCACATTGTTTGTTATCATCAAAATTATTATGTAACTCCTCAAGTCAACAAAAGTGATTTATTGCAATATAAACCTAGCAAGAAATATTTCTATCTGTTGGTAAAAAATTTGTTTTACCAATAGATCGATTAGACTTTTCGATGGTATAAAGGCTCCAAGTTTTTGGAGCCCAAAGTAGCACAAATGAGTTGTAGTATAAGTAAGGTATCTGATGGTATTGTGACATATTACCAACAATATTGGCCCTGTTTGGCAATCAGCTGTTCGCTCTTAGCTGTTAGCTGATTGCATTAGCTGTTAGCTATTAGCTGATTATATTAACTGTTTGACTTGACTGATTGCATTAACTGTTTGTGTAAAAAGTGTTTGGTGAAGTTAGCTGTTTCTAACAAAGCTATATGATAAAATTCCACTTATATCCATGACTCAATTTCATTATTTTTCTAACTAAACAATTTTTCATTGGCTATTTATTTTTCTTTTCGATATGAATTATGAATTAAGACTTATGTGATATATAAAATTACATTTATACTTTTTTCTAATTTTAGTACTTATTATCAAAATATATTTTTAATGTTAAATGGTTTCTGTTTTAATAGTAATTGAAATTATGTGATATAAAAAATATTTATATATCATGTAAGACTAACTAACATAAATTATTTGTTAAATTAAGAAAGCATTAAAATTAAAAGCATTATCTTCAACATCATAACCATCCACAACTCTTGTCCCAAAAAAGAAAAAAATAAATTGAAAAATTTAAAGTATAAGCATCCAACATTCGGGAATATCATTTGTGAATAACATGCAATGTGAATTGGTTCAAATTATAAGGTTAGTATGGTCATTATAATAGTAAACATCAAAAAGCTCTTTGAAAAAGCTATCCCAAAGAGTTTTTTGTAAAAGAGCTTTTTGGGTATAAAAAGCTAATCTAAAAAGCTAATCAACCAAACACCCCAAAGAGCTTTTTGATCAGAGTCAAACAGCTAATACTCCCAAAAAGCTCTTTTTGCACCTAAAAAGCTATTTGCCAAACATGGCCATTATTTCAGGTAAATGTTCTATTGGTATTGTTAAATAAATGCCAACATTTTTAGAAAACTAAAGACTTATGATAGTATTGTTCATAATGGCGTTGTCTCGCTAGATAGATTAAACAAATATATTTTTAGAACTCATGCCAAATTTTTTAGTAATAAGAAATGGCAATTTAAAAAAAAGAGAAAATAAAAATAGCAACCACCCTACTTTAATCGGTTAAAAAAAAAAAGTCTGAGTGCGTAACCACAAACCAGCGCATCGAAGACTTGAAACCCTTCATCTCCTCTTCTTTTTCTCGATGCATAACCAGGCTGCTTTGGCGACAGAGTCAATTTGAGTTTCATAGGCAACTTCACAGGTGAATCACATATAACCATCATTGATGTTGCCTTAACAAGTGAGTTCACAGCTGAATCAATTGATCAGAAGTCTAATCTCCTGCCCTGCTCGACAGAATTCGGTGATTTCATATGTGAGTTCTCCCTAGAAAATTAGTCATTTCATTGACGACTTCGTTCTATTTTGTTGGTGGTATAGAACGCTGAATCGGCTGATGAATTTGCTCAACAAAATCCGTTGACTTACTGCACTGATTAATCTTATTTAGTTAGTATATTGATGTTGCTTAGTTAGGGTTTAATTACTTAGTGTGCAAATGTTGCTTAATACTGACGTAATCATTGCTTAGATAGGCATCCAATGTCAGTGATAGGGTCGTAATTATAGTATTGTCATACCATAGGGATCCAATATCAGTGAAAATATATTTGAATTTGACTTTAACTAGTCTCCAATGTAAAGAAAGTAAAGAAACCCAGCAGTTGCAATACAAGAATCACAGCACGAAAACCTAAGATATTCTGGACTAGCTTTCATTAGGCTCATTCATCCACCTCACCCAAGTTTTTCAACATCTTCAAACTATAGGAAAAGTCACAAATTTGGTAGAAGAGCATCCAATTGAGAAGCAATCCAGATTCGTTCAATTATGAATACAACCTAAGAAATACCATCAAACATTTATCAGCCAATCAAAAAAGAAATTGAAGTGCTACTATGATAACCTACATTCCCAAAACAAGACTCAAATGCCTTCTTTTCAAAAAAAAAAAAAGAGAAAACAAAAAGGCCAGCAGTTTAAATTCAAAAAATAGAGCAAGAAAACCCACAATCTAGCACAAATATGAGGAATAATCAGGCTCCTAGTCAAGCACCCAGATGTGGAATAATCTTGAAAGGAGACTTTTCAAGCTGCGCTTGTAGTAATCGCAGTCAAGCATGCCTATACCATTCATTACAGCCTACCACTTAACATTGCCTACACCTACCCCTTTCATTATCCAACCCTCTAAAGTATGATCCATGACCTGACCGAGCCTTGTCACTATATATAGCCCATACCCTTCTTCCTCTCCCCTTCAAGCTCTCATCTTGAACCAGAGAAAATTTCAAGTACTGCTTTGGGTCTCATTTCTCTTTGCTAACTAGATTTCCTTTCGCCTTGTCGTAATTAAACCAAACCCACACAAAGAAACGAAATGGAGTTAGTTCAGAAAATCCGAAACGCCCAAAGAGCCGATGGCCCTGCCACCATCCTCGCCATTGGCACGGCCAACCCCCCCAATGAGATGCTCCAGGCGGAGTATCCTGATTTTTACTTTCGTGTCACTAAGAGCGAGCATATGACTGATCTCAAGCACAAATTCAAGCGCATGTGTATGTTTATGTCTCTATCCTTATTATTGATTATATCCTACTCTAATTTTGTTTTCTTTTTTGTTTACCTTACATAGAAGTGGCTAAGTGAATATACAAATTCTGACCCTCAAGTTCTACGTGAATTGTTACAAACAGGCGAGAGATCGATGATCAAGAAGCGATACATGCTGTTGTCTGAAGAGATGCTAGAAGAGAACCCGCACATGTGCGATTACAACGCACCGTCACTGGACACTCGCCAAGACATACTGGCGACTGAGGTGCCCAGATTGGGTAAAGAGGCTGCTGTTAAGGCCATAAAAGAGTGGGGTCAACCGAGATCCAAGATCACCCACGTCATCTTCTGCACCACCTCCGGCGTAGACATGCCTGGGGCTGACTACCGACTCACCAAGCTCCTCGGACTTCGCCCATCTGTGAAGCGATTCATGCTCTACCAACAGGGTTGCTACGCCGGGGGTACGGTCCTCCGTCTAGCCAAGGACATTGCTGAGAACAACTGCGGAGCCCGTGTGCTGGTTGTGTGCTCTGAGATCACAGTCGTTTGCTTTCGTGGGCCTACCGAGACCCATTTGGACTCCATGGTGGGTCAGGCCCTTTTCGGAGATGGGGCTGGGGCTCTCATTGTTGGTGCTGATCCCGATGTCTCCATCGAGCGACCCATCTTTCAGTTGGTGTGGGCAGCTCAGACAATCTTGCCTGACTCTGAAGGGGCCATTGATGGCCACTTGCGCCAAGCCGGCCTGGCCTTCCATTTACTCAAGGATGTCCCTGGCTTGATCTCTAAGAACGTAGAAAAGGCTTTGAATGACGCCTTTGGGCAAATTGGGATCGACGACTGGAACTCCATCTTTTGGGTGGCTCACCCCGGAGGGCCTGCAATTCTAGACCAGGTGGAAGCCAAGCTCGGCCTTAAACAAGACAAACTGAGCACAACCCGTCATGTGCTGAGTGAGTTCGGAAACATGTCCAGTGCTTGTGTGTTGTTCATTCTGGATGAGATGAGGAAGAAGTCATTGAAGGAAGGCAAGGCCACCACAGGAGAAGGGTTTGACTGGGGTGTCTTGTTCGGGTTTGGGCCTGGCCTTACAGTTGAGACCGTTATGCTTCACAGTGTTCCTACAGATAACTAATTAGTTTAAGAATCAGATTGCTGATCACATCTCTTATTTTCTTCTTTCTTTCGTCATTTTACGGTTGTCGTCTAAGAAGCAACATGAATCTGTACCTAGTATACGCCATTCATGAACAATAAGTCCTTATGTTGAATGTTTTAATTGGTCAAAAAACTATGTTGAATGTCAAATAGTTTTCACCTTTTGTATAAGAAATTTGAATAATGATATATGTCTTATGACCCAGATTCATTGCATTAATTTTTTGACCATGTGATTACTATTGATTGGGCCATAAACTTTAAGCCAATTTCTTTAATGACCTTGCATGCTTATTTGCCAATAATCATGTTCACGGTTGGTGCTTGCTAGCTGGTGGCCGTCAAAGTATTTGCCTAGTTCAGTTCTCGGCAGCACATGCCTTCAGGTTCAGGAGACCAGTGAGGGCCACGACCCGTGGCAATGAGGGTCTCATAGTCGATTTCGACTGCAACGTTATTTTTATTTTTATTTTCTAACATTACTAGTTTGTGCCAGTGCACTTGTACGAATGTCTATATTTTAAAAATATTTAGATATTATTAATTAGAAAAAATGTAGGAGGAAAAAAATTGATAGAATAAAAGAATACATTTGGATTGGAAAAAAAAAACAAAAACAAAAGCATATACAGGCCATGACCAAAGTAAACACATAAAACATATTGTTTCTTTGCTCTATTTTTTCTTCGGCTTATTGTGTACCCTAATTTTTAGTGCAACATTTCGAATATGAATGTTCTATTTTCCTTAAATGCGTCACGATTTTTGTAAATCTCCCTCTATGTTTGGATTTGATAACCATTTTAAATAATTTTAACTGATCTCCTTTTTGTTCTTGATAAAGTAATTCAATCAAAAATTGTAAAAAGAAATAGGATATAATATAAAAACAAATGTAAAAAATTCAAAAACATGGTGCAATACGGTAGGTATAAGTTAACCCCCTCCCAAAAAAGAAAAAGAAAACACTTGAAAATAAATTTTTGTTCTATCCTCCACTTCAAGGCACAACAACAAAAGTTTGCTTTCGTTTGCTTTCGTGGGCCTACCGAGACCCATTTGGACTCCATGGTGGGTCAGGCCCTTTTCGGAGATGGGGCTGGGGCTCTCATTGTTGGTGCTGATCCCGATGTCTCCATCGAGCGACCCATCTTTCAGTTGGTATGGGCAGCTCAGACAATCTTGCCTGACTCTGAAGGGGCCATTGATGGCCACTTGCGCCAAGTCGGCCTGGCCTTCTGTTAGGAATAATATTAGAGTAACAATAATAGCGGAAGCAATAGGATGAATTAGGAATTTAGAATTCAAGTGAATAACAGAAAACAGAAGTAAGAAGACAAGAGATTTAACGTGGAAAACCCAATGCGGGAAAAACCACGGACGGCGACAGCACCAGAGCAATTCACTATGAGCAGGAAGAATACAACACGATCACAATCACCATAGTGATTTGATCTAAGAGCAGAATTACAACCTCTCTATTGTAATCTCTTACAAAGTACTTCTACCTCTCAATGTATGTATGAGTACGGGAGATATTTTAGATCCTAGGCTTGACCCTCTTTATGTAGGGTCTAAAACGTAGGGTTTCCCCCCCTTAGCATGCAACCCTAGCCGCCAGGTGGAATCCCCCCTTGAACAGAACTCTAACCGCCTTCCGAGAGAGGCGGCGTAAAAACACGGGGCACGACCGTACCACGTGGCACGGTCACCCCGTGCCATATGGCACGGCCGTGCCACATGGCACGGCACCCCCGTGCCGTTTTTCTGTCCTCTTCGACTGGACGTTCTTCGTCTTGACACGCCCGTGTCTTGTGTAGCACAGTCCCATCGTGCTGGTACTTGGATTTTGGGCCACGAAACCCAACACCTTCCATTTACTCAAGGATGTCCCTGGCTTGATCTCCAAGAACGTAGAAAAGGCTTTGAATGACGCCTTTGGACAAATTGGGATCGACGACTGGAACTCCATCTTTTGGGTGGCTCACCCAGGAGGGCCTGCAATTCTAGACCAGGTGTAAGCCAAGCTCGGCCTAAAACAAGACAAACTTAGCACAACTCGACATGTGCTGAGTGAGTTCGGAAACATGTCCAGTGCTTGTGTGCTGTTCATTCTGGATGAGATGAGGAAGAAGTCATTGAAGGAAGACAAGGCCACCACAGGAGAAGGGCTCGACTGGGGTGTCCTGTTCAGGTTTGGGCCAGGCCTTACAGTTGAGACGGTTATGCTCCACAGTGTTCCTATAGATAACTAATTAGTTTAAGAATCGGATTGCTAATCGCATCTATGATATTCTTTTTTCTTTCTTCAGTTTATGGTTGTCATCTAAGATGCAACATGAATCTATACGTAGTATATGTCATTCATGAAGAATAAGTCCTTAAGTTAAATGTCTAAATCAGTGTATACCATTTGGGCAAGGGATAACCAGTTTTTAATTGGTAATGCCATGATGAAAAATACCCTATGGTTTAGCCAAAACAAATTTTTAATTTGTTTAGGCCACTTATCTGTATATTTGATCATATTATATGAGAGAAAAATCTATGCAAGTCACTTTCTCGTGCTAAGTTCAAGCATCCCTTAAGCTTAACGGGTGTTTGCTTTGTTTGATTGACTTTCTGGGCTTTGCCCTATGGAGTTCTATCCTTTGGAGTTCTTTAGCAGTTTTTTTAATATGAATAGATTTTGGTCCCCGGTGGTGATTGTTAGCCATGCATGGTGGCCCAAAATCATATTTGCTCATTCCAAAATTATTTGTCTCACATGGTGATTTGATCATGGTTCAAAATTAATTTAATTGGCTGTCATATTTAAAAATTAGAGTTGGGTAATGTGTCATGTCGTGTTCGTATCGAAATTAAACAGGTTGAAAACTCCCGAACCTGAACTCGATCCGTTTAATAAACGGGTTGAAAAAGTTCAACCCAAACCACTTAACATTTAAACGGGTTAACCTGAACCTAACCCGTTTATATAGACGGGTAAAACAGATTAGGTTCGAATTATCCATTTACCCACCAATCTGTTTAATTGTAACACAAATTTCAACCCAAAGATAATTTACTAAACAAATTACATATTTTCTAGCCTTTTAAGGCATAGTTGCTTCCAAATGTAAGGCAACATAACAATAACTTACAGGCTCCACCATATTCAAAGCCTATTTCAGCAAAACAGTCAGCAACGACATAATTTTATACCCTAAAAAGTTCACATAAGAATCAATTACTTAAATTACAAACCATGTCCAAGTCAAGTCTTAAACAACAACAAATACAGTTCAAATTATCTAAAATTTTTAATAACATAATAAGTAAGTCAACAACCAACAAATCCATAAAAGAGGCCACAAAGCCTAATTCTCCCAAGCCTAATTCCCACAAAAAATGTAAACGATAAATAGTAAACATAAATAAACAGTAAACATGTTGACCTGTTTAACCCGTTTAATTAAACGAGTTAAATAAGTATTTTTTCGTGTCGAGATTTTTAATCTAAATTTAACCCAATTAATTAGACGGATTTACCGTATCAACCTATTTAACTAACCGGGTTCAAACTTTATACTCAAACCTGCTTAACTTCGTGTCGAGTTCGGATCAATAATCGTATCAGATCAACTGTTCCCAACTCTATTAAAAATGGCACAGGTTCATTGCATTAATTTTTTGACCATGTGATTGCCATTGATTGGGCGATAAACATTAGCGTATTTCTTTAATGACCCTGCATGCTCATTTGCCATGTTCACGACTGATGCTTGCTTGTTGGCGGCACGTCAAAGTGTTTGCCTAGCCCAGTTCTCAGCAGCACATGCCTTCAACTTCAGAAGACCAGTGAGAGCCACGACCGGTGGCAAGGAGGGTCTCTTCAGTTCCTTGGCCTATTTCAACTGCAGCATTTTTTTCAATTATTTTTTAGCATTATTCGTGACTTTACGTGCTTATTATTACATTATTCAAGAGTTTCAAGTGCTTGTTATATGGAGTAATCATCTTCATTCTGGGTTATTAATGGTGAAAACTTTACGAACATTTCATCCACATTCATCCACCATTATTTGTTCAAGCATCTTTATCAACTATAAATTCACCATCTCTTCTATTAGTGGACACACACATGGGTAAGCAAAACAATCGAGTACCCAATTCCAAACCCAGAGCTAATTTGGACCTGATGGGTATGAACCCAGACTTGGTTAGACCGAGTCAAAAATTTATGACCTAGTTATAACCGAGTCCAATACTGAGTTCTAAAATTTTGGAATAAGAATTGGACCTAACACTCGATACCTGGTCAAAATTTAAAGAATTTGGATGGAAAAATATAAAAAATAAACCCTTATTCTCCAAGTAATGTATCTTTTGTATCCAGACTAAACCCTCTACTACCCTAATTTCTCGTTCGTTTTGTAATCTTGATTTGTGCGTGCGTGTTTAACATTGTTTTAGAGTACGTGATTCTTTGTTACTGCGTATTGCGCATTTGATTTAGCCTTATAATTCAATTTTTAGAAATTTGGTTTCAGATATGGGTTCTCAACTTCCCTCAATCCTCCCTCTCTCTATTTTATAGGGAAAAATGAAAACAAAAAAGAGTTTTCCTTAGGCCTCGGGTACTCAGAATCGGACTTGGTCCGGTTGGGTTCAATACCAAGCCCAAAATCTTTGGACCCGGTTGAACTGGTTTCGGGACCAATTCTAAATTCTAGTACCTGGTTGCAACCGAGTCCAGTTCTGATTTTTGAAAATCTAACTGGGTATTTGGTATGCTCTATAGTGTTCCTACGGTTGAACTGGTTTCGGGACCAATTCTAAATTCTAGTATCTGGTTGCAACCGAGTCCAGTTCAGATTTTTGAAAATCTAACTGGGTATCCGGTATGCTCTAGTGTTCCTATAGATAACTAATTAAGTACAAGAATCCAGCTGCTGACATCCCTTGTTGTCTTGTTTCTTTCTTCATTTTATTGTTGTCATTTAAACTGCAAGATGGATCTGCAGTATGTGGCATTCATAAAAACGAAGTCCTTAAGTTGAATGTCAAATTAGTGCATACCGTTTGTGCAAGGGATAACCAGTTTTCCATTGGGTAATGCCATGATGAAAATGCCCTATGGTTTAGCCTAACCAAATGTTTATATGATTTACAATCACCAAATTTTCAGTAGTTACCATTAATCATCAATCTTGAAACTTTAATGTTCGTTAGATAAGTTATCAGATACAAATTTCACCTTAACCAAATTAACCTTGCCAATAAAGAAGTATTATATGTGTCATTTTATAATTTTGAAAAATTATAGATAAATAGATACATGCGAAAAAAAAAGGGAGAAACGCTCCCTCAGGCCCTACACTTGTTGTGAAGAGAGCCTGCCGTGTTCAAAAAGATCATAAGCATGTTTAGTTCTTAAGAACAAGATCACACTGGAAACCAACCCAAGAACTGAAATGCAACCCCAGCACAAAAAGGTCCAGAGGTAACAGTCCCTACCCATGCAAACCACTGTGTCTGTGACCATGGCAAAGTCAAAAACAGGGCGAGAACCATTAGAGTCATAAACTAGAGCTGCAAGGAGGCCATACACAAAGGAGCCGATGGGGATGTTGGTGATGAGGATGTTGTGGTTGACCCCCATACTCAAGGGTCCAAAGAGCTCGGATGTTATGGAAACTGCAGCTGCAAAAATGAAGCCTGAGCTGAGACCGATCAAGGCAGTTGCCACCTCGAGGGCTAGTGCACTGCCTGATGCTGTGAGAAGGAAGAAGGCAATGGGAGTTGGCGTCAAGGCAAGTGCTAGCCATCCTGTCCTTGCAAAGTAGAACTTCCTGCTCAAAGTTGGAACCACAAGTTGTTAGATGACCTCAAACTTGGAAGGTGTCGAGATCTGCACATCTAGAATCGGGAAAAATGACGGACGTCCATTTTTTCCCCCTCCACAATGTTTGTAAACTGGTAGCACATATGAATATCGTCTTAATTAAATCCAATAAGACCAGAGTTTTCCACCAATCCATTAATACAATCTCATCTTAACTCCTATATGACAGGAGCTGTTTATGTACATCATTGTTGATTCCGACAAAGATATGTCGCACAAATAAAGAATTTTGGCATTGAACAATACAGTGAAAGATTGAGTAGTGTTGCAAAGAACACATTTTTGTTCACTGAAAGGCGACATTATCATTCAGATTTGAGCCAGTCTCTGTTAAAAGCACATCATATACTTCTAGAGGAAACAAAAATGAGACACATAAGTGCACCATATGACTATGTCATAATCAAAACGAATGAGTTACTTACGCACACATGTACTCTGGAGCAGCAGAAAGTAAGCGGCCAAAGAAGGAGAAGGACGAATACAGTGTTATCAGGGTGGTGGTGTTGGAACTCTTCCCAAGCGACTGAGAAATCTGTCCCAGGTTATTACTGTAAACCAGCCCTAACGTTCCTCCACAAAAATAAGCAACATAGTAGAGCCAGAAATCTACCCTACAAATAAGCAGAGAAGCTGCATGCTCCTCCCCAAGCATCATCAACTGATTCTTTGTGATCAATGACTCCCAACATCCTTCACCCTTCCCTGCATTAAGGTTGGTGAATCTGTGTGAAATTGAGCCATTTCCCTTCACAAGCAGCGGTCCTTCCTGGCCTGTCGATTCCTTATGGAGCTCCAAATCCTCACCATCGACAAGAATGAAACCTGACCCGTCAAACTTGAAGCTCGAATGGAAATGTCTGAACCACTCTCGAGCATGCACAATGTTGGGAATGCATAGGGGGAATACAAGCAAGAAGATTGCCCCACTAAAAAGAAGACGGGATGAAGTCAATCCGGTTGCAGCTGAGTTAAGGAATAGGAGATAAAAGCCAGTAATGACGGCCACGAAGTTGAGGATGAGGAATATGCAGGAGTCCCTTTGGACCCCATCAGAAGGCAACAGTTCAAGTTCGGGTTGCCTTAGGATCGGGATTAGCGCAGCTAGAGAAGTTATGAGAGGAATGACAGCATTCAAGAAAAGATAAAGGGAACCTGAGGAATGGTCGATCGAATTGGCTGCTAGGGTGTATAGGGCTGCACTAACCCCATTGAAGCTGACAGTAAGAGAGATGGCAAGGGCTCGATTCTCCGTGAAGTTCCGAACACAGAGGACAAAACATACAGTGTTGAACCAGCATATGCTGCACCCTGCCAGTAAGCATAGGAAAAACACCTGGCAGAAGAAATAAGAAAGAAACTCAGAACATAGCCAAGTTATAAGAATTTTTTTCTTGAAAGACAAGTTTTTAAGAAATTAAGCAACCTTATATAGTGAGAAAATGTAGAAATGATCAAGTTCATCATAGTTATGTCTGGGGTTAGGCAACTAGCTAGTGTAACCTAAACACTAGGCTGAAATTATTTCAAAAGACCTCTCCGACGCTTGTATGATATTGCCTGCATGACCACCTACCCCCCCCCCCGGGGCGTCAAGTATCGTGTGTAGTGGGAAAACGGTTCATGTATAGTTGAAGATCATTCTTTTTATGCTAGATTATTATTTGATAAAACTAGAGTCTTAGAATATGGGTGAAGAATCTGTTTCGTTAACCCTATACAACATTATAAAGGAACTATAATCATTTTTTTCCCTCCTTTTTTTTTCGGGTGCTATGTTGCCCTAAGCTGATATAGCTATATGTAAGCATAGATACATAGTTATATTGGTGGTTGGACCTTCATTATCATCCTCTAGTGTAAGTCACGCTTTAACAAGGATATTAACATCCCTGCTAGCTGAGAGACAGTTACATTAGCACTTGGATCCTTTCTTTTACTTTATCTATAATTCTTCATTTCTTTTTCTATTTAGTCCCAAATTAAATGACCCCAAACCCAGGATCTGAAGAAAGATGAAGTAGATGAGTACACTTGATAATTAATCAACATTTTATTCTGTATACTGGCATACATTATGGTGAAACAATCCAACAAGAAAGGAAAAGAAAATGAGAGGTGCATCACTGGGGCAGGACTTCTAAATAATGATAGAGCAAATGCTAAGACTTCTAATTATCACAATCACTAATTGAGCCTATGAGGAATTAGCAGGCATTACAGCTCAATATTATCATTTTTCATGTCTATACAACTCCGGGGCATTCTCTGAATGTTGTGATTTATATGTTTGTCATGACTTGTGTGAAAAATGAAAGGTTAATGATTTGTAGATTAAACTGGGTGAATGAGTGATGGTTGTCCACGCCATGCAGACACCACTCATCCGCCAAATTAAAAGCCAAAATATAAAGTCCAAGAAGTCGTCAAACAACAATTAATGTAAGAGAATGGCAAATTATATAATGCCCCTAAAAAAAAGGCTCTAAGCTCTCTTAACCCCAAGAATATCCTGCCTTGAAACAGCAAGTGTAGTCCTTTTCTTTCTTTGATAACCACGTAAAATAACACTTTTTGTTAAAAGAAATTTTGACACATAGCTTCCTTTGAGTTTTTTGCTTTTAATTTTTTAAAAGCTCATGTTTTTGTATTAATCTTTATCCCATTCGCTTTTGTATAAAATTATGTGAAATACTAAATTATAAATTAAATAAGGTATTAAGAAATAACATTAAATTAAACTTACAAAACAATAAATAAAAATAAATTGATTATAAAATTTAAAATTTTTTTAAAAAAACAAATACATATGAGGGCGAATTTTCATAGTTAAGAACAACATAAAAGTTCCTATTATAGTCCTATAACTTAAAAAACTATTCATTTTAATAAAATGATATTCATTTAACTTACAAAACAAAAAATAACATTATTGCAAAAAATATTCAATTAAAAAAAATAAACACTAAACCCTCCTCCACTACCGTAGCATAGCAAATATCTTTTGATAAAAAAAGTATAGCAAAATATCTTTTTTTCAATTTGTACGTGTTTCTTATGCGATTATAAAAAGCTTCAATCGGACTTATCATTTTAAATTTCTTTTTTATTTTTTTATTTTTGGAGATTTTTAATTTTTTATCTACATTAATTATTTTTTCTCTTCTGATTAAATTTTGATAGCATAATATTCGACGCATACACATATAAATTTCATCTTTATTGTCTTATCTTCTTTTGTATGGGGAATTTTAAATTAATTTATAGGAAGTTAAAGGAGTGAAAATTAATATAAAAAGGCAAGGTTAAAAAATTAAAAGATTAAAATAATCTAATGGATGTATATGTCAGTGTCTCATTTTTCAAAACAAAAAGAAATTGTTACATTATGTTGATTAATTGGAAATTTTAACTGAAAAGTTTATCATAATTAGCATCCTTAACAACTAATCAACTATAGTTAAGTTTCAAAAATCATTAGAAATTAAAAAAAGAATAATCTTGTTGCTAGATGATTTCCTATTAATTTATACACATAATTACTACAGTAAAAATTTAAAAAAAATACTCGTGCGTCACATGAATGCAAAACACTAATGGTTACTGAAAAGCATCACATATATTGTACTTAGCAATAATTTTCAGATATCAATCAAAGAACATCAAGTTATCAACACTAAGCGATTGATGCCGGAGAAGTTAGGTCTTATCTGCACTCTCTTCTGAATTGTGGTTAGTTACCCTTTTGATTTGGTGCTTCTGTTTTCTTTGACTGGATATCTGATGAAATTTTCAGCACTTTGGGGAGGCGTTTATAAGCGATTTTTATGGATTTTTTGTTCGCTTCCAAAAAAAAAGTTACCAACACTAAGGAGAACACATTTACAACAAAAAAATTCTAAAAACAGAGAGATTTTTCAAATTTTGTTTAAATATAATATAATAAGTTGGTGATTACATTTTCACTGCACTTTTAATAGACATCAACAAAATTGTCAAAGAAGATGACTACCTCCAACTCTCTAGTTAAAGCTCCCCATAAGGAAGAATCATATGGTGTTAATTGGTCTTTCTTCTTTTGTTTTTTTGGGGAGGGGTCTCGGATCCTTCATTTTATGAAGTTGAAGTGTTGAACTACTGTTGGCTTAATAAGAAGTACAACTCTCCCATCATAAATTTTCTTCATTCATAAGACTTAAACCCGAGACCTTACTTAAGGAGAATAGGTGTCAAATTACTTAAACTAACCTATGTTAGTAGAATGTTCTTCCATTAAATGCGCAAATTATTATACTATATTCTTAAAATTAAATTATATATATATATATATATATATATATATATATATATATATATATATATATATAGTCCACATGCAAATAATTATAAATTTATAGTACTCCTAAATAACTTTTTAAAACTAAAGGCTTCTGGTTCTGGAGCTTATCAAACTTAAGCTTACCAACACCACCCCCCCCCCCCCCCCAAAAAAAAACCAAAAAAAAAAGAAACACACACAGACACAAATAAGGGCTAATCTCCATTGGGCAATTGCTACTAGACCTGTCAAAAATTGACCCGACCCGAAAACTCGACCCGAACCCGCCCGAAAATTTTGGGTTTTGAACACGATTTTCTCGACCCGAACCCGAAATAAACCGAACCCGAAAAACCCGCAAATTAGCGGGTCAAACCCGACCCGAACCCGAACCCGCCCGCTTGACCCGAACATTATATCCTTAGTTCTTTATTTTTCTCTAATTTATCTCTTTTAACAATAATGGTTAGTCATTTTTATTGAGTATTTTGAAAAGATATTATATAACTATTACATCTATTTACAAATTAAACAATAATAACCTTATTTTTTTCTTCTCCATTCTCTGAAATAAAACCGTACACAACTTTTAAATGAAAAAACGTTTAAAATAGGTATAAAATTGCATGGAATAACTATCTAATCTTTTTTAAAAAGTTAATTTAAAAGAACACAAGCATTAAAGATGCGAAAGTCATACCATTATATAGTTAGTTAAACAAATCTGTCTAATTTTTTTAAAATTAATTAATTTGTAATAATTTAAATTTTTGATGTTACAACTGCAAGATAATATCTTGTACTTCGTTTATTTAATTTTATTTGATTTTCGTTTTGACTAGTCTTGAACTATGATACTAACGGTAGAAAAACGACTAGTCGTATTCACATTGGGGTCGGTCCATTAATAAAATTTTACTTGATTAGACATTGGTAGGTTAGTTAACAAAAATATTAAATTATTAAATAGGTTATTAGCGGTGAAACTGCTACAACCTATTAAAATGCTCTCGACGGGCTGCCCAATAAATGATCGACCCACTATTAACCTTCTTTTAATATACGGGTCGATCTATCCAAAATCAAGTGGGGTTTAATTCTTTACCCGCCCATGCAAGATGTTCATATATTATAATAAGATGTTTGAATATTTTAATATTCTTTTGAGAAATTATAATTATTATGCATTTTCATTAAATAATGATAATTTTGAGTAATAAATATGCAGGATTTTTGATTTTAAAAAAAGAAAAATAACTCACAGAAAAGGCGCTCTAAATCCGTTGGGTTGATCCGAAACCCGTAAAATCGAAATACACCCGACCCGTATTTTACCCGAACTCAAAATACACCCGATCTGTATTTTATCTGAATCCGACACCCGATTAATATTTAACCAGTCCGTCCGAATTGACAGGTCTAATTGCTACCAAAAAAAATGGAAGCACCCAATAAATAATAATCAGCAAAAAGCTGGTTAACAAACACAGCCAAATAAGCCAATAACTTTTAGAAAGAAAAACAATTAAAAATTCAAAAAACCAGCTAAGTGAGAAAGAGGTGCTGACGAACCAGGAAGTAGGGAGGAGAGAGAATCCCAGAGAGGACAAGCCACTGGACGCCATAACCAACCAAGCCCATAAACGCAGCAACAAACATGACAATCGGAAGCGGCAAGTACATCAAAGCCAATCCAGACGACCATCCAACCGCCTTCCCCAAATCAGAGGCCACTGCCAAGTAATTCAATTGAACCTGCGAAATCCTTAACACACTCTTCATCTGCGACGAGTACGCCGCGAAATCGAAGTTGGTCCCCGTGAACGCCTGAATCCAGATCGTCGCCACCAGTATCGTCCACTTCTTCGACTCCTCCGCCATCGCTGATTTGATCGCTCGTCGGAGGAATTGCCCGATTCCAACCCTTCGCCGCCGCCGCCGCCGCTGTGAGGAGGTGCTTAGGAGAGGTGGAGTGATGGTGGAGGAGAGGTCTTTGGCGCTGCTGCGTGGCCTCATTTATATGCTCTTCTTCTCGTCCTCGTTCTGCAGTGACTGCGGTCGGGTCCCTCCTCGATCGGATTCAATTCAGTCTTGTCAGAAAGTGATCTCTTCTCAGAATACTCTCGTTGGTGGTTTGTTTCTTCATTGATCACTGTCAAAGGGGCTTTTTTTTTTTTTTGGGTATGGATGGAAAATTGGAAATTTGGATGATCTTTTTCCCATGGCGTTGGCCCCACTGTTAATTATTTTTTCTTGTCCCACGACTTTGGCATAATCGGTCCATTGTTATGCCATCATAATAGAAATTTTGTGGATGTACCTGCCACTGCTCCCCACAACTATTTATTAACGAAGTGAGAGACGTTTTGTTATATAGGCCCTGTTTGATAATGAGTTTTTTGAAGAGGTTTTTGGCTAAAAAGAGTTTATTTGATCAAAATTAGTTTTTTGATTAAGTAAAAAAACTAATTTGGGTGTTTGGTGAAAGTGCTTTTTAAAAGAACTTTTTGGATCCAAAAAGCTAATTTGAAAAAGTTAATTTCGTGAGCTTTTTGGAAGAGCTTTTTGAGGAATTAACTTTTTGTCTCACAACTTTATCAGAAACAGCTAATTTTGCCAAACAGTTATTCAACAAACAGTTAATTCAAACATCCAATACAAATAGCTAACTCAAACAGCTAACAGTTAACAGCTAATGCAAACAGCTAACAGCTAACAGCTGTTTGCCAAACAGGGCCATAATTAATTTATAGTGATTTTGTCCAACAAAATGATAACGTTGACTTTCTTTTAAATTATTACAAAAATATCTAAATCATACTAATGAATGGGATCATACCTAGATGAATGAAACCACTTGATTTGGGTAGATAAAAGCATTAAGAGACATTACGCCAAAGCCCCAAGGGGAGAAAAAAAAAAAAAACTTAAGAAAGATTTGGGTAGGTAAAAGATCGACAACATCAAGTAAACCAACATGATTGAGCAATTTGGGTCCAAACATAAGCTCAATAAAACTTAAGTCAACCCAAACCTTGAAATAATTCCAATGCAAATAGCTTGATAGAAAAAGAAAGATTTACCCAAGATCCTATAAATATATCCAAAAAAAAAGGTAAAGATCTTTGAGTCTGAATGAAACTGTGAAACATAGAAATCTCATACAATTTCTCTAAACGTGTCATCCTAGAAACCTATATAGACATTCATAGCTGAGTTCAAAGGTGTTGGAATAATTGGTGTAATGGCTGCCGTGAGGACAAAGGAAAAACTGTGTCATGGATAAGACCACTAACTTGAAAGCTAAATTCATCCGACTCAGGTGCAAATCGATAAGGCGAAAAAGCTCCCAAAGTTTAACACAACGAGCTTCTCACTTGTGTACTCAAGGAAGAAGCTATGGAGTATAGCAATATGTTGCCCAGGAAGAGAAGGAGGAAGAGAAGAGGAGAGAACGTTTCTATATTTCTGTGTGTCTTTCATAACTGTAGAAGGGCTCTTTGTATAATGATCTGATTAAGAAAAGAGTTGTTGAATATAATTAAAAAGGGAGTAAATTGGGGGCGGAAATCTGGGATAGGGAGAGGATCATGGTAACTGAAGCAATAATGGAGGAAGACTCAATCAAGCTTGCCGTTAGGTTTACAACAGCTTATATGCAAACAGTCCAAAGAAAATTCCTGCAAAAATATAATCAGTAAGGCCCAAACCCACAGCCCGGACTGGACGGAAGGGGCGGCAGCCCCCGCGCGCATGTGGCAGCCGAAGTCCCCTCAACCCCCTTAAAACATGACTTCCAGTTATTCAATAAGTACAAGAAGAATGGGATATATGAACTCTTCAAACCACTCCCAAAGTTCTATGTGGGACAACAAAAGAAACAGAGAGAGTAAGTGAACACCCATTTGGGGTGCCATTATTCCAATAATCCCCCACTAATGGCACACAAAAGGAAAAGAAGAATGAGGAAAATTTTCCTTGGCAAGAAGGGTCAGACACTTAAGTATCAATATCTTTCGATTAAATTGATACGTAGTGAAGAGAGGCAACATCTAAATTTGACAAGTGAATTTAGTCTTAAACTTGTTAGACTTTGAATGCGGCCCTCTCGACACATATCAACCCTAAAAGATGTATACTCCATGATAATCACTTGCACTTTTAGGCCCATGCGCATACTTTGGGTCTCATAAGTGCTCTAGAGAGACAGCCATAGCCTTTCATAGAAGGCAGCTAGACCTTCATACTTACTTAGGTAATTCTATCAGTCTATCTCTATTTAGACCACCATATCATGGCTTGGAATTATTAAGAGCATACATTAGCTCAACCTCTTATAGAATGATGATGAATCCATCAAGTGCTTCTTTATAGCTCCACCATAATAAGCTATGGATTCATTAATGTACTTCTCTATAGCATAAGCACTACCACACATCATAGGGATGAGAAGTAGTGCAATTAGAAGATTAGTATGGCTTCATTTGACCACAAATGGGTATCCACCATATCTCTTCATTCTGTGGGCTTTAGCCCCATCCCCCTCGATGACTTGAGAACTACCCTTCTTGACAATCCCTTTGTGAGAGGGTTTATCAAGTTTTTCTCGGATCTCACATATTCCAAAGAGATAACACCATACTTCAACAATTGCTTTACCACACCATGTCTAATATGGATATGTCTCTTTTTTCCATTGTAGACACTATTGTGTGCAACTCCAATTGCTGCTTGCGAATCACAATACAAGGAGATAGGTGTTGATTGTTTCCCTCACAATGGTATGTCTATCAGGAGACCCTTAAGCCATTCTGCTTCTTGACCTACCAACTTAAGAGTAATAAATTTAGATTCCATAGTTGAGTGAGCTATACATGTCTGTTTTGCAGACTTCCATGAAATAACTCCTCCTGCCAATGTAAAAACATAGCCACCAGTAGAGCTTACCTCATCGTTATCAGCAACCCAATTCGCATCACAAAAACCTTCTAGTACAGTAAGAAATTTACAAAAATGTAAACACTAGTCCATAGTACCTCTAAGGTATCTCAAAAAACAATGAAGGCATCCCAATATTCTTTAGCAAGGTTTTATGAGTGTACCTACTTAGTTTACTAATAGCATATGCAATATCTAGACGAGTGTAGTTCATAAGAAACATCACACTGCCTATTATTTTTGCATATTTAATTTAGGATACACTAGGTCCTCTGTTCTTCTTAAGATGTATGCTAGAGTTATAAGGAGTTCTCATAGGTACCACATCAAAAGAATTAAATCTTTTCAATATTTTCTCAATGTAATGAGACTAATACAAAGAAAAGCCACTCTTGGTTTTTCTAAGTTTGATCCCCAAGATCACATCTGCTTCTCCCAAGTCTTTCATTTCAAAGAGAGAAGACAAAAGTCTTTCAGCCTCATTAATAATAGACAAGTTGGTACCAAAAATCAGCATATCATCCACATATAAGTATATGATCACATAATCAGATCCAATCATCTTAGAATAAACACAAGAATCTAAGTTGTTAACAACAAATTCATTTTTCTCTAAAGAGCTAGCAAATTTTTCATCCCACTGTTTGGGGGCTTATTTTAGACCATAAAGAGATTTTCTCAGTTTACATACCTTGTTCTCCTGATCGGGAACCTCACACCCCTCAGGCTGTGACATATAAATCTCTTGTTCTAAGTCACCATTGAGAAAAACTATTTTAACATCCATCTGATGCACAACGAGATCGTGAATGGCAGCTAAAGCAACCAGAGTTCTTATCATTGCAATTTTGTCATACGGGAATATGTATCAAAGAAATCAATTCCCTTCTTTTGGTGAAAGCCTCTAATAACTAATCTAACTTTGTACCTTTCAATAGAGTCATCCATCCTAAGTTTCTTTTTGAAGATCCATTTACTGCTAATAAGTCTACATCTCTTAGGCAAGTCGGCCAGCTCCCAAGTTTTGTTTAACTCAAAGGAATCTATTTCACTTTTAATGGCTTCTTTCCAAAAAGTAGCATCCACAGACCTCATAGCCTCTTGGTAGATTTTAGGATCTTCCTCAAGTAAGAACAGAGATACAAACTCATCAGTTAATGCATCAACATCAAAGCTCTCAAGGACTTCTACTAAAAAGGAAGTGATAAAATTAGGACCAAAACTAGTTTTAGTCCTCTGTCTCTTGTTTCTTCTAAGTTCAGATACCAAGTCTCTAACACCAGAGCTAGAAGCAGGCAAGTTTACATGTTCTGGCATGACATTAGACACAACATGTAGCACATCCTTTTTCAAAGGGAAAATATGCTCAAAAAATTCAGCATCCCTATACTCAAAAATAGAGAAATCAGATAATATAATAAATCTATATGCAGCACTGTTTTGAGCATAACCAACGAAAACAACATCAAAGGTCTTGGGGCTAATGCTCGAACATTCATGACTAGGTAGTGCAACTTTGGCCAAGCACCCTTACACTTGCAGATAATTCAGGTTAGGAGCATATCCTTTCCATAACTCAGATGGGGTCAAATCTAACTTCTTATGCGGAACTCTATTGAGTATAAAACAGGCAGTCAAGATAGCTTCCCCATACATATTATCAGATAATCCAGAACTTATAAGCATGGCATTTATCATGTCTTTAAGGGTACGGTTTTTTCGTTTAGCAATACCATTTTGCTGAGGCGTGTAGGGGGCACTAGTTTTACGTATTATCCCATTTTTCTCACAAAAAATAGTCAAGGAATTGGGTCATATTCCCCACCTCTATCTAACCTAAGTCTCTTGATTTTTCGATCTAACTAGTTTTTAACTTCAGCTTTGTATTTTAAGAATATTTCCTCAACCTCATCTTTAGACCTGAGGAGGTAGACCTTGGTATACCTAGAGTAGTCATCTATAAAAGTGATATACCATTTCTTTTCACCCTTACTCATTGTGTTCTTAAAGTCTGCTAAGTCTTAATGCACAAGGTCTACCAAATCTGTTTTTCTGGTAGTTACTGATTTAAACAGTTTCTTGATAAATTTTGCTTCAACACAGACAGGACACTTAGAACCGATTTCAGTATTCATATTTGAAATTAATCGCATGTTTTTAAACCTTTTCAATGAAGCAAAATTAACATGTCCAACCCTACTATACCACAAATCAGCACACTCAGCAATATAAACAGAATTAACAGTAGTTTCATTATTAACTTGCGCAGCAGCATTCAGAACAAGTAGCCCCCCCACTACGATACGTCTTTCCAACAAAGTCCCCATTTCGCTAGATAACAACTTTATCAGCTTCTTGCACAATCTTTAGGCTAGCAATATCAAGAAGGGTATTAGAAACTAAATTTCTACAAAGGGAAGGGACAAACAAGATATTACTTAAAGACAATAGTTTTCCAAAGGTAAAATTAAGTAGAACCTTCCCTTTACCCTTGACAGTGGCTGTAGATGAGTGGCCTATGTAGACACATTGTCCATCGGCAACATCTTTAAAGTCCACCAGATTTGCCTCCAGGTGGTAACTGCACATATGATTTCATTATCCTCGATTTCAGCAATATTGGCAGTAGGTGGTGTGGACTTCCGCTTGACTTGAACTAACCCTTTTCGCTGATTGCATTGATAGGCCTCATGTCCAAGCTTGCCGCACACATAACACACTACCTTGGGCTTCTGAATTTTCTTGTTAATAGCATTCCGGTTTCTGAGATTATGATTTGACTTCTGGAATTTCTTTTCTTTGTCTTTGAACCTGTCTTTGTTCGTTGGCACACCAGATTCAACTAAGTTAGAATTAACAGAATTTAATGAAAAGGAGGATATCTTATCTTTTAACTGGTTTGCCTCTTCAGTTCGTATGGGCCTGATTAATTCCTGCAGCTTGAGATCCTTCTTTTTGTGCTTAAGATGGTTTCTGTAATCACTCCAAGATGATGGAAACTTTTCAATTAACATGTTGGCTTGAAGAGTCTCGCACATCTTCATGCCTTTTGCCAGAACCTCAGCACACAGATTCTCATAGGTATGAACTTGTTTCACGATCGATTTGCCATCTAGAACCTGGAACTGTAGCTACTTGCCGACAACGTACTTTTTCTTTCCGGCGTCGTCTGAACCATATTTCGCTTCTAGTTTGGTCCATATGGCCTTCGCAGATTTGAAGATCACAAATAGATCAAACAGTGGGTTGTTCAGTAAATAACTACGAGCCAATTTGTTGTCCTTTTCAAGTTTCTCCTTGCAAGCATCATCAAGTGGGATGGAAGGTGTTCTAGGAACAACAGGGGTAGAAGGCTCCACATCAGTTGTTATTTCATCAAGAAGGTCAGTAGCGAGAACATAATCGATCTCAAGTTGTTCAAAATAGAGGAGCAGTGTTGGGACCAACGTTTGTAATTGGTTCCATCAAGAGGCTTAATTTTGTGGAGTTCTGGGAGAGTTTTTGGTGATAGAGGAAAAACTCTATCGTGGATAAGACTACTGACCTGAAAGCTAAATTCACCCGACTCAGGTGCAAATCAATAAGGCAAAAAAGCTCCCCAAGATTTAAGACAGTGAGCTTCTCACTCATGCACTCGAGGGAGAAGTTACGTAGTATAGCAGTCTGTTGCCCAGGAAGAGAAGGAGGAAGAGAAGAGGAGAGAAGGTTTCTATGTTTCTGTGTGTCTTTCACAGCTGCAGAAGGGCTCTTTGTATAATGATCTGATTGAGAAAAGAACTGTTGAATAGCATTAAAAAGGGAGTAAATTGGGGACGGAAATCTGGGATAGGGAGAGGATAATGGTAACTGAAGTAATAATAGAGGAAGACTCAGTCAAGCTTACCGTTAGGTTTACGATAGCTTATATGCAAATAGTCCAAAGAAAATTCCTTCAAAAATATAATCAGTAAGGCCCAAGCCCACAGCCTATATCGGACGGGCGGGCAGCAGCGGCGTGCGCGCGTGTGGCAGCCCAAGTCCCCTCAACCCCCTTAAAATATAGCTTTCAGTTATTCAACAAGTACAAAAAGAGTGAGATATATGAACTCTTCAAACCACTCCCAAAAGTTCTATGTGGGACAACAAAAAAGATAAAGAGAGTAAGTGAACACTCTTTTGGGATGCCATTACTCCAACAAAAGGTATGTCAGATTTTCATAAGTTACATCGTACTAGCTACTTTCTTCTAGAATTTTCCCTGATTTAAACATCAGAAGCCCTTAAAGAGAAAACCACCCTCTTTGAGAGTTATTTTACATATCATCCTCAAATATTGACACAAGTTCCTCAAAGTTTTTAAAAGAATCACAGAAGTTTTACACTATACTAAGACATCATTAAAAGAATGATCTAACAAAATCACTCATAATCTTTCAACAAAGATATGAGAGTTCAAATCTCACTTGCATGTAGAGAATTTTGTTCTGTTAACCCTTTACCATTTGCATGTCTTGTCACTAAAATTTTCCCATGAAAAATATGTACTCTAAGTGGACCATTTTATCAATCCTTCATTTGATTTGTGTCATTTAAATTTTCATATGTTTCAGTCTGCCACCACCATACATACAAATTATGCAAATTCCTATTCGCTGGTTGTTGACATAAATTTCTAATAAATTTTCAATAAACAACTTCTTTTATTACCAGAATAGCTAGCAGCCCCAGTCATTGGAAAAATTTCAACGCTGGTCCTGTTTCTCTTTGCATGCGAGTCGGCTCAGTTTGCGATTCCACCCCACATTCCTGCTTTTTTGGTTCTTTTGTATTTTTGCTTTTTTCTTCTTTGCCTTCAAAATATTATTTGGGTTAAAGAAAGGTTGTATGTTATAAGGTGGGTCCATAACAAATATTTTATTGACTGATCCAAATTAAAGTTTCATATATTAGATATGTAAAAGAATGCAAGTCTCAAAAGACCAAACTTTTACTTATGTGATAGGACATAGTTCCAAAACTTGGAACTCTCATGGTGGATGCTTCTACACAAACGAGATGGTAAAATTTTCAAAACCACCATTAACAACCCTGGGAAATGACATGGGTGCAAGCTAATAATGGAATCCTTCGAATAGGTTGCATGTTCTCTAGATTTGAAACTAAAAAAAATTGCATTTAGGTGGTGTCCTTTTTAACTTAGGCCTAATACGTTCAACTTTTTATTGTTGAAATTATCAGAATAGAATTGAACTGATTTTTCTAAATTAAACTGAACTAAACTTATTTTTTCTAAATTGAAGTTAATTTTGCTACATAACTTGAATTGAACTTATTTTAAAAAATAATTTAAAAAGAACATAGCCTTACTTTTGCTAAACTTATCTGAAATTAACTTAATTGAACTTATTTCTCCTTAACTAAACTTATTTTTCCTTAAGTGAACTAAGCCTAACTTATTTCTATTGAACTGAACTTATCTGTGCCAAGTTGAACTTATTTTCATTTAATTCTGAATTAATTTTATTGAATTGAATTGAACTGAACTTATTTTTACTGCAATTAAACATATTTTTTATGAAATGAACTAAATTAAATTGAATTATGCCAAAGAAAAATAAAACAGGGTGAAGAGAACACCGGCTGCTGATGAGAAAAATCTGTTTTAGAGTACTGAAGAGGCACAACAGCCACCGGGTTTTAAAAGGCCTATTAATTTCGATTTACCCGTGGTGATGCTCTTAAGAAGAGTTTTTTTTTTTTTAAAAAAGTAAGTCTTCGAAGAGCAAGGTAGAAACAGTATGGCCAAAAGAACCACGAGATAAGCAAGTACAGTACAATGTTTTGCAGTAAAGGCCTCATACAAGGTGCATCAATTATACGCCTCTCAATTCAGGCGGGCGAATTAAGTACGGTCTCTCTAGTCATGTTCGAATATTATTCGTATTGCGTATGTTTCGTACTTGGGCAACATGTAAGTTTGTGCATTTTGGTCTTGAGGGATTTGAGTTGATCTAATGGGTTCAAAACATCTTTTCTATCAATTTTATCCTATCTACTATTATAGAAACTTGGCATATCTATTACATAACTTATGAAAAGTATAGTAATTGTATTTTTTTAAAGGAAAAGTAAAAAAATATTCCAATTTTATTACAATATGAGGTCATGTAAGGGTACATAGTGAGCAGAGCCCCTATTTGGTTGAGCTAAGATATATAAAGTCATGAAAGGCCAGTAAATGATGATTCGGGCAATAAGGAGTTAGTCCTTAACGATCCGTTTGATAATTCAGTATTTTTGTAAACTCACCTATTATACTAATTTGCATATTACACTTTGGTTAAATTTATTACTAGCAATTCATTTATTTACAAGAAAAGGCTCGAGCCGATCTTAATCAAACAAGCCCGACCCATTGCCCACCTTGGTGTCATGATTCAGTCCAGTTAAACCAAGAAACAAATAAAGTAGAATTCAGAAAAAAAAAAAAAACAAGAAATTACTATTATTATTTTGATTATAACATCAAAAAATTATATTATTACAAAGAAAATATTATTTAAAATATGATTAAGAATATTCATTACACTAGAAATATAACGGTATGTATAATTTGTATATAATGTTATTTTACGATAATGTAGTTGAAAAAGAAAGGGGATGCTCAAGGGCGTCTCTTGGCGATTTTGTGGCAGCATATATGGGTGGTCTGATATAGGCAATAGAAATGGAAAACTGGAGAGCTTATTGCTAATGTGAGAACTCAGTCCAACCTACCATGGCTAGTGAAAAAATTGAAACTCGTACTGGGAATGCTCTAAGAGGTATTAGCGCACTACACAAATTTTGCCAAATTAAAGAGGTTGGTCAAGGGCCAGAAATTGTGATAGCGGTGATCCCATTAAGGGGGTGTTTGGTTTGAAGAAGTGGAATGAAATTTGATACCTTAGGGTATCAAGTATTTAATCTTAGTGTTTGGTATGACATTGTTGGATAAAGAATTTGAAACCCAGAGGTATCAAGTCCTCCCTAAAACTAGAGGGCTAGAATCCACCCACTTTCAAGGGGACTCAACCCTTAGGGATCAACATATATTTTTATTTAAAAAAGGAAAATCATTAGCTTAGTATTTCTTTGGCATTCAAGATTTAATTTCTTAGGTTGCAAATGATTTCTAATTACAAATGATTTTTTTGGTTACAAATAATTTTTCACCAAATACAAAAGCAATCTCTTATGTTACAAACAAAAATTATTAAATGCTCAAAAAAATTCATAATTGCAAAAATCATTAATTCGGCAAAAATACAACATAAATCACAATTTATTAGGAAGTAACGTATCAAGCTTTATTTTTTATAAAAACCAATATTAAGTTTAAAAATATATAACCGGCAATGGCATAAAATAGTTTTAAAATAAAAATAAGTTTCATTCTATTTTATAACTACCAATCAAACATTAAAAATTGAAACCTAATTCTATTTCAATTCTCTACCAACAACTAAAAAAATAATTCAAATTTCGTACCTAATTCTCCCGAAATCATTTCCTGATTTTATTTCATTTCAATTTTTTTTTGTACCAAACAGCCCCTAAATTGATTGAACCACGCACCTGCCTTTGTTCTGATCCCAATCGAAGAGGCCACAGCCACTGAAGTAGTCCCAGTTTGTTTTTACAGCAGCAGAAGAGTGGAGTGGCCAAAGCCAAATACCATATTGGTAGAATCTTCACTTCTCTTGAACGTTGGAATGGCAGGTGTCCATCTCAATCCTTTTGTCTTACTATTCTTTTGCGTGGCAGGTACTCACGGTGTGGATTCTAGGTGTTTTGTCATTGTAACCAAGAGATGGAACCACCTCGTATAAACGATTTGTTGAAAACACCAGCCATAAAGACAGTGAAATCTGTTGTCTACTTGTACTCTGATTTCTAAATTATTGGCCTATGGTTTTAATAATAATTAAAAAGTGTCCTGAAATTGGGAGCATAAACATAACAAATATTCTTAAATGACATCGCTAAGAATTTAAAATTTTCGTTTTGTTAAATAACATTTTTTATATGTGATTATCTACAAATTAAAGTTGAATTATTGGTGATTTATAAGGAATAGAGCTCTTTTAATATAACACTTCTCTATTTACATGGTTTTGACTTTTGAGCTCAAAATTATGGCTAAGGTGAATAGTATTGAATGCAGTTAGAGTATTATTTTTTTTGGTTCAAATAAGTTGAAATGAGGAGAAAATTACAATTATAATACAACAAAAAAAAAAGAGAAAAATTAAATCTAAAATTCAGGTAGTACTTGGTTGGGAGAAAAATGATTTTCTTAAAATAGAGTTTTTCAATTTTCTGTTATTTGACACAATAAAGGATAGAAAACTATTTTTCAAGAAAAATAATTTTTCCCGCAATGGAGGAAAATGATTTTCTTTTTGAGAAGATAGAAAGTTGATTTTTTTTTTCAACTCTTTGATGATATGGTCAGCTGAAATATAGGTAAAAAATTCGATTTCAACAGTTTACATCGAAACCTGACTATCTGATGGGAAAAATTAAAAATAAACTCAAATATAAGTTTTCAGCTCAAATTTCTTTTATTTAATCGACATTTATCTCCACCACAACAATGTAATTGACATTTTTTGCTACTAAAATAATTCAGTCGACTCGTCATAAAACAATTCAATCGACTCGTCATTAAAACAACTTCAACGGTTTGGATCGAAACTTGATTATCAAATAGAAAATATTAAAATATGCTCCAATTCAAATTTTGAGCTTGATATTATTTCATTTGGTCAATATTTTTTTCCACAACGATAATTTAATTGATATTTTTCGCTTCTTAAAAAGTGCAGTTAATATTTTTCACCACTATAGCAATTTCAATAGCTTGGATCGAAATTGATCATCGGATAGAAAAGATTAAAATATGCTAAAATTCATATTTTTAGCACGACATTCCTTCATTTGGTCAACATTTTTTTCCACCACGATAATTCAATCGATCTTTTTCACCTCTTAAATAATTCAGTTGATATTTTTTATCACTAAAATAATTTCAGCGGTTTAGATCGAAACTTGATATTCAAGGGGAAGTATTGGAAATAAACTCAAATACGAATTTCAAGCTCAAAATTCCTTCATTTGGTCAATATTTATCTCAATTACGGCCATTCAGTTAATATTTTTTACCATTTAAATAATTCAGTTGACGTTTTCTTCTTTTTTATGAAAAATGGTTTATTTTATATCAAATAACGAAAAATGTGACACGAAAATCAAATTTACTTGAAAAAACATTATTCACAGAAAATAATTTTTCAAAAAAATTATTTTTGTTCCAACCAAACGCTATCCTAATGTACCAAAATTTTGATTTTCAGTATTAAATCAAAGCCTTATTGGCACTTATACTCTATATATGTACTAGCATTTAAATAGTAATTTTAGTGAATAGCTGTTATTGGAGCATTATATTATGTCATGATGATGAATTTCCGATGTCACCAGAATGAATGAAATCGTGTACGTGTGGTTATTACAGTGAATGAGAAGTATATCTAAACCTTCAGCTGTGACATATAGTTAGCGTCAAAAGAAAGAGTTGTGACATTAATTGTACTTAGCGTCTCATATCACGTACAAGCTATGGCCAATCATCAATCCGATCACAACCTGGTGAGAATAATCCCCAGATGTGTGCAAAGCATACGACTGCAAGAACCATAAATGTCATGGCTATCACTGTGGGTAGGACCTGGGATCATGTCATGATTTCCGTATCCGTTACATTTTGTTAGAGCATAATATGAACTTTATTCCTTTTCTTTTAATAATTACGTACTAAAAGATCTAAAAGCATGTTGATGTTTATAGAATGTAAAATTAGCTAATAATAACAAGTAAAAATAAACACAATCCAACTTAATCAACTGGGTTGTTAGGCTATCACAAAGATCAAAAGTCATATGACTCTTTAACTCTAATTCTCATGTCATAGCTAGTGGAGGCCGGACATTTGTTTTGCTTGCTCGAAGTATAACATTTTGTCTACTCTCGTGAATATAATATAAGGACTGTCCCCTAATACCATGTCTTCCTTTTCATGAGAGGATCCTTTGTAATTGGAGGGGAACTGCAATCTTAAAATTCATCCATCCAACAATCAAAGATTTTAAAACGTTTACAATTTCTTCTACTATAATCAACCCATCCAAAATTTGCTAAAAAAATTTTGCACTGCTGAATGAATAATTTGATTACAACCTTCACTTCAATTGCAAAGGATATGTCTTTTTTATTCACTCCAACTCTAATTTCACATACGTTATTGCTCCACTACTTTATCTGAGAATAAGCCTTGATTTAGATTCCATGCCTTGAAATCATTCGATCAAAACAAAACACCATCCTCAGTTCATGCCTTCAAGACTAACTCTCTGATGTTCCCGCTAATTATATATGCAAGATTTTCTCATTTATTTTCCCCAAACACTCTTAAACGCTCCCAAATATTACTGAAACACTGTCAAATGCTAACTACTAAATGTAATCGCTTCTAAACTCTATTAACCACTACCAAACGCTGCTAAATTATTAAACGCTAATTTTAGAAGGTGAAACGAATAGAGCCTAAAATACATGTTCTGTTACTAAGGGCAATTCGTGCGAGAGTACAACCAGATCTTCTTGTCCTTGGGTCCACTTTGGCTTACCTCGCCCCCCCGACCCAGCCTAGCGTCAACCTAGCAGACCTCTCTACAAAGGAAAGCAATAGGTGGATAGTTTATCCAACCAACAAAAATCTCAGAAATTGAATGGCTAGTTTAACAATGTGAGACCCACAAGTTATGGACGACTCATATGATGACATGTGGGTCGTGATGCCCAGGAAGTCGTAGCGACTTTCTCCGCCGCGACCTTGTTACCCAATCGTCTCTGCTCAGCAAATATTTAAATCGTCTCTCTCGCTGTCTTCTGTCCAGCCAAAATCAAGTCTTCACTTTTGGATTGAGGCTGACCACGAAAGCGTCAATTGACATTTCTTCTTTTCTTTTTATAAAATTTTTTTGGGGGGGGTGATTTTATAATCATAGGGCCGGATCATAAATAAATTACAATATGAGATTCGGATTATATCTATGTGATTAAACTTAAGGGTTTAAAATCTGGTAGCTACCTACTTGTGTTTAATTGGAATTGGTTAATTAATTGTACGTAGAATTTGAAAAAGATATTAAATTGTTAGTTGATAGTTCAAGTCATAAGAAGTATTTTATGAGTTGTCGGTTGTACGAGTACTATCAATGTTGGATTACAATATAGATAGTGGTAACTCTAGTGGCATCGTTTCATTCAGCGATTAATATATAAACCGGCGTTAATGACCCAAGCAATGCATAAAATTTACGTATGTAATAATTCTTATTTCAAGTTGGGAGTAGTATACTCATTAATTGAGAAATTTGATAATTTTTATTATCATAAATACATTAATATTTGATAAAACATGAATCATAAATGTAACATCATAGTTTTATGCGACTAATCGATTCTTTATTAATAGATATAATTATTATTAAAAATATTAATCATGAGACTTAGAATAAGAGTTGTACATAACTTTAGAATAATAGTTATACATAACTTTTGAATTCCTAACCTCCTAAAATTTGACACATAGATGGTTCACATGTCACAATGCCCGGAACTAAAAGTTGTAAAGGAAAACAATGTGGCAGTTTGTGCTTATGTGAAGGATGTACTTAGGATGAGCATATTTGACAAGTACTCTGGAAACAGAATGGAACCGGTCAAATAATTTTAGCTCTGGATTCTAATACTCAGAAACCGGCCTAATGGGTTTCAGTTTCGGTTCCTAAAATGAAACCTAATCTAAGGTGTAGGCCCAATTTTTCTATTAATCTTTTAATTAATAAAATGTCCTAACCCAATCATCAATAAACCCAAAAAAACCCTAAAAAACCATTCCCCCCCCCCCATTGAAATTTATGTTTGTTATGTTTGTTTTCAAGTAAAAATTACAATTTGTTACCTTAATCTATTATTTTGCTTATGCTTAATAAATGGATAAATGTAACTTTCATCACATCATACTAATTTAGTGAATGTAATTTATCATATTTAATTGATAGACTTTAGCCATAAAGCGAGTTTCCATAGTTTATGGGCCTTGAAATGCATTATATTGTGTTATCATTGATTTTTTACAATAAATAAAAACCAAATACGAATAATTGAAAAAGTGTATAGTTGATGTCCACATACATAATCGAAACCAAAACCAGTGGATACAATTCTAATTCCGAAAATTGTGGAATCAAAACTTGCGATTTTGCTTCCGATTCACAACACTTAGGAATATCTTTAACCAGTTATGAGTTAGAGTCCCGATTTTAGCAGCAGTTACCCAAAACCGCTCATCCCTAGACACGGTATGTGAACAGTAGTTTCTTCGTGAAGGGTTTTTTTAATATTCTACTATAGGCACACTTATGTGAAGGGTACTTTCTTTGTCAGGAAAAAAAAGAAGATTTATTAATGAAGTCAGGGCGCATTTTTCATCAAATGATCATAGAACAAGCACAAACCTTGATACATTAAAATAAACGTCATCTCTAAAGGAGTAATGGTAAACTTGTATTTCTAATCATGTGCAATATACCTTTTTAATTTTTGCGAAATATAGTAACTATGTATAAAAATAATCTCACAATGGAATATGAATGTCAGTAAACGCTTCTATAGAATAGGTTGGCAACCTCTTAGACTCTACTTCTATCGTGATGAAGGTAAGTTCATATCTTTTGATGATATTCTGAATATAAAATATGATCATTCATATATATATATATATATATATATATATATATATATATATATATATATATATATATATATATATATATATATATATATACACACACACATACATGCATACATATATAGTGAGAGAGAGAGAGAGGGAGAGAGAGATAGAGGATTCAAAATAACTATCATCTTCAAAGAAAATATAATAAATCAAAAAGTCAATCTCTATTTGTTATTACCTGGCATTATTTATGTACTAAATCTTTTACGATTTTGCTAAACATCATCCTAAGGGCAATGAATAAGAGGTATCTGTGTCCATTATATATACATAATCTTTTCTTATGGATATATGTTGCAAATTTTTTAATTAGACTCAACTAGAAACTTGTCTAAATGTTTAACAAGGATAATAATTAACAATCACAATTTTTTTTATTTAAAAAAAATTTCTCCCCACCTACCCCAATTATAACCCTTATCCCTATGTGCCAAATTATTCTTTCCTAACACAGATCATCTCTCCAGAAAATGTTGCTGCTCAAACCTATAAACCCCACCCCACCATTGTTGTTGTTCAAGCATAGAATACCTCCCCCCTCCCCCCCAAATTGTTGCTCCTCAAACCCAGAACCCCCTCACCCTAATTGCTGCTTCTCACCTGATTTTCCCACCTCTTCAACCCAAACCCAAGATATACAACACCCAATTCACCTACTGTTGGTGGGTGTCAAGCCATCAGGCCTCCACTGATGGGTCTTTTGCATTTGAAATTGAGTTCAACTTCACCGTGGCTTGGATTGAAAAGATGGAGTCGGAGGGTAAATCCAATATTTTCTGAGAGAATTTCTTGTTTGAGGGGCTGTTGAAACTCGGTGTTGCAAGTTCTGGATTTTCCGGCAGAATTTCTCGTCTGAGAGGTTGTTGAATCTCCAATTGAAAAGTAATTAAGGACTCCAGAGAGTGTAAATTTTCAAATTTCATCACTTGTAATTTATGCGGAAGTCCCAACATGGGGAAGACATGTAGTAATTAAGGTTTGAGACGAGTTGGTAGAGATTGAGTTTGCTTAGGTGGTATTTGGTGAGGAGTTAGAGTCTATTTAGGAAATAGAATTTTTATTGATTGGGATAAGATTTTTGTGAATAATTATTATTTGCAATATATATCCATAAAGCAAGATTCCATATATATAATGGATATTGAGACCTCTTATTTATCGCCCTTAGGGCGACATTTAGCAAAACCAAATCTTTTATTATACATATCTTTAAAATGAATTAGAAAGGAAAAAAATAATATTATTAAAATTCTATTTGTTATTTTATGTTTTTTGGTATTATCACTATAAATGCGATAATAGTGTGAGATCAACAGATAAATACTTTATAACAATATTTTATTATATATTTTTTATAATTTGGGAACGTTAACAATATTAATTATTAGACTTGTCAGTTCAGGTGGGAGGGCTAAACACAGGTTGGGTCTATTTTGAGTTTGAATAAAATACCGGCGGGTGTATTTTGGTTTTACAGGTATAGAGTGTATTTTCTAAGAACTATTTTTCTTTTGTTAAAATCAAAAATTATGCATGTTTATTACTCAAAATTGTCAATATTTAATGAAAAAAACATAGTAATTGTATTATCTCAAAAGAATATTAAAAATATTCAAATTTTTTCATTATCATATTTGAATATCATGTATAAGCGGGTAAAGAATCAAAGCTCGGGGTTGGGTGGATCGACCCATACATTGAAAAAAGGTCAATAGCGGATAGGGCCATTTATTATCGAGCCCGTCTAGAGCATACTGATGGGTTCGAGCAATTTGATCGGCTAAAAGTTAATAACCTATTTATAATTCGATATGTTTATTAACTAACCTACCAATGTCCAGTCAGGTGAAATTTCATTAGTGGTTCAACCACAATGCAAACATAGCCGACCCTTTTCCTGCAGTAGCATCGTAACTCAGGATTAATTAGAACAGAAACCAAACTAATTAGAACAGAAACCAAATAAAATAGGATTAAAGAAGTACAAGTTATTATCTTTTAATTATAAATCAAAAAATTAGATTATTTTAAAGTAAATAATTTAAAAAATGATTAGATATATTTGTTTCACTAAATACACAATGGCATGACTTGCACATCTTTAATGTTGTTCTCCTTGTAAATTGATTTTTCTGAGGATTAGATACTTATCTCATGCAGTTTTATAACCATTTTAAATGTTTTTTCATTTCTAAATTGTGTCTAATTTGTAAAGGAATGCAATAGTTATATAATGTATCATTAAAGTATTCAATAAAAATAACTAACCATTATTATTAAGATAGATAAATTAGAGAACACTCAAAAATTAAACATATAGTATTAATTTCAAGAGAAAGGTTTGGGTTTGGGTTTGGTCGGGTTTGACCTGCTAACTAGTAGGTTTTTCAGGTTCGTTTTATTTCCAGTTCAGGTCAAGAAAATCATATTCAAAATCCAAAATTTTTGGGCGGGTTTGGATAAAGTTTTCGAGTCAGGTTAGTTTTTGTCATATCTAATATTAATAATCTTCATAATCTTCTAATGTGTATATTTTTCAAAAAATTAGAAGGTAAAAATAAAAATAATAATAATAATAATAATAATAATAATAATAATAATAATAATAATAATAATAATAATAATAATAATAATAATAATGGAAATCACAAATCTCTTTTTTCTAAAAGAATTGGATTTAGGTTCGGAGTTAATGTCAAATTTTGTGAAATTTTGTCCTGTGTCAAATTTTCTCATCTGCTACCTGTTCACATGGTGTAACATGGCCATGGATCCATGATAGTTTTCACACTTTGAAAACTCTGATAGGTGAAAATATTCTGTTGGCTTTCTATTTATCCATTAATATTATGTGTTATGTTTGTTTTGATGAAAGACAAAAAGGAAGCTTAGATATTTATTCTTTAATCATATTCTACAATGATATTATGAAATTACTAATCATATTTGGATATATTATGGGACTTCCTTGATCTTGTGATTTAAGATATAATTTGGTTATGGAAAGAATAATAAAATTAGCTTAAGGAGAACTCAAATCAGCATATGAATTGATTATGGAAGGAATTGCTCAATAAGAATTCAAATCTGCCAAAAAATAGGACAACCATTGCAAGCAAATCAACCAGCCATTGCATGCTGAATTTGTGCCATCTTCAGTGACACTGAACTGGATCTTCAAGGCCTTGAACTGAAGTAAGAAATCAGGATGTATCTAATGGTTACTTTCCTTCTATTTCTCCAAGCCTTGCCTATAAATATGCAAGATGGTTGAGAGCTGAAGATACCAAGCAAGACAAGCATCCATTGGTATACTCAAACACACTCTCTTATTGTATTGATTGAGCTTTAATTTGCTATTGTTCTTTGAGTTATTCAAGTAGTGTTTAGATGAAATTATAGAGTTGAAGGGTCAACTCTACCAAGCCTTGTTGAGGGTGTCAACTTGGGTCTTGGAACTTAGAATAGTTGTACTCTAGAGTTGTAATCATCCTTCCTAATAAAGATTCGGCTTAATCCTAGTGTTAGGGAACTCTACGCAGGGATTAAGCCTGTTGAGGCCCAACCCCATTAAAAAATTCGCTTGTGTTTTGTCCACATTTCTTTTCCGCACTTTATTTCGATTAAATTGTGATTTTGATCATCACCCTATTCACCCCTTTCTAGGGTGATTTAGTAGCTTTTGCACTTTCAATTGGCATCAGAGCCAAGCCCACTGCATTTTGACTTTACCGTCAAGTGGGCAATGATCATGGCCGCTAGTGGAGAAGGCTATTATGATCAAGGTCGCTCTACTGTTAGACCACCTTTATTTAGAGATACTAACTTTTTATATTGAAAAAATTTAATACAGATGTTTATCAAAACTGAAGATTATGAAATATGGAACATCGTGACAAAAGGATCATACGTTCCGTAAATCATGATTGATGGAAAAACCATTACGAAAACTGAAAATCAATACACCCAAGAAAACTTTGCAAGGCTGTCAAAAAAATGTAAGGCCATGCATATATTATATTGTGGATTAGATGCTAATGAGCACAATCGTATTTGTGCATGTGAATCGGCCAAAGAAATATGGGGCAAGTTGGTGGTGACGCATGAAGGGACAAGTCAAGTGAGAGAGACAAAAATCAACATGTTCGTTCATCAATACGAGCTTTTCAAAATGCAACCCGGATGAAACGATCAAGGAGATGTTTACAAGGTTTACTGATATAACCAATAATCTCAAGTCCCTTGGCAAAACTTACACCAACGAGGAGATGGTTAGGAAAATACTTCAGTGTCTTCCTAAAAACAAGTGGGGTCCCAAGATCACTGCAATTGAGAAAGCCTAAAACCTCAAGACTCTAGCCTTAGATTATTTGCTCGGAAAACTCATGACCCATGAAATACATCTTAAAGAAGATGAAGAAGAAAAAGAAACTCAATCCAAGAAAGGATCAGTAGCATTCAAAACTGAAAGTGAAGATGCTATTCCCTCAAAAGATGAGTCAACTGAAGAGGATGAAGATGCTATGGCGATGATCGCTAAAGGATTAAAGAAAATGTTCAAATCAAAGAGATTTGATCCCAAGAAGTTCTACAAAAAGGGATCTTCATCAAGCAAAAATGAGAAGCTCTCAAAAGGTACAAAATTTCTTAACAACAAAAATAATTCTAACTTGGGTCCTTACTTTGGATGTGGATTGCCAAGACATATTGTGAAAGACTGTCCAGTTTTACAAATGAAAGCCGAAAAGTGTAAACAAAAAGCCAAGAAAGAGTTCAAGAGAGCCATGATTGCCGCATGCAGTGATAGTGACTCTAGTGACAGTGACAAAGAAGAAGAAATGGCAAACCTATGCCTTATGGCGAATGACGTTCAAGAAACCAAATCTGAAAACTTAGATGAGGTAGACTATTCTGACCTTCTTGAATATTGGAAGGATGAATTAACTCAAGCATTAATCCAATGCATTCAGTGTGAACAAGAATATTTATCTAAGATAAAGTCCTTGAAGAAAACAATTCGTAATTTAGTCTTTGAAAAAGAGGCGTTACAAAAATTAAATAGTGAATCTCTTTCAAAAATTGAAATGCTTGAAAATGAAAAGAAAGAGCTTCAATCCAAACATGAGGGTCTAGAAAAAATAGTATTAAAATTTTCTAAAGGACAAGAAAACTTGGACAAATTGCTAGGCTCTCAAAAGATATCTTTCAACAAAGAAGGTATTGGATACAATCCTTTTAACAAAAAGAAAAATTACAAAAATTTCTTTATTTATGAAACATCCAAAGACAAATCTCACATCGTATGTAATTATTGTTTAAAGAAGGGTCATATTTCCTACTCATGTCCTCTCAAAAAGCCAAACACCAAGATAATCCAAGTTTGGGTACCAAAAGGAACAAGACCACAAAATAGGGGCACAACCTATGTTGGACCCAAATTCGATATCATGGCTAGAAATGTTTGATCTATTATTTTGTAGGCGTACTTGAAAGTCGACAATTTGTGACTTTGACCATGGCTAGAAAGGTTTGATTTAGTGTCTTGACGAAAGGGGGAGAATTCTTACTATTGGTGCATAAATTGAGGGGGAGCCATCTCTAAGTACTAACTATATTCATGAGCTTTTGCAGGACAAGCCAATGAAACAATCACCACTATCAAGAAATTCAAGGCCTTAAATTGCAGTTCAAGGGCTTGAACTGCAGGCAGAAGCTAAACATTTTGAATATGACCAAATTAAGGGCTTGAACTTCACTTTCAAGGCCTTGACTATGCGTCATTGATACAAATAAATTAATTGGTTCATACCCAATGGAATTGGAAGGCAATCTGATATATTTTCTTTCATTCTGGGCACGTGGATTTTTTTAAATCTATCTCAATTTTTGTTAATCTTGAAAATAGTATAATATTCGCTAATTTTATTCCATAATCCTAATTGACTCATTTTTGACGGGAAATTATTTTGGGCAGCAAATTTCCTTTCTCACCCATGCGTGTCCTCCTCTTTCTCTCTCTTACTTTAATTTACCCCCAACTCAGCCTCACTTCACTTAGTTTGCTTCACTCTTTCCACTTTATTTAAAATTTGGTTTTACTCTATTTTTACTTCATGTGTATGAAACGACATAGTTTTAAGATCCTCTTATTTTTTATGAAAGTCCAAAGGGGAGAATAATTTGGTCATTTTGGTCGTGTTGATGTTAAAACGCTACCAATCAGGTAATGTATCAGCTGATGTAATACCTTTGCATAATTTACTTCCTACTTGAGACATTTTGATTTTCAAATTTTAAATTGCTCAATTATTTTTAGAAGGTAAGCATGATATGATTAATAACCATCGTATTTTTTTTATGGCATGTGACATATTATTATGCTTACTTAATATTTTAAACATCATACCGAATTGTTGCACATAATCTTATGCTTAGTGTTTGCATCAATGTTATTGTCTATCTCCATAAGGGAATATTTATATTATTTTGCCATAATCTTGATTATTTATTTTTTAAAGGTGGAGTTAGTTTAGTTTGGGATATGATCTTGAAATGCTACTATGGCTATATGTTTTATTTAATATTGACTCCTCTTTCTTAGTATTAATGCTCTTATTGGATAAGTTTGAAGGTACTAAGTGTGAGGTCATAAGTATTGCATATGAAACATGCATTTTGGATTTCCCCTTCTTATGCAACCTTTTTGATGAAATACAAAAAGGGGGAGAAAGACTATGGTAAGCTAATTTGATTATTTGATGAATCCATGATATTTATGAAGTTTTGTTTTTCATCAAAAAGGGGGAGATTGTCGGCTTTCTATTTATCCATTAATATTATGTGTTATGTTTGTTTTGATGAAAGACAAAAAGGAAGCTTAGATAATTATTCTTTAATCATATTCTACAATGATATCATGAAATTACTAATCATATTTGGATATATTATGGGACTTCCTTGATCTTGTGATTTAAGATATGATTTGGTTATGGAAAGAATAATAAAATTAGTTTAAGGAGAACCCAAATCAGCATATGACTTGATTATGGAAGGAATTGCTCAAAGAGAATTCAAATCTGCCAAAAAATAGGACAACCATTGTAAGCAAATCAACCAGCCGTTGCATGCTGAATTTGTGCCATCTTCAGTGACACTGAACTGGATCTTCAAGGCCTTGAACTGAAGTAAGAAATCAGGATGTATTTAATGGTTACTTTCCTTCTATTTCTCCAAGCCTTGCCTATAAATATGCAAGACGGTTGAGAGCTGAAGATACCAAACAAGACAAGCATTCATTGGTATACTCAAACACACTCTCTTATTGTATTGATTGAGCTTTAATTTGCTATTGTTCTTTGAGTTATTCAAGCAGTGTTTAGATGGAATTATAGAGTTGAAGGGTCAACTCTACCAAGCCTTGTTGAGGGTGTCAACTTGGGTCTTGGAACTTAGAGTAGTTGTACTCTAGAGTTGTAATCATCCCTCCTAATAAAGATTCGGGCTAATCCTAGAGTTAGGGAACTCTACGCAGGGATTAAGCCTGTTGAGGCCCAACCTCGTTAAAAAATTCGCTTGTGTTTTATCCACATTTCTTTTTCGCACTTTATTTCGATTAAATTGCAATTTTGATCATCATCCTATTCACCCTCCCTCTAGGGTGATTTAGTAGCTTTCGCACTTTCATATTCAATTATTAAGGGTCTATAGGGATTGAGTTTGGAGAGGTTTGACTTCAGGGGTGATGGTAGTTCGGAAGGGTTGAGCAAAACAGGATGATGATGATGATGATGACGACAAGGAGGATGACGAAACAAAAGAAACACAACCCTACTACAAATAATTTGGAGGCGTTGGGTGGTTATTATTATTATTATTATTATTATTATTATTATTATTATTATTATTATTATTATTACTATTATCACGGTTATTACTATTACTGCTATTATTACTGTTGTTATTATGGGAGCTCAGATTGCTGTAGAATGATAATCTACATCGGCAAAGGATATTTTAGCCATTTCAAGACCTGCAAATCTACTTGCTTAAACGTTGACGGACCTCTAAATTATTTTCAATTTGCATAGATTCCAAAAATTATCATGCAAAAACATAATAGATCAAAATGGAAGTTTTTATAGGGACACAACTAAATGCCCTCGTCTATATATATAAACATATATACATACATATATTTATACATACATATATATATATATATATATATATATATAGACACACACACACACACACACACACACACATATATATATATGCTCCTATGCCTTCCTCATCGACCCCGACGATGGCAGTCAGCTCTGATATGTACCAACTACTTGCATAAATGGAACGAAGTGTGCAAAATGAGTGCATTAGGATGTTAGTAAAGAAGTTCAGTATTGGGACAACACAGTCCTTTGTTCGGTCCTTGGGGCAAATCCCCCTTTGGAGGTGATTAGGGGTTTTATTAATCGAATCTGGGGGAAATATGCTATGGACAAAATTCTTCAGGTCTGCAAAGCCCTATTTTTAGTCAGATTCCAAAATTTAGAGGATAAGGAGAAAGTAATCAAATGCAGAATCTACCATTTTGATAGCAAGCCTTTTCTTGTGAAAAGCTGGAATCCAAATATGGACCTCTGTACGAAATCATTAAAATCTCTCCCCATTTGGATTCAATTGCCAGATTTGGACCTCAACTATTGGGGGCTTGAGAGTCTCAGCAAAGTCAGTAGCACTCTGGGGATTCCTTTGAAGACTGACAAGTATACTCAGGAAAAATCTAAGATCAGATATGCTCGGGTTTTGGTGGATATGCAATTAGATGGTCACTTCCCTGAATTCATTGAATTTTTCAATGAACATGATATACTCATTAGCCAACAGGTTCACTATGAATGGGTTCCTGTTAAATGCAAATTTTGTGGGACGTACGGTCATGTTGAGGATGTCTGCAAGAAGAAAACCATAACTAGGAAGGAATGGAGGGTCAAGCAACCCTTGCAGGTGATGGGACAGGAGAATACTCCTCAGCATATACATGATAAAGCAGCCAGCCCCCAACCTGCAATAGTAACAGCCCCCAGAATTGGGACGGAGTGACCTACATATGTATCTCCTTAGCTAAGAAACTCATCTCAAGCTCTAGTAGATGATGGGATTAGACCTGAAGTGCATCAACCACCACTTCCCCCACATGGATAACATTTCAGCATGGAATGTCAGGGGCCTAAATTGGCCGAATAAACAGGTGGATGTCCACCTATTCATGCATGCTAATAAGGTGGGGTTGGTAGGGCTCCTTGAAAGCAAGGTAAAGGAAAAAAATGTTGACAAAGTGGCAGCACATGTTTTTCCAGGATAGAGATGGATAAATAACTTCTCCCAAGCTTCCAAGGGGAGAATTTGGGTGGCATAGAAGCCCTCTAATTACAATGTAAAGCTATTGGACCTCTCAGACCAATTTATTCATTACCAAGCAATGAGAATGACCACAAATAAACAATTTTAAATCACTTTCGTGTGTAGGCAGAATCAAATGCTTCTACGGAAAAAGCTATGGGATGATCTGGCATCTATTAAGCCCTTTAAGGGCCCTTGATGCATATTAGGTGATTTTAATGCCATCATTTCCAAAGAAGATTGGATAAGAGGAGGTGATGTTTTGGCTTCTGATATCAAAGATATGCGAGAATTTATGGACCTCTGTGAGCTCCAAGAGTTGAGGAGCCTTGAGCCTTATTATTCTTGGACAAACAATATGGTTATGAGCCGGATTGATCGAGCACTCATCAATGATCATTGGTATGGACTTTTCAATTACACAAATGTATGCTATGAAGCAAACAGTCTTTCAGACCATACTCCTTTGGTGATCCAGTTCTTTAATTCTCCTATACCCACACCACGATTCCAATATTGTGATATATGGGCCAAACACACTGATTTCCCATCAATTGTTGCCTCCAACCTGCCTGGACCTTCTTGCTCGATTAACCTGCTGTTATTCAAACATTACCTTGATCTTACCAGAGTGAAACTCAAGAAGCTAAATCATGACTCTTTTCATGACCTGAAGGAGTAAGAAGAGCTGGCTCATCGGTAGTTGGAAAAAAAACAGCAGCAACTGTTACTAAATCCAACTCAGGAGGGCTTAATAAGCCTAGAGAAGGAAGCCAGACTACATTATAATGGAATTTTATCATCCTGTACCTCCCGTCTTCAACAATAAAGCATGGCTAAAATATGAAGACACTAACTCCAAGATGTTCTTTGCAAAGGCAAAACAACGAAAGCTTGCAACCTATATCTATGTAATCAAGTATGAACATGGCAATTGGGTGGAGGGGTTTGATAATGTGGGGTATATTATGGTCAATTTCTACAAAACCCTCCTCAGCCCTCAGCAGGGGCATAGAACCCAAGTCCAAGATGATATCCTAAATCTAGGGCCTTTTCTGACTAGAGAATAGCAGGTTCTTCTATGTCAACCTTTTAATGTGGATGATGTAAAACAAGCTATCTTCTCTATCCCAAATACCAAATCTCCCAGACCCGATGGCTACAGCAGCAATTTTTTTAAACAGGCATGGTCATACATCAAAGATTTCGTTTGCTCAGCAATTCTAAACTTTTTCAAGTCTGGACAGCTTCCTTAATCAGTTGGCAAAACAAAGCTTACCATTTTACAAAAAGTTCAGCACCCACAAGATGCTACGGAATTTAGGCCCATCTCGTGCTGTAACGTAATTTACAAATGCATAGCCAAAATGCTCTGTCAGCGACTAAAAATAGTCCTCCCCAGTATAATTGATCCCTGCCAAGCTGCCTTCATCCCAGGCCGAGAGCTCCTCTATAAACTGGATCATGCAATGTATCACCTCGATGCGATTTGAGATGCACATTAACGGATGAGATTATGCAGGTTTTAAGCGTGGAAGGGGGCTAAAGCAAGGTGATCCTCTATCCCCTCTTCTCTTTGTACTCTCAATGGAATATCTTCATCGAACAGCAAAGAAAGTCAGCTTAAATCAAGCATTCAGATTTCACCCCATTGTACACGGCTTGGCCTTACTCACTTGATTTTTGCGGATGATTTAATCCTGTTTAGCAAGGTAGATCCCGAGTCCTTGTAGCTACTGATGAATGCCTTATCTGAGTTTAATTCATGTGCTGGGTTGCAATCTAATATAATGAAATCTCATATGGTTTTTGGGGGGTGCCAATCAAGATCTTCAAGAAAAATGCTTTCAAACAGTTGGGTTGACTGCAGGTACATTCCCCTGAAGTATTTAGGGTGCCTATTATGTCCAGCAGATTAACTAAGATTGAATGTGCACATCTAGTTGACAAGATAATAACCAGAGTCAATCAGTGGGCAACTCGATCAATTTCATATGCTGGGACATTGACCCTGATGAACTCGGTTTATTTAGAATGTTTAATTATTGGGCCTCGATATTCCTTCTGCCAAATGAAGTCATTGACAGGATAACCCAAATCAGCCGAAACTACCTCTGGAGTGGCACAGCTGACTTTAAAAGACCTCCTCACATCTCATGGAATCAAGCCTGTTTGCGAAAAGGAAAAGGTGGATTGGGCATTAAAGATTATGCAGCTTGGAATAAAGCAACTATAGCAAAGTTAATTTGGGCTGTAGCTGAGAAGAAGGATGTCCTCTAGGTGAAATGGGTCCATGGCAGATACATACGTGGGAAGGATTGGTGGGATTACACACCCCCAACGGAATGTAGTTGGTATTGGAAAAAGATTTGTCAAGTGAAAGAAGTGTTTAAATCTGGCTGTGATGGGGAACATTCCTGGAAATGGGATGGGGGAACCGAATTCAGTGTCAAAAAAGGATATGCCTGGCAATTTAAGGATGTGGCCAAAGCCCCTTGGACAAGGTTGGTTTGGGCTCGTCCAGCCATTCCTAAGCATTCTTTTATCATGTGGATTTACACACAACATTGACTTCCCACAAAAACAAGACTGCTTAAGTATTACCCTCAGGAGAATCTTCACTACCCCATCTGCCACAACAAAGATGAAGATGACGTACATCTATTCATAGAATGTTTTCATGCTCAGCAGATATGGGAGGAGTTATATAGATGGTGGCCACTTCCCCCCGACACAAAGGGGGATGCAACATCACTGCTGAAGATGAAGGGTTGCCTACCATATAAGCAGATCCATTATGCTATTTACTTGGCTGGCATTTACAGCAGTTGGGAGGCAAGGAATTCAGCTATATTTAAAAAGATTATAATCGCAGCACAAATCACAATCACAGCCATCAAAAATGAACTTTTGTACAGATTCTTACACTTAAATTCACACACAAAGAAATTCACAATGTATATAGATAGGCTTCTCAAGTGATGGATACATGTATTTCGAATAATGTACACATAGGTTTGTGGTAATGAAGTTTCTCACTTCTTACCAATATATATATATATATATATGTGTGTATACATATACATATATATATGTGTGTGTATATATATATATATATATATATATATATATATATATATATATATATATATATAATATATAATATATATATATGTATGTATGTAATATGTATATAGATATATATACATACTATTACACACACACACACACACACACACACACACACACACCACACATATATAATATACACACACATATATTTTGCGTGTGTGGATGTGGCTCTTGTGTGTGTGTAATATATATATGTGTGTGTGTGTGCATA
>JAKOGI010000594.1:411085-501090 GCA_029747015.1 Carnegiea gigantea | reverse complement strand
CGTATCAATCTAGACGAGATCAAAGGCGAAGGAGGGAAAACTAAACTACGCTAACAAACATAGAAAAAGCGACTTGGAGTTGTGATTTGACCAATGGACGAACTAACTAATCAAGACGAGTCCTAATCTACCCAAACTACACTATGAACAAGAGATGGTCGGTTGCACCATCAAAGACCACCCAAGCCCTCTCTCGAGGGTCATGAGCTAGTCTAATTCGCCTAACCACCTATTTTCATGGGGTTAGCCCAATTAGATTATAAAATTAGCAACCCTCGGACCTAACTCGATTCGGGTACTATTTTTATGACCCGAATCCGGCTATTCCCTCTCCCACACTAGCTAATTGACCTCACCTCTCAGCATAAGTCAACAGCCCAAAAATATCGATGAAAGTTCTCTCAAGCATTTCATCGAACACTTGGCGGGCGCGAGGAAAACCTCTAGGTTCTAAGCTTGGATTGGGTATGGTTAGGCCTAAAACAAGATCAATTAGCCATCAAGAGGCTAACCACAATCCAAACCCACAAGATCTAACAATCAATCATCAACAAAACACAAAAACCCGAACCTAAACTAACGAAGAACACAAGCATGAACTAGAGAGAAGGAGCATGAAACTAAACTAATTCTAATAAACAATCGAACATGAATTAAACACAAAAACTAAGTAATTGAATCAAATCAAAACTAAACATATGAACTAAATTAACAAAATCTAATACAAGAACGAAACAAGAAATAGAGAGAGAGAGGAGAGAAGACTTATGATTGATGCGAAAAACTCGAAATCCAAGTGCTTGAATCTAAAGTTAACTCAATACAATCCTAATCTAATCCCCTCAATGGGGTTTTTATTGCCTAAAATCTAATCTAAACTAACCTAGAAAAGTACGAGTAGAACCCCCTTCAGAAACGCCCAAACGAAGTTTAAATAGAAAATCGAGCATTGACGAACTGGGGGGAGCGGCACGGTCGTGCCATGTGGCACGGGCAGACCGTGCCGGGGTGGCACGGCCGTGCCACATAGCACGACCACACCGTGCCACATTGCTGGTGGCATGGTGGCCGTTTCCCCCGGTTTTGCCTCCTTTTGCCGGTTTTCGTCGGTTTTCGCTGTTTTGTCCCGTCTTCATCCCTTTTTGCGACGTTTGCTTGATTTTGAGTTATTTCCTACAAAACATAAATAAAACAAGTAAAAATCCTAAGAATTAAGTTATTATACGAGCTAAAAGTGAGTGAAAGAGGCACGTAAAATTGGTAAATTTACCGTTCAACACTTACCCCGTCTCAGATCTCCTTTCTCTCTTGGTTTGAGTTTCCAACTGATGAAAACTGCCTTGTCAACCACCGATCTGCAACCACCTAAAAGAGACACCACCGTCAACGTGTAGATCGGTCGGTGACGATTCCAGTGACACCGTCCACGCCGCCAACGCTCCGCTTTGCTGGTGGCGCGTTTCCCTACCGCCGCCGTAGGGTTGGTGGGGACAGCGACGCCACTGTGAACGGTTAGATTGGCTTGGCACGATTACAGTGATATCGTCCATGCCGTCGACGCGCCACTCTGCTAGTGGCGCGTTGACGTACGCGCCGCCGTAGGGTCGGTGGGTTGGTTTTTTTCACGTTGGGAGCATTGTGGTGGTCAGTGGAGGAAGAATGGAGTGGAAGCACTCATTCGTCAGCGTGCCAAGTTTCGTTGTCATTTTAGCACTGTTTTTGTTTTATGTGTTTTAAGTGTCGTTGTAAATTTTGTGGTTTGTCAGATCTTGTAATGTATTATGTAGATCTAGGGTATTGAAGGTTTGTAATGGGAAATTTTGGGATTTTTTTGGGGTTCTTGGGTATGCAATCACTGACGGGTACGTTCTGGTGCCATTGATTCCGATTTTCCGGTGGGTCTACGGGAGTAGGTGTTCCCGATAAGTGTTTGTGTCTTTTTATTTCGTTCGTCGGATCTGGTGTATTCCCCTAACGCAAGAGTTTTTGTGATCTGGGATTTTACTCATGCTTTTCGGTTTTCTGTTTCGAGGTTCATCAACTGTGTGGAGTACTTGATCTGGGAAAGGTAAATCTCTGCTCGCAGTTTGGTTGTTTCTTGCTGCTGATTTTTGTTTGCTAATCACTGCCTTTGTTATTTTCCTTGGTTGTTAATCTATGGCCCTAATTTTCTTGGTTGTTGCTCCTGATGTGTGTTTGCTAATCCATGCCCTTATTTTCCTTGTAATTAAAATTACGCTTAAAGTCATTTCAACCTGTGACTTATATGGTATATGACATAAAATTGTGCGTCCTATTATGCTTGGAATCTTTAATTAGAAAATAGATTGTTGGTGATATTAGCCCATGTATGAAATATCCATAACCATGATTGTATTATATCTAATATTTGTAATATGTCATATGAATATTTGTATTTTGTTCATAGAACTGCGAAATAATAATAATAATGGTAATCTTTATAATAATGAAAATCAAATACCTTTTGTTGTTTGTTGATAATAATAATTGCAAATCTATGCTCTTAATTTTCTGGGTTGGTGCTCCTGATTTGTGTTTGCTTATTCCTGCCCTTGTTATACTTAAAATTATGCTCGAAGTAATTTCAACCTTTCACTTATATGGTATATTTATCAAATTGTGCTTCATATTGTGCCTGAAATCTTTATTTAAGAATTCGATTGTGAATATGCTTAAAATCATGCTTCCTTAATATTTAATAAAAATGTTTGTCTACTGTGGGGGCTCTCTAAACAGTTTCCATTACTAAGACTAATGGGAATAACATTGGTACTGCCATCGACCTTACTTTGGAGTAGTTTCTGTACATACTTTTTGGTTAATATTTAATCATTGAAGTGTCATTAATGTTGAAGGTCATTAAAGGATGTAATCTATAAGACAAAAATACCATTACAATACATTACAATATAATGTAGTTAACCTAACGAATCTTCCAAGTAAAATTATGTACGTAAGGTAAGATAATGTTGCCACCATTTGTGGTCAATAGTAGCATGAGACTGCTATGCTCTTCAAATTGAAAATGAATTAATAGCGTTTAACGGTAATATGTTGGTGATATTATCTCATATATAAAAGGTCCATAACCATGGTTGTATCATGTGTAAAAATTTTAATATTTATATTTGTATTTTGTTCAAAGAAATGGGAAATAATAATAATAATAATAATAATAATAATAATAATAATAATAATAATAATAATAATAATCTCTATGATAATGAAAATCAAATACCTTTTATTGCTTCTTGATAATACCAAACGTAAATCTTTAATAAATAACATTTAGAAATATCTGTGTCACTATACTTCTTGCTTCATATATGATTTCAACCTTTGACTTATGTGCTATATGACTCATATGATATTCCATTAGAAGCAACTAAGTGTAAATAATTTTGTATTATTATTGCCTCCCACGCAGCCAACGCCGTACTAAGGTGGAGGCGCATTGGTGCAAGCGCATTCGTTGCCCTAGTGTTGTACTTTTTGGAATGGGTTGGGTTCAGAGGTTTGGGAGGACGAATGAGGAAGAAGGTAGTGAGTAGGCTCCTTCGTCGGCGGCACATGTTGAGCACGCACCACCCCTTTGTTGCGGATGTGATGGTAGAGAAATGTTTCTAACCCAACGTTTTAATATATGGAAATCTAGTGTTAGGTAGCCCTGATTTAAGGAATATATATCCGTAGTCTATGAGGGATGTGCATATATTATTGTGTATATATATATATATGTATGTACACATACATGTGTGTGTGTGTGTATATATATATGTACGTACACATACGTGTGTGTATATATATATATATATGTGTGTGTGTGTGTGTGTGTGTGTGTGTGTGTACACATTCATAAATAATTTTACATATGATGTCCTACCTATTTATTGGAACACACATATATGGTTTGTGGAGGTATGGAATGTTGGACATACCTAATGTTGGACCAATTTCAGTGTCGCTTGATGTTGTGATTTGTTATGCAACACACGAAAGGGGGTGTCTGTGTTGTCCCCGTAGTCTGCGCCATCAATTCATACCACAGTGAGTGTCTATAATATGCGGTAAAAATCTAATTCGGTTGGAGGGGCACTATCATACCTCTTCACTGTAAAGTGATTGTGGTCTTGTGCAAAGTTCCCTCAGCGTGCGTTTATTGCTCAAACTGTTCTGAAAAGAGAAACAATAATGACCATAAGGGCAGAATTTACATGTTTAAACGTTGACTACAATTGATGTATAAGTGAAATGGTTGTACCTGGTATTCCCCAAACTTGCATATGTTGATTCCAATCTGTCATATAAAGAGCCACAGATAAGAATGCTGGGAGTCACAAATAAGAATGCTGGCAAGATTCATCGTTTCAAATACGGTAATGTCTAAACGTGTTGCGGTGTTACCTTCTGATATACTTTGATTTCAATGAGCTGTATAACTCGTAAGATCGTACCCAGTAGTTTCCCAACGTGCAGTTGTCGATCCCAATCTGTCTTCACAGACAGAATCGCTGAGTGCAAAGATAGATTCGCTGAGTGGCAAAACAAATTGCAATGCCAGTCGACTAGCAGAGAGTTTTCGAATACAGAACTTTGCAGTGTAGGTGGTTTTCTTATTGAGGTTTTCACTTTTGCTGTTTATGGATGTGGTGTTAGTGGGTGTAACCGTGAGCCCCCTATTTGTGGATATCAGCTGCCCACTCCACAATTTCAGTGTAACTGCTTGGTTTAAAAAATAAAAAATAACAGTTTGGTTACTGTTTGGGCGGGATTGCACAGGACAGCAGCAAACCTGGAATTCTGAAATCTCAGCACTTTACCCATCCTAGCATTTATTATATAAAGATTAGTGATGTTTCTTGAGAGGTAGCGTCCAATGGAGTACCTTTGACAAACTAACGTTAAATATTAACTATCAGCTACTCATATTAGCTATTAACTATTTGTTTCAACGATTATATTACTCCTTATATCCTAAATTACTTGTCTATTATTAAAAATAAGAGTCTCATTTATATCTTGTAAAAATTGATTTTTAGTTTTAAGAACAGATAATTTGATGCAGAGGAAATAACTATTTATATTAGCTACTTCTTCAAAAAAACATTTGGTAATATGAAATATTTACTCCAACTTGAATTACCATATACAATATTTATTATGGACCCACTTTATAACACAATTTTTTTTGAATCCAAAAAAAAAAACTGATTTTGAAGCAAAAGAAATAATAAAATAAATAAAGAAGTGGAATGCATGGAGGAATTCTACCACATTCCTCCATGAGTGTCATTCCGAAAAACAAGTTCGCTGCAATAAAAAAAGAATACTTACTTGTGAAACCTAAAGGGGCCCCACTAGAATTCATTATAGTGACAGCGAATGCCTTAAATTTTATGCAGCTTTACACATGGGCGGATTAGTGTGGTATCAGTGGCGTCACTTGATACTACTCTCCCCAAAAAAAATAAAAGATAGTATGTGGCAGAAATTTGAAAACTTAAAAGTATATATAATTTCATGATAAGCCACGTGATGACAAGAAGCTGCAATTGGCATAGCAGTCTAGGGCAAAGGTTGGTTGCTTGCTGGGTTCCCTTAGGTCACGGGTCCAAATTTTTTGATGCAGTTTTCTTTTTTTTCATTTTTTTAAGTTTTCTGTCTTAGAATTCTCCCCGTTTGGCCTTCAACAAACTCACGCACATTCCATCTCGAAACTCCACCCCCCCCCCCCCAAAACCAACGAAGCACCAGAATCGTAAACGCCAATATGACAATTCTCACTGGTCCCACACACGAATGCTCAATTTATATGCTTTAATTGACTTGAATTTGTTACTTAATTCTTCAATTTATTGATTAATTTATTTTTATTGTTTGATTTGTGAGGTTATTTGTTAATTTCAATTCCAAATTTGTTTAGTTTATAGGTTAATTCTTCAATTTGTAGGTGAATTTATTTTATTACTTGATTTGTAAGTTTGTTTGCCAATTTTAATTTCAAATTTGTTTAATTTATAGCTTTAATTTCAATTGTAGGTTAATTCTACAATTTGCAGGTTAATTTGCTTTTATTGCTTTTGTGTATGTGTGTGTGCGTGTGTGTTTTTGTGTGTGTGTGATACTTTTATTACTTACTTACGTTGAGGATGATTTGTTTGAAAATATATCAACTGATGATATCTTATATCATTTTCAAAATATAAGGTCTATTGAGAGCAATTATATTAGATGTAATGTAACAACTGTTTAATTTCAGTTTATGACTATTATTAAATTTTATATTGTGTACTATTAATTCCGACACCGCTTATTTATAATTTCTGACTTCACTGGTTTTACATTTTTTTATTCTAAAAAAATGAAAAAACCGAACTGCCGCCCGTTAAGAATGTACCTAGAAATCGAAATTAAGCCTACAAAACGGTCACAGCAGCATCCAGATTGTGCGTATATTTTGTGTGTACTGTGTGCCCGCACGCCAGTGCCAGGTCAAATACAGACAAATTAAACTTGAAAGTTGTAAGCAAGCACCTTTAATTAATCAGTCCACAGTTTTGTCCTGATTAGAGGCACATTAATCTGAAAATCGTGATAATTAAGCAGACATTAATGAAGCAAGTTGGTTACAAATTGTCGTCAAAATCTCAGTTAAGCACGTGCACGTATGTGTTTCATGTACTGCTCCAGTTACCAATAGGAACCTCCCCCCCCCCCCCCCCAAAAAAACCAAATAAAAAAACACTTTGTTAATTGCAATTATTGTACCGCACAGTGCCATTATATTAGAAGTAAAATCATACCACTATATCAGAAGCACATTTCTAGTTATTTGTACACGGTAGCAGAACTGTCCATGCCTTTTATTCATGTGTATAAATGTGCAATTTAGAAGTGAAAGTGTATATACACTTATTACTAGAGCTGGTAAATGGGTCGTTGGACTCGGGTACGAGTCGGGTTAAGTTTGAGTTGGGTTCTATTTCGGGTTAAGTGACATTTCTGGTCAGTTCGATTTGGATCGGGTGAACTTTGATTTGGGTCAATTTCGAGTCAACGGATTTTTAGTCCAATACGCATGACATGCAAAAATAAGCAAGTTTGTAAAAAAGTTTAGGTCGGGTATGGTTCAATTCTGGTCCATTCGGGTTTATTGTCCATTTGCGGGTGTGAATATTTCGAATGTCGGATCGAGTATAGATTTGGATCGTTCGGTTCGAATTTTGGATTTCGGAACAGCTTTATCAGGTCTATTTATTACCCGTTTTTCCAGGTTGATCAATTATCGAAAATAAAGAAGTCCGCGCACAATTCAAGAGTACGAGATAAGTGTCTCAATGTAGGTATCGTTGTTTGATGGCTGGTAGCCCCATTAAATCAGGAGCTGCATGGATGCTGGAAGAATTGAATTTTGCATGCATGATGCAAGTCCCGAGTCGACACAAGGTGGACGTCTTTACTTAGTTTGTCGACCACTTGGCATTTCCAGTCTGTGTACTTGGCTCCAATTCATTACAACAAAAAGGCTGCTCCAGAATATTCTACTAGGCACACAAGTTTAATTTGGGTTTGTTCATGTTGAAATATGACTTCTATTTCACCGTTGCACTGCACATGGTTGGGTAAACCTGATCAATTCTTCCAATTTAGCACACGAATTCTTAACCCTATTGATGCTGCGATAATGCGTGATGCTGATTTCAAGTGGTTCCGTGGACTCTCCAGATGGATCATTTCTCCGTGCTTGCTTGAAACGTTGTTGATAATCCTCAAAGAAGCATTGGTGCAAGCATGGGCATACCAAATGGACCACTTGGAGATTGATCTCGGCAGAGAAATCATTGACGAATTGCAAGCAGGCCCTAAGTGCTGTCAATCTTACCTCCGGGGAACAATTGCTGATGTTAAAGAGCTTCTTGATAGGAATTGGACAATTACTTTTAATTATACCAAGCTACCAGTCAATATAGTTCCATCTATGCTTGCGTTCATTCAGAGGGAGCAAACTGATGTCCTTGTTATCCGTTCGGAGCCGCCAACCTTTTTATAGCTTGCACTAAATTTGGATAAAGAAGTGTTCCACCTTGCGTAACAACTTCATGATGAAGAATATTGCCCCGATTTTGGCTAGTTAAATCACCCTAGAAGGGGATGAATAGGGTGATAATGAAAGTCTCAAAATAATCAAATGTGAAAAAGTAGATGTGGACAACATGCGTGTATTTTTTAACGAGGTTAATTAGCCTCAACCAGGCTTAATCCCCGCCTGGAGTTTCCTAACTCTACAATTAACCCGAATTTTTATTAAGATGGATGATTACACAACTCTAGAGTACACCTACTCTAAGTTTCAAGTTCCAAGTTGACACCTTCAATAAGCTTGGTAGAATTGACCCTTCAACTCTATAATCCCACCTAATTAATTACAAATTGAACAATACAAATCAAATGTAATAGAAGCAAATTGAAGCTCCATGTATGCCAATAAGTGTTTGAGTAATATGTATGCCAATTAGTGCTTGCTCTTCTTGTTGTATTCAGCCTTCAGCTAGCTTCAATATTTATAGCAAATCGTTGACGAATCCTCAAAAACTAGCAGTTAGACTGATTTAATATTGCCTCCCGGATTTCAACTTCAATTCAAGATCTTGAACTTCAATTCAGGGCCCTTGAAGATCTTTTATTTTCAGCATGCAATGGCTATATCTCTATTTTTGATTGATTTGCAATTCTATCCAATGGCTACCTCATTTTTGGACTGTAGAAAGATTCTCTTCATTGCAATTCCTTCCATGATTAAGCACTTACAATTTTGTTAGTAAAAATTAAATATTTTACCAAGTGAATATCTCTAATCAAATGAGATATCCTATATCATAATATAGCATTATCAAACATGATAAGAATCCTAATCAAGTTTGAATCACATATATAATATCATAACGATCACATATTTAAATTTGAATTCTAAATCATCTCAAGATATTGTAGTGACTTATGTCAAATCAATTAAGTAATATGTGCTAGCATGCCAATATTCACTTATAATTTAAACAATATAAATATTAAGATAATTCAAATATAACATGAAGAGTATACTAATTGACTAATCTCTTTTTGTCTTTTATCAAAATATATTTATAAACACATTGTGAGTTTCAACAAAGCTAACAATCTCCCCCCTTTGATGAAAGACAAAACCCAATAGAAACAACATATTGATATAATTTTGAATGACACACCACGAAAGCTTTCCAAATACTTCTCCTCCTTTTTGTATTTCGTCAAAAAGGTAGCACAAGAAGGAGAAAGAAAAATGGAAGCGTATATAAAAATTTATGGCAAACACATATAACTCACCCTCAATAAATCAATGTCATATAAAGATGTTCCCCCTCAATCTATGACACTTATAAAAAATAAAAAAAGGGATTAAGTACTAACATTTTGATCAAATAATATATCCTAATATGCATGCATTAATTTGATATTGCACTTCAAAATTTTGAAATCAAAATGCCACAAATAGGAAGTAGATGATGCAAAGTAACATTGCCTTATGTTTAGTAAGAGTCCAAATATTACCCCTATTTAGGATGTTTGACATAAAATTAAGCCCTTGAATTTTAGTCATTTACAAGCAGTAACGTAACATCCTAGGTTCTGTCTAATTTTCAAGGTCTTGGACTGTATTTCAGGGCCTTAAAACATGGGTAATGACAAAACAAACGAACTTACCTCCTTTTTACTTTTGGCAAAACATAACTTACCATATGCCATTGTGAAGTTCCAATGTTTCCTTGTCCCCTTAAATCTGCAAGTTGATTAAATGCGATTGAAAATTCATTATTAGTACCTAAATGAGGAATCAATAACATCCCACAAACATGCGCATTCTTTGTTGATTTCTTCAAGAATGAAACTCTTTGACCAAATCTTGATGCCTTTTTCTTCTAGGGTTCAAACTTATTAGAAGTAAGAAAAATAACGAGGTAAACTTTTTCTTCTCCTTAATCTTGTCACATTTTCTTGATTTAACACCACAATCAGGAATTTTTGAAAGTTAAAAATTTGATGTGGTATTTAAATCATAAAACGTATGACAATTTGGAGATAAACTATTATTTGAAAATTCAAGTATGGATTTTACCTCATACTTACCACTTTGGAGAATAGATGAATAACAATAATCTTTGTTTTTCGTACCATTTTCAAGTGACTCCTCAATTTGGATATGCTTGACATCATCATGTAAAAGACCTTGAATTGAATCACCACTTTCATATTTCCGCTCTTCGTGTAGTTGATCCTTAACTTGTTTAACATTTTCGTCCATGATCATTTCATCTTGTCTGACAAACTCGCTTAATACAACATTTTGATTAGTGCCATATAAATTATAAAGAGCCTCTCAAATCTCCTTGACACTATCACAATCTGAGATAAATTCATAAATATCAATAGTAAGAGCACAATATAAAATGTGTAGAACCTTAAAATTTTTGGATATCCGCTTGTAATCGTCATCAGTATATTCATCTTCTGATTTCTCAATAATTATTAGACCTTTGACCATGATCTCCCAAAGATTGAGACCCTTGTATTTGATGTAAAGTTCCATTGTTTCCTGAAACAAAAAATAATTAGTACCTTTAAAAAGCGCAAGCAATTAATCAGAGTCAAAATCATAACTAGCCATGGGATCGAACTATTAGATGGTAAAATCTTTAAAAAATAGTATTAGCTCTCATACTAATTGTTTGTCCGATTTTGGCTGGTTAAATCACCCTAGAAGGAGATGAATAGGATGATGATCAAAGTCTCAAAATAATCAAATGCGGAGAAGTAGATGTGGACAAGACACAGGTATTTTTTAATGAGGTTAGCATCAACCAGTCTTAGTCCCCATCTAGAGTTCTCTAACTCTAGGATTAACACGATTACACAACTTTAGAGTATACCTACTCTAAGTTTCAAGCTCCAAGTTGACACTTTCAACAAGCCTTGGTAAAGTTGATCATTCAACTCTATAATCCCACCTAATTACAAATTGAACAATACAAATTAAATGTAATAGAAGCAAATTGAAGCTCAATGTGTGCCAATGAGTGCTTGAGTAATATGTATGCCAATGAGTGCTTGCTCTTTTTGTTGTATTTAACCTTCAGCTAGTTTCGATATTTATAGCAAAGCTTTGATTAACACTCAAAAACTAACAGTTAAGACTAATGTGAGATTGCCTCTAGGATTTCAGCTTCAATTCAAAGTCTTGAACTTTAGTTCAGGGTATTTGAAGATCTTCTATTTTCAGCATGCAATGACTATATCTCTATTTTTGATTAATTTGCAATTCTTCCAACGACTACCTTATTTTTGGGCTATAGAAAGATTCTCTTGATTGCAATTCCTTCCATGATTAAGCACTTACAATTTTGTTAGGAAAAGTCAAATATTTTACCAAGTGAATATCTCTTATTAAATGGGATATCCTATCTCATAATATAGCATTATCAAACATGATAAGAATCATAATCAAATTTGAATCACAAATATAATATAATAAAGATCACATATTCAAATTTGAATTCTAAATCATCTCAAGATATTGTGGCAACTTATATCAAATCAATTAAGCAATATGTGCTAACATGCCAATATTTACTTATAATTACAACAATATAAATATTAAGATAATTCAAATATAACATAAAGAATATACTATGACTAATCTCTTTTTGTCTTTCATCAAAACATATTAATAAATACATTGTGAGCTTTAACAAAGTTAACAACTGCAGTTCAACAATGCCTAGATGGCTTTATGTCCAGAACGTTTGGATGCTAATTAACTAGATTACATGTATTATGTTTTAGTCAAGCAGGTTACCAGGTCCTGGTTGTTTTAGGTGTTCTAGCATCCCCTTTTTTTTGCTTACAGGATGCTGATTTTTAGGGTTTTAAGACTACTCCTAGTTTTTGGTTGGGGCTTTTGGTAGTCTTAAAGTTGGTGTTCTGTATATGACTTATGTTTTTATAATAATTATAGCAACTTTTCCCCAAAAAAACAGTACGCAAATTCTTAACTCACACGAATATAGTCCTTATCGAGACTCTGATAGAATTTTTTTATTCTCTCTTCTTTGTGGACCTCTTATATCCCTTTATTTCTCTCTCTGGGCCGTCTGAAAAGGCAGCCCTTAGATGACACCGCGTTGGTTGTTGTTTCCAACTTCACTTGCAAGTCCATGTTCAAGTTTCGACTTTTTTACGACTTGCAACGGTATTTTGTTTTCGTGAAGTTGGTGGTGACATCTTTCATTTGTTTCCCCTTATTTTAGAGCATTTATTTTCTCTTAATGTGCGCTACTTAAGGATAAAATTGGAGTATTTAATGAAACGACAATGAGAGTTAAAACAAGTTTTAAGTTTGGATAGATTGTTGATTTGTTGCCACACCTTCCATTCTTTGGCACTCATCTTAGAGCATTTGTTTCCTCTTTGTGTGTATTCTTAAATGAGAAGACACTAGAGTTACAGAAAATTACAGTTTGACAATGTTTTTGATTTGTGGTCACACCTTTCATTCCTTTTCCACTCATCTAAGAGAATTTATTTCTAGTAGGTGTGAGATACTTGAGGGTAATATTGTTGCACCAAAAGAAAAAACAACTAAAATTAAGTAACTTCTTAAGTTTGGCTAGGTTTTTGATTTCTAACTATAACTTGGTGGTAAAAATTTGGATTTTATTCAAATTTAAATTTGATAAATCAGACAATACAAAAATTTCAACTTTGATAATTTGTCCAACACTTGAATCATTGTGGCTTGAATAAATTACACTAACCTAAATCTAGGCCAAAAATGAGTTTGAATTTAGTTGTTATATCATACAGCCGGTTGGATAGATGCAATTGTATAACAGAATTTTAGCTCACTAAAAATACCATATAACTCACTAAAATATGCTGCTGTGCTCCCAGTTTCGCTCACTAAAAATAATATATAGCTTACTAAAATATTTTAGTGAGCCGAGACATAGTTTTAGTGAGCAGACACACCGAAATTAATGTATCTTATGTACCCAAGTTTCACTGAGTAAAAATACTATATAACTTATTAAAATGTGGTACTGTACTAAAAAAATGTTATTGTACATCTGAAACTCACTCGACTATATTCTAGTTGTTTATATTTTTTTAGTGAATTATGATATTTATTTAGTGAGTTGTTATATTATACAAGCGGTTGTCCAGAAGCAATTATACAATGAAATTTTAGCTCACTAAAAATAATATATAGCTCACTACAATATTTTAGTCAGCTGAGACATAGTTTTAGTGAACTAATACATACTTTTAGTGAGCGGATAGATCAAAACCAATGCATCTTATGTACCTCAGGTTTTACTTAGTAAAAATACTATATAACTTATTAAAATGTGCTATTGTATTAAAAAAAAATTATTGTGGATCTGAAACTCACTAAACTATTTTTTAGTTGTCTATATTTTTTTAGTGAGCTATAATATATATTTAGTGAGCTATGACATATATTTAGCGAGTTGGACTATATTTAATGAGTTCACTACATTTGTGTTATACTCACAAATATAATACAAACACCCTTATATTATAGTAAAAAATGATTGAGCTGTAACATAATCCAAAAAGTTTACAATATTATTTGCTAGCTATCTGTACTATTCTTTTAGTAAGTTATGCTATTTATCTAGTGAGAAAGAGAGTTTGTTGTTGAAGAATGGGTTTGGTTAAAGCTTCAACCTTGTATACAACAATCTCTACTGTTCAGAGCTAACCAAAAATTAGCTTCCAAGTTCTATGGTCCTTTCCAAGTGGAAGCTAAGGTGGGAAAAGTTGCATACAGATTGAAGCTAGTAACTACAGCTCAGATTCATCACACCTTTCATGTATCTCAGCTTAAGTTGTCCACAGGAATATTACCTAAACACCCTCACATTCCTGGTTGGTTGCATGGGAGGGATGCTTAGGATGCTGAGAGACATGTGGCTGCATTGGATAGGAAGATGGTGAAGAAAGGAAACAACGCTGCAGTTCAATTTTTGGTTCAATGGGAAGGCCAGAGTCCAGAGGATGCTTCATGGCAGGATGCAGATCATATGCTGCAAAAATTTCCTGATTTTGCTATTTGGTTTGATTGACAAACACTGGTGTGATCAGTCTGCATCTGTTTGTTACAGTCTCGAGTTTGTTTATTTGTTTTCTTGCATTTGCTAATAATGGCTGCGGTAATCTTGCACCTGTTTAGGCTTGGTGTTTTCCTTTTAAGGGGGGAGGAAACCTGATACAGGGTATTTTTAGCTGTCACGTGTCTTGCATGTGAGCGTGGCTATTTCATCATTTCCATGCTATTAGCAGAAATGGTGGGGAAGTTTGTTGAGTTTGTTAGAAAATTAGTTGGGCTTCCTTGTTAAAAGGGGGTTCCTTTGCTGGTAAGGGCATCCAGAAGATAATACAACAAACACTTTTCTCTCTCCCCTATTTCTCTCTCTCTCCTTGCGTCCATTGTTTGATTAAGCTACCTGTAGGAGGCAAAAGTATCCGTCCAGTCAAGACCCGCCATGTGGAAGATCCAATATTTTCATTTCACCCAATTATACGCTGCCAAGTGTTAAATTAAATATTTGGTGAATAATTATGACGACCAATCAAAAAGCGCCACGTGTCACAATGATGCAGAAAATAAATTATTATTCCTTTTCTTTTGAGGGATAATTAATAGGAAATCCTCATTCTATTCCTCTATAAAAAGGGAGCTAGTCCTCCCATTATAGGGGTCGGCATTCAGGAGAAATTACAAGAACTCAAGACTTCTCTCTGGCAAAAGACAACAAGCACTCCAAACATTCCACAAGAGCTCAAGACTTCTCTCTGGCAGAAGACAACAAGCACCTCAAATACGTGCCGTCTACCATCGAAGATTAAAGAAAACTCATCTTGATTGAGATCAAGCCTCTTAGGCCCTCTCTCAAGATCAAATCCATTGAAGTTCATTCAAAGAAAGTCAAATCAACCAACTTGATCAAGATACAAGTCAATCGACCCTCCTTCAAGTACAAATTGGAGATCGAATCAAAGGACTTTCATTTGTTTACTTGTAACAAATACACAGAGATTGTATCCACACCTTCTGAAATTAATATAAATTAATTTATCCATATTTCTCGTCTTATTTATTTTTTTAGATTCGAAATTTGTGTTTACAAATTTGGCACATTCGGTGGGACATCTCTGCCTCTTATCTCCTTCTCCAAGCAAACAAGTTCAATACTCCTTTGAAGAAGAAATGACTCCTAAACACGTCATCCTTCAATCTTCGAAGAAGGAAACTATCGGATCTACATCTGAAGTATCCGTAAAGACTAGTATTGCATCTGGCAATCGAAATACTAAGATGATGACTAGGAGCATGACCAAAGTTGCTACCTCTATTGTCCCGAAACAACAAGTTGTGACCCCAAATATTGCAAGTATCACAAGATCATCAGTCATCCTATAGTGAAGTGCAAAGCATTCAGGGGACAAGTCCTGCAACTTACAAATGAAGGAAAGATTACATTAGACGAAGAAAACACTGAAGAATCTGATTGATCGTTTACTAGGATCATATTGAAAAATGCTTTGCAAGAGGAGCAACCCAAAATCAGCATTTAAGATGAAGACTTTCAAGTTGCAAAACAACTTCGACTCTTAAAGACTCCCAAGTCGCAAAACAATTTTGACTTTTAAGTCCCCCTGAAGACTTTCAAGTCCAAGTTTCTAGACTCTCAAGTCATCACAGACTATCAAGTCACCTGTAGGATGCTCAAGTCATCAAAATCAAGACTCTTAAGTCTCTAAAGTTCAAGACTCACAAGTCATCGAAGACAAAGACTCTCAAGTCATCAACATTAAAGACTCTTAAGTCTCCCGAGTTCAAGACTCACAAGTCATTGAAGGCAAGGACTCTCAAGTCATCAACATTAAAGACACTTAAGTCTCCCCAATTCAAGACTCACAAGTCATCAAAGACAAAGACTCTCAAGTCATCAAAATCAAGACTCTTAAATCTCCAAAGTTCAAGACTCACAAGTCATTGAAGGCAAAGACTCTCAGGTCATCAACATTAAAGACACTTAAGTCTCTCCAATTCAAGACTCACAAGTCATCAAAGACAAAGACTCTCAAGTCATCAAAATCAAGACTCTTAAGTCTCCAAAGTTCAAGACTCACGAGTCATTGAAGGCAAAGACTCTCAAGTCATCAACATTAAAGACACTTAAGTCTTCCCAATTCAAGACTCACAAGTCATCAAAGACAAAGACTCTTAAGTCATCAACATTAAAGACTCTTAAGTCTCCCAAGTTCAAGACTCTCAAGTCATCAAAATTAAAGACAACTAAGTCTTCCAAATTCAAGACTCTCAAAACTCTAAGTCACCGAAGATAGAGACTCCTAAGTCTTCAAAGTTCAAGATGCCAAAGTCATCGAAATTCATCCAAAGCAAGACTCCTAAATCCTCAAATGTAAAGACTCTGAAGCCATCAAAGTTTAGAACTATCAAGTTATCAAAAGTTTAAGACTCCTAAGTCTTTGAAGTTTAAGAAGGGTCTAAGTCTTCAAAGTTCAAGACCCACAAATCATCAAAGTTGCTGATTCTCAAGTCGTGGAGCAAACATTTATGTTATTTAAGTAGATGTTAAATTGTCACAAAAGTGTTGTAGATTCTTGGAACTCATTCAAATGGGGAGCAATGGTGACATATGTCTTTTCCTTTGACTTGGATATAATAACGCTAGAGCCTCCTTGTTCAAGATGTCCACCTCCTCTTCGAGTTAGCATCAATAACAACATAGGTCTCTTCCTTCATGTTGGCAACACATGGCTCCTCCTTCAAGTTGGCAGCGACGACGCCATAACCTCCTCCTTCATATTGGGAACGCAGGGCTCTTCCCTCACGCCATAACCTCCTCCTTCGTGTTGTCGACGTACGCCCCCTTTGAGTTGGTGGCAACAACAACATGACCTCCATCTTTATAATAGGAAAAGTCACCTCGAGGCGGATTTGTATGGGTAAGCCATGTAAGGGTCAGAAAAAATAGGAAAAGTCACTCAAGGTGGATCTATTCAAGGGGGGGAAAAAAAAAAACTCTCGCATGGTAAGTCACAGAGAAATGATTCATTTAGTCCAAAGTTTTAAGCATCTGACATTTCAAATGACAAACCTGCAAACGCCAAAAAAAAACACAAAAAAAAAAGGAAGGTAGGAACAAATGCAAGCAGAGGCTCTTCAGCAAACAGGAGGATTTTCGCATTTGGAGGATTCATGGCTAACCCGTTGATGTACTTAAAAGGGTCAGACATTCAAAGGTTAACGGGTACTAAATCAAATTCGCTTCTTGAGAACCTTCGCTCTTGGAATGTCGCCTTAAGAGGAAATTCAAGGTTAATCTGTTGATATACCCAAAAGGGTTAAATATTCAAAGGTTAACCGGTACTAAATCAATTTCCCCTCTTGAGGACCTTCGCTCTTGGAATGTCGCCTTAGGAGGAAATTCAAGGTTAATCCGTTGATATACCCAAAAGGGTTAAACATTTAAAGGTTAACCGATGCTGAAACAAATTCGCCTCTTGAGAACTTTCGCCTTTGGAAGGTCGCCTTAGGAGGAAATTCAAGGTTAACTCGTTGATACACCCAAAAGAGTTAAACATTCAAAGGTTAACTGATGCTGAAACAAATTTGTCTCTTGAGAACTTTCGCCTTTGGAAGGTCGCCTTAGGAGGAAATTCTAGGTTAATCCGTTGATGCACCCAAAAGGGTTCAACATTCAAAGGTTAACCAGTACCAAGTCAAATTCGCCTCTTGAGCACTTTCGCCTTCGGAAGATCGCCTTAAGAGGAAATTCAAGGTTTAACCCGTTGATGTACCTAAAAGGGTTAGACATTCAAAGGTTAACTGACACCAAATCAAATTCGTCCTGTGAGAATTTTCGCATTGGGGAGGCCGCCTTATGAGGAAATTCAAGGTTAGCCCGTTGATGTGCCCAAAAGGGTTAGACATTCAAAGGTTAACCGATATTAAATCGAATTTGCCTCTTGAGAATTCTCGCCTTTGGGGAATTCACCTTTGGAGTATTCAAAGTTAACCCGTTGATGTATCCAGAAAGATTATACATTTAAAGTTTAGCCACAATATATTATTGCACAAATTTGCACCATCAAAAAAAAAGGGGGGGATGTTATTTGAACCCAAAAAAAAAAAAAAACTCCAAGCAGCGTGAAGGAAGAAAAAAGGGAAAAAAAATTTACACACACTCACAGCCCAAGTCAAAAAAAAAAAACAAAAAAAATGAAGAGAGGTCCCCATTTGGCCACGCATGGAAAAGGCAAATAAAAATAAAATTGCAATGAGGTGTTATGAGAGCAACACCTTGGAGAAACTTAGCATTAATTGTTCTGCTTTTTCCTCAGCACTTCACGAACAAGTTTCGTAGAATCGGGCATGGAAATACCCAGAACCTGGCACTACAGCTACTCACATCATTCCTCCCTCTATTTCTCTTTTCCCCCCTGTTTCTTAGCACACGACGTTGAGGGCTCCAAATATAATTAAAAAAATAGAGAGCAACAGAGCAGTAAAAGAGAAGAAGAAGAAAGTGAAATTTTACAGGTTTAGCTCCTCCTCTCAGTGACCCCAGATCCATTTCTGCTCCCTCGTTCGACAACAACCTTTTTGCCTTCTTCTTCGTTGATCCACACCGGATTTTGGCACTAGCGGAAAGAGGATTCTTGGAGGAATCGAACAAGGACCGATCGTAGCTGTGGGGAAAAGGGCCCTGTTCAATACATCGGCTTGCTTAAACGTGACTTCAGCATGGGAAGTATGGGATATATAAAAACCGAGCAGCAAGAAAATCTTCAGCATGACATAAAGATTATGGGAAATATGGGTAATTTAGAAAAGAAAAAATTTCTTCAATATATCTTAACGAATGTTGTGTAATAATTTCCTTAAAACTTTGGCCGTCCAAGAGAGAGTGAGAGGAGAATGAGAGTCCCAAAAAAAAAAAAAAAAAAAAAAGTGTGCCAATTGCTCTGCCCATCGCGTCTCTATTGTGGAAGAAGAGGATGAAGAAGATCACGTGTTTATCGCGTGAGGCCGGGCGGGCTGAGGCCCAAAAAAAAAAAAATCGAGCCCAGTCCACACATGCACAAAAAGAAAAAAAGAAAAGAGAGTAATACTGGGCTGGGCACCCCCCCCAAAAAAAAACAACCGAAAAAGGAGAAAAAAAACCATTCAATTTTTGATTATTTGCATCTGTCGAATATTCGAGACCCAACTGCTTCAAAGAAAAGGGGGCGGAGACATTCAAAACCTTGTTTACGCAGCTAGGTCTCAAAGAGGCATTTGTAGGAGGTAAAAGTATCCGTCGAGTCAAGACCCGTCATGTGGAAGATCCAATATTTTCATTTCGCCCAATTATATGCTGCCAAGTGTTAAATTAAATAGTTGGTGAATAATTATGACGACCAATCAAAAAGTACCACGTGTCACAATGATATAGAAAATAAATTATTATTCCTTTTCTTTTGAGGGATAATTAATAGAAAATTCTCATTCCATTCCTCTATAAAAAGAGAGCTAGTCCTCCCATTTTAGGGGTCGGCATTCAGGAGAAATCACAAGAACTCAAGACTTCTCTGTGGCAGAAGACAACAAGCACTCCAAACACTCCACAAGAGCTCAAGACTTCTCTCTAGCAGAAGACAACAAGCACCTCAAATACGTACCGTCTATCATCGAAGATCAAAGAAAGCTCGTCTTGATTGAGATCAAGCCACTTAAGCCCTCTCTCAATATCAAATCCATTGAAATTCATTCAAAGAAAGTCAAATCAACCAATTTGATTGAGATACAAGTCAACCGACCCTCCTTCAAGTACAAATTGGAGATTGAATCAAAGGACTTTCATTTGTTTACTTGTAACAAATACACAGAGATTGTATCCACAACTTCTGAAATTAATATAAATTAATTTGTTCATATTTCTTGTCTTATTTATTTTTTTGGACTCAAAATTTGTGTTTACACTACCTTCCAGCTGGCTCAAATTATCTTCAGCTCTCGAAATCCCCTTTCGCCATATTCTTAGGCGATTTTCCGAAATTGAAGACAACAGAAGACCACCGGCAACCATTTCAGCAAGCGGGGCAACCTTACCGGCTACTACAGACCCAAAACCCTAAATGAAAATTGTTGATAAAGAAAGAGAAATTAGGCAACCTTACAAGAAAACGTTTCGAATTCTGACGATATGATGGCTATGGTGGAGAAGAGAGAAAGCTGCATATGGTCAAGAAATGGCGGGGAAGTGAGCAATAATGACAACCATAAAGCTAATCAGACGAAGACGAACTCTGATCGAGCTGTTCCATCCTTCGATGAGCTTCGTAGTAGAGGCATGTGGCTACAATCATGGCGGCAACAGTGCCTGGTTTGGTCGAAGATCACGTATGGGTAGTTTTTTTCTTTGGGGTGGGGGAATGAGGAGATTGAATGTTGTTGTTGTTGTTGTTATTATTATTATTATAATATTATTGTTATTGTTATTATTATTATTATTATTATTATTATTATTATTATTATTATTATTATTATTTATAAATTTATAATATTTTTGGGTATGTTACATTGCAAATCAGAAATTAAAACACATGAATTACTTTCAAAGGTAGAAAGAGATTTGAAAAAATGACTCTGTTTTTGGTTAGCTTTTTATAAGATTTATTACCTCATCAAACAAAAATCCAAAAATAATAACTTACATTACGATTCAAAGATTAAAACATCAAACAATTACAAAAATAGTTAAGCACAATAATAAGAAAAGATAAATTGCAATGGCAGAAAAAAATCTAAAATACAATAGATTTGATTTCATTCCATATTTACTAGCCAAACAATAACTGAAACTTGATTTTATTCTTTTTTTTTTTTTAATCAAGGCAAGGAGGTTGCTTATATTAACTTTGAATCAATATAGTAGTACATATCATACGATGCCTGAGACACAATGTTTTCCAGTACATCAAAAGACTATACCCGCTCTACAAACGAAATAGGTTGCAAGTGAGGTAGCTCATGTGCAACTTTATTATTCCCTCACTTCACAAACGACCAAGCATAATAGTTAAACAACTCCACTAAACGTAGGATATCTTGAATGACCCATCCCACAAAGTTTTCGTGAACTATCGTAGCCTTGAGCTTCTGAACCAAATTCATGCAATTACAGTTAATGATGAGCTCGGTGTGCCCTGTTTCTTTTGCTTGTTGGAACCCAAAGAGACATGCTCGTGCTTCTTTGGTTTTGGCATCGATGAACCCCCTACCTTGCTTGTTTCCTGCCAATAATACATCCCCGTCATGACTACAAATACACAAAACCCCACCCCCAGCCGTCCTCCCCTATATGCCCAGCATCCACATTCATCTTCAACAAACTAGCAGTTGGAGGCGTTTAGATGCATGGCTGTGCTTGTGTTTTCCTCTCACACCGTTCCTTAGCCTCCCGAAAGGAACGAACAAATGCCACAGCCCTATCACCCAATACGTCCAACCTATTATCCGGTTTCTCAAAGATAAATCAGTTCCGGGCATTCCAACACTCCCACAGTATAGCAATGAATTCTCCCAACTCTTCCGGACTAACCCAGTTCGACGCACATTCTAAGCAGTCTCGAATAGTCCTGAACTGACCACCAAAAATATCCTTGTCCAACGAGGTGGCCGACCAAATACGTTCCGCAAGTGGGCATTCAAGAAGCACATAAACATCAGACTCTTCTATGCATCCACAAATATCACAAGCCATGCCAAATGCCGGAAGACATCTCGCAATATTCTTCCTAACCGGTAGGATGCCTCTACATGCCCTCCACCCAAACAGCCGCACTCATGGGGGAACATCCAGCGCCCAAATGGTTTTCCAAATGTCATGATTGCAAGAAGAAGAGCTCCCTCCATCCCTGAGCTGAAAAGCATGAATAGCATGGTAGGCGGATGGAACAATAAAGAGCCCTAGGGGTGTTCATTATTTGGTCCAAACACGGACCGGACAGAAGACCAGCCTAGACTGGACCGGATCGGACCGGACCGGACCGAATGAATTCAGTCCGGTCCGCGGTCCACAAAATTTTTTTATTCGGTCTTCGGTCCGGTCCGGTCCGGTTCATTGGTCCACCGGTCCGGACCGAGAATCGAATAAAAAATTTTTGAAAGTCCACGTTTTACTTGTTCAATTTTAATTTTCTTTTGCAACTTATAATTTCTCAAACGTTCAAGAGTATTGATTTGTTTTTCATGGTGAAAATATGTTGAAATTGTTCATATTAAAATAAATATAAGATGTTCATATCGTAAAAATTTACTACGTTGACAACTCAGTCCGGTCCGTTTTTTCGGTCAGGTCCCGGTCCGATCCTTGACTTAGTCGGTCCGGTCCACGGTCTATAATTTTCCTTTTATTCGGTCCTCGGTCCAACCTGGTCCGGTCTGGTCCGGTCCGGGTTTGGACCGATGAACACCCCTAAAGAGCCCTTTGGAGCTAAAATGCCAAACCAACCGATTAGGAGGCCAAGAAGTGGAAAGAGGCAGTTTAAGGATTACCTCATAATCACAATCTAGAAAGCCTTCCTTCACCAACGCCTCTCTCCAGCACCCATTCTCAACATCGATAAGGTCATGAACCTTCATGTTTGACAAATTTGTCGGGCAAGGTGAGATGATTCTTAACGTAGACGGCCTAAGTATCCACCTATCCGTCCACACATCGATAGATTCGCCATTACCTACAATCCACCTCGATCCACTTTTGATAGCATCTCTAGCACCCCATAAGCTTCTCCATGTGAAGCTGGGCTTTTGCCATAGCTCCGCATCTAAGATGCTGTAGTGTGGATAATACTTGGCCTTCAAAAGCCGGGACACCAATGGAGAATCGTCCCTCATAAGGTGCCAGACTTGCTTTGTAAGCAGAGCATCATTAAAGGCTTCCATGTCACGAAACCCCAGGCCACCATCATTTTTACCAATACACAACTTGTCCTTGCTCAACCAGTGAATTTTTCTCCCTTCCTGCCGTAACCCCACCAAAAACGCAGTATAGAGGACTAGATGGAGCAACACAGGTTCTTCGTAAATTTGAAGACACTCATCGCATAAGTTGGGATAGCTTGAGCGACATTTTTAATTAGCACTTCCCTACCCGCCTAGGACAAGTTTATCTATCCAACCACCCATTCGTTTTTTGATACGATCGACGATTAACAGGAAAGACTTCTTCTTAAAACGACCCACCGTCGTAGGCAATCCTAAGTACTTGTTATGAGAAAGCACCTCCTGTACATCCAGGCATTGCATGATCCTACTTCTCCTCTCTGTTTGGACCCCTCGACTAAAAGGGACATTTGTTTTATCAAAATTCACCTTTTGCCCAGAAGCCCCCTCGTAGCCCTGTTCATTATTCTATCCGGACCGGGACCAGACTGGACCGGACCGTACTGTGCTTAGTCGGTCCGGTCCACGGTCCAATCTTTTTCCAGGTTCGGTCTTCGGTCTGGTCCTGGTCTGAACAGATTGGACCGCCATACCGAACCATGGCCGATTTTTTAGGGTTTTTGAAATTTAAATTTTCATTTTTCCACTCTCTTTCTCAGGTAACTCGGGCGCCAGGCAGCCCCCCTTTTGGCTTTTGGAGTTCGTTTGCCTTGCCTTGCCTCTCCCAGTCTCTCGCCTCTCGCCCTCTCGGTTTCTCCCACTCTCAGACTCAATTCGGCGTTCGTCTGTCACAGAGAGACTCAATTCGACGTTCCTCCAACTCTCAAACTCTCAGACTGCTAGTGCGTTTCGACTTTAGCCCTATATTTTCGTCTCTCGCCTCTCGTCCCTCACGCTCACGTTCACTCTCAGATCTCACATCTCAGTTCGTCCCTCAGGAGTCAGGACCCTCGCTGATGCTGTTCGCCCGCTGCTAGTGCTTGCCCAGGCTCAGACGCTCAGTTCTTCCCTCCGGCTCTGGCAGTCCCGCATCCCAGTAGTAGTAGCCCACTCGCCCCCTCACATTTTTATTGGTAGTTTGATTAATGTATTGAAATTTCTTCTGTGTGGTGATAGTCTCAAGCCCGCCAGTCTTCAACTCTTCCCAGTTCGACACTTCCCAGTTCCCACACCTCAACAACTGTGAAAATCAAAATCAATCAAGTCCATGTTAATTTGTATTTTTTCAAAGAAACCCATATTAATTTTCTTAAGATTAATGAAAATTAATCAACCCAATTTCAGAAAATTGAAAAACAAAATATGTAATTGATAGAATCTGATCTTCTTCAAGAGTCCAAATTCGGTCCGATCTCGATCCGGTCCGGTCCGATCTGGACCGAATTTAGACCGGTCCGGTCCCCGGTCTCTTGTTTGGTCTCATTTCGGGTTTTGGTCTAGGCCGGCCCGGTCCGGTCTGGTCCGGGATCGATGAACAGCCCTACCCTCTCGTATTTATGCAATACCTCCTTAACAGTTGCGTCAATGCGTGGTACTCCTCAGCTTGGCAAAAGATCATCATATCATCAGCAAAGAGGAGATGTGAAATGAGGGGGGAGCTCAGCACAAATGAAAGCCATAGAGGGAGCCCATTCGACAGACCCTCAGCCTTGACAGACCCTTCGAAACGAATAGAAATAAGTATGGAGAGATTGGATCTCCCCGCCGTAGTCCCCGTTTAGGAACAACATGATCTGCAGGAACTCTGTTAACTAAAAAGGAGAAGGAAGCGGATTTGACACACTTCATAACTAGCCCAATCCAGTGAGGCCGAAATCCCAACTTGCCCATCACCCCAGCTAAAAAAGGCTACTCGACCCTGTCGTAGGCTTTCGCCATGTCAAGCTTGATGGCCATGTTACCCCTGACACAAGGATCGATATTCATCGCATGGAATAATTCAAAGCCACCAATATGTTATCCGTAATAAGCCATCCAGGGGTAAACGCACTCGACGAGTCAGAAATAATGTTACCTAGTATGTGCTTCAGCCGATTAGTGATAATCTTGGTAACCAATTTGTAAATCACAATGCATAGGCTTATTGGGCGAAATTCGCACATCTTAGATGCTTAGGTTTCTTTTGAAGGAGCACCATGAACGTATGATTGAGAGGCAGAATGGTATGGCCATGCAAAATCTCAAGAACCGCACTAGATACGTCGTCCCCCATGATTTCCCAAAAGCGCTGGAAGAAAAAAGGGTTCAACCCATCAGGCCCGAAACTTGACCCATCAAGACCAAAACCTGATTTTATTCTTGTTCTCTATAAACATATGATTTCAAGATTCAAGTTCCATATCTAACCTCATAGAAATCATAAAAGATTTTATTACATTTTAACTATACTCACTAAATAAGGCCATAATGAGACTAAGATTTTCATTTCCAACAGTAGTCAAATTTCATGAGCTCAGGTCCTACGAGGATATCCGTGACGATTTCTCACAACCTGGGTTCTTTGTGGGTGATTTCAAAGAAGCGGTTCCCGCACAGAGAGAGAATACAATTTTCTCTTCGTTACTGGAGCTTTTGGTGTCATACTGATAATGACTCAGATTCATTTTTTAATCAAAGGTTTTTTAAAATTTATTTTGGCATTATATCAGTAACATTACTCTATCTAGCCATACTGATTTGTCTCACCTCTTTTAATTAGTGTGCAGTATTTTATTTTGGGAAATTTTATAATAGAGAATGGACAGCTAGAAATAGCCTACAAGACTAATTTATAAGTTAAAGGCACCATGCTTCATCATCGTACACTTTGGGCTTGTTCTTTTTTGAGATAAGATGTAATTGTAAATTTTAATATATATATATATATATATATATATATATATATATATATATATATATATATATATATATATAATATATATATATATATATATATATATATATATATATATATATATATATATATATATATAAAAGACATTGTAAGAAACTGTAAGGAATTGTAAGAACAGTAAAGAAACTATAAGAAGATGAAAGAAGTTGTAAGAAAATATTAGGAGCTGTAAGAAGCTGTAAGGATAGATGTAAGAAGTTGTTAAATTATTAAAATTTTATAATTACATAGTATAATTTAAAGATATGTATTCATAATTGTTGGTCTTTAATGTATGAATTGTGAAAAAAATTTATTTCATGAGTAAATTACCTATATTACTGATATTATGAAATAAATTCTATAACGTCACTAAACAAATTATAGTTTAACATTATACAAAAAATTTTGTCCTTCTACAATGATCATTTTGGATGATGAGAAACAATATTGAAATAACACAATTAATGAAAATAAACCTTTAGGCAGGTCAATTAAATAAGAATAAGATAAATTAAAGCCGACAAGTAGAATCAAATATGTTCTAAACTTGAGGCTGTTTTTTGGTATTAACATTAATTTCACCTCCCTATAAGTAATTAAAAAAAATTTCTCATCATAATTGAAAAGAACCCTAAAAATGAAATCATATTTAAATTAAACATTTTGGAAATAGCAAGTTGTCATGGATAAGCTTATGAATGAAAATCATGAAAAAACTGAAATGCTTTTGTCACCTACAGTTTGACTATTTTCATATATGATTCATATCAAAACTCAAACTAATAGGAACAATTTGAATTTTAAAATTCATAACCCCAAGTATAAGGTTCTACTGTACGTACTCGGGATGTCGTCCACTAGTAGTTAGGTTTCAAGTACCGCGGTTAGTTAGAGCAACTCAATCTAGGCTAAGAAGGAAAAAAAAAATGAAAAAAAATGGGTAGACTAAGCTAATAAAAGCAAAAGAGGTGGCTTGAGACTATGACCAATAGACGAACTAAATAGTTAGGATGGGTCCTAACCTACCCGACTTATACCAACTAGAGATGGTCGGTTGCACCATTGAAGACCATCCAAGCCCTCTCTCAAGGGTCATGGGTTAGACTAATTAGTCTAGCCACCTATTTTCATGGGGCTAGCCAAATTAGACCGCAAGATTAGCAACCCTCGAACCTAAATAGAATCGGGACTATTTTCATATCCAAACATCGACTATTATCTCTCCCACACTAGCTAGTTGACCTCACCTCTCGACATAAGTCAATCGTCTAAAAATAAGAATAAAAGCTCTCTCAAGCATTTCATCGAACACGTGACAAGTATGAGAAAAAACTCTTAATTGGAGGCATAAATTAGGTGTGGTTAGATCCAATACAAGTCTAATTAGCCATCAAAGGGCTAATCACAAGCCGAACCAGTCAAAACTAACAATTAATCATCAACAAAATGTAAAAGCTCCAAAATTAAACCTAAGCTAACAAATAACTCAACAAACATGAAAATGGAGGAATTAATCTAAACTGACATGGATGAAGAGAGTTATTAAACATGAAGTCATAATAAAAACTAAATATTTAAGCTAAATACAATCTAAACTAACATAATCAAAACAAGAAGAAGCAAGAAAAGCATGAAATAAAGAGAGAAAAAGAAAGGGAAACTTATGCTTGATTGATTGAATGAAGATGAAATCCACAAGCTTGATGTAAGACCCACATCCTTTATTTTACGATAAATCGGCTGCCTTACCTTCTACGTTATAAAATTTGTATTTTTATTAACCATATGAGTTAAATTAGTATCGATGTGCTTATGTGAACGATAATTTTATTAAAAAGAATTATTATTGCTATTATTGATTTTAAAGTTAATTCGTGCTATTTGTGCCTTTAAATTATATCGATAGTTTAATTTAGTAGTTGTTCGATTTATTTAGTCGTTTTCCGAATGCAAGTAGGTTGTTAACCTGAGAATTAGTTTCGATGTTTAATAAATCAAACCTTTATATATTTAGGAACGAATAATCGATAAAGGGTCGTGTTATCGATTTGGGTTTGGAATAAGACGTTCGAGATTGGACTAGCGATTTTAATTGATTGAGTTATTAACCAAAACAACCAAAAAAAAAAAAATGTTGAACAACAAGGGGCCAAGCACCTTTCTCTTTCACAGGCACACGACAGAGGGGGGGGGAGCTCTGCTACTCCCAGCCCTGCGACCCCCTTCATGACCCAGCAGGGGGGGAGAGAGAGAGGGGAGGCTGACGGCGCACCATCGCCGGTTGTCGCCTGACTCGACGGGAGCCACAAGGGCTAACCCAGATCAGCAAGGGCGAGCAGAGAAGAGAGAGGAAGGGAGATCGAGACGGCGAGGAGAGGAACCGTGACCATGGCGGTCACGGCGGTGGTCGACGGCGAGGGTTCCGATGGGCTCGGGTCCAGTGTCCACTGAGGGTTACGCAAACCAAGGGTTTAAAGGTTAGGGTTTTCAAACCCAAGGTGTCACAATCACAGCGGCCCCACTGCGGACGGCTGGGCTCGGTTCCGACGATGGGGTAATGTCGAAAGGAAGAGAAAAGGAAAAAGAGAAAGAGGCAGCAGCAGTAACCATCGTAGAGGGACGAATTTTGAGTTTTGAAATCCTAGATCGAGCTCAACTAGCCCAGGAATCGGATCCTCTAACTTGGAGTCGAGGTGGGTGTTTCTCGCCTCCTAAGTATTAGTAGTTTCGAAACCATTTTAAGCTTTAAATTGCGATGCATGCTAAGTTTAGTTAGTTTAAGCCTGAAAATGACTTTGAATCGTTAAATGTTAGTTTAGTTGATTAATACTCGAAAGTGGCTTGAATCCATACATGTTAGTTTAGTTAGTTCACGCCTAAAAACATAGTTCGAAATAAGTTATGCATGTTTAGATTCGATTCAAGTAAATTCAGTTAATGAATGCCTGAAAAGTTGACTTGAATAGTAACTTCAATGTAATAAATGAATGCCTAAAGTCGTATTATGTTTAAATGACATAAATAGGTTCAAATAGTAACTTCGATATAATAAACGAATATCTTGAACGCATTATGTTTAAAGGGGCCTAAATAGGTTCAAATAGTAACTTCGACGTAATAAACGAATCCCTTGAATCGTATTATGTTTAAGTGGTTTATTTAGATTCGAATAATGACTTCGATGTAATAAACGAATGTTTGGAATCGTATTATGATTAAATGACTTAGTTAGGCTTGAAATGTAACTTTGAGACAATGAATGAACGCCCCGAATCGATACTTATCTATTTAGTTGAATTATGCTTATGAAATAGCTTTGGAAATAATAGTTGAATGACAAACTGAGCATGTTTACATCCCTTAACTGCAATACATGAATGTAATCGTGTTTCATGCTTAGTTAGTTTAACTTAGCTTACTAAACGTCTGTTTCAAGTTAAGGTCGTATGAATGCCTATATATATATATGTGTGTGTGCGTATGGTTATAACCGTTGGTTGCAGCGCACTGCTATTGTTAGTTGTTTATTCGGTAAGTTAAGCATTCGTAAGTTGCGTAAGTTTATGTATCGCTTTTCAGCATATCATAATGATTAGGATGCTAAATTGTGAAATTGAAACCAAGATAGTAGTTGGATGGTTTGAGATAGAACTATGAGTGGTTCGAGGTTCTTTGTGGTGCGGTGCTTGTGAGGAGGGAGCCTGGGTTGTGAATTAACAGCAATCGTGTGGATTGCCAGGCCATGTATGGCTCATTGTGTAGAAATGATTATAAAGTGCTTGAATGTATTATGTGTACATCCCTCCCCTTTTATGTTAATAAGATGCATTATGCGTGTGAAGGTATTGTTTTGAAAAAGGATTTTTTCGTGTTTCAAAACAATAGTAGCCATGACTATTAGCAATCAATGGCCTATTTTAGCTATACGAACTTTGTTTTGGAAGCGAACTCGCTTGAACGGCGGAATCCCTAAAGAATTTGATTAAAATGAAAGTGCGATATATGAAAAAGGATTTCGCTGTGAGAGGCAGCAAAATTATTAGTCGTTATGGTCGATACGCTTTCAATTGGCTAAGATAATATGCTTCGGACAATATGTTATGAATGATGTTAGCTTAGGGGATAAGTCCTGGTACTAGGAGGCCCTAGAAGACCCTGACCAGGGTAATGGTCCGATATATTATATGTAACCGTCCTGGGAGTACGAGCTTAAGCATGAGCATTATGTCTCACTATGGGGTTGAGAATAGATCTCACCCAATCAACACCCTGTAATGATCTTATGCCAGATGTATTTTCCTAATAAGTAAAGAAAAGTAATTGGCACTTTGCCATTTTATACGTTTCGAAAGGAAAGAAGGTTTTTACGAGCCCTAAGAGGCCATATGGAATGAAATATGAAAAGCTTATAAGGGCCGTCGTACGACCAATACGAAATGAAATCTCTTTTAAAAGAACAAGAGCCTCAAGAGGCTAAGCAAAGTGTTTTCAAGAAAAGAAGGAAAGCTTTCTGTGCATGTTCTGTGCTTTTCTTAGGAATGAAATGTTAATGAGATTTCAAGTAAGGCTAAGTAAAGTGTTTTCACAAAAAGAAAGAAAGATGCTTGTGCATATCATATGAATGAAATCTAAGTAAGGTATGCCAATGTTATGTGCATATTCCAAGTATAACTTATGAATGAGATGCTAAGTAAGATACGATTATGAAAAAGAAAGCCTTATGATCATATTTCATGCATACCCTATGAATGAAGTTTGAATGAGACTTGAAATTTGTGTGTGCCTTATGTATATCATATGAATGAAATGCTAAGAAAAGTATGACTATGAAAAGAGATAACCTTATGTGCACATCCTATGAATGATGTTTTATGTATAGTTTGAATGGAATGCTAAATAGTTATATTTATGAAAAAGAAAGTTCCTGTGCTTAGCCTCGTTGCTTGCTTATGTGAATTGAGTGCTTGGTTTTAAGAAGTTGGTTATTTAGGAGCCTACAAATATGTTCGAGTGGTTAAAATGAAGCTTATATTTAGTGATCCTTCCATAAGGTGATAAGGGTTTTATGAATGCCTAATATGATAGTAAAGTATGAATATGTGATATGTGACTATTAAAGATATACCTACAACGGTTTTGTTTTAAGGGGGTCGGGAGATACTCACTGAGCGTGTGGTTGCTCATCCCACTACTCTTTCCCCTTTTTCCCTAGGTTTTCTTTGTGACAGGGATAAGTTGAGTAAGCTATGTCAAGATGGAGTCTATTCTCGCTTGCAAGGTGTCATGTGTGCCTACTTGCGTCTTTAATGAAGTCATGTAATGTATTCTTAGTTTGTAAATATATGTAAACCAAGCATTCCAGTTCATGTGATGTATATGGTGTAAAGGTCGCTCTGTATGGCTGTATAAGTCAACCATCTAATTAGTTAGATGTCTTCTTGGTTAAAGTTAGTTATGTTTTGGGATGTAAACCCTAATACTCCGGTTGTGTGAACCGTTGAGTTGTATCTTCCATTTATTCTTTATTAATGAATTATTCTATTTGGTGTACTTCGAGCGAGTGGCTCGTTGAGTTATGAACTCCAGCGTGTAGCCGTTGAGCTTCTTTTAAATGTTTTACGCTTCTGTTGATTTACAGGGGTTTATTGTAAGGCTTTTAGCCTGGAAACGGTCAGTTTTTAGGGAAAACTCTGTCCGTTTCGCCCCAGAATTTTAAGTAAAAAGTTAAGAAAATGTAACGCTCCTGGCCCTAGGGGCTGGGGTGTTACACTTGAATCCAAAATTAACCTAATTAAATCTAATTTAGCTACTTTATTTCCCCTAAATAGGGTTTTTGAGGCTAAACCTTAAGCTAAACCTCACCAAAAGTCACCAAAAGAACCCCAAAGAAAGAGCATTAAATAGGAAACAAGTCAGGCCACGAAAAACACGCGGAGCTGGGCTTTAGCCGATGGCCATTGCCTACCAATGGCCTATCCTTAGGCCGACAACCTGGTCATCGGTAGCCCTTGGTTGGCTGCTAACTTTGGCTAGTGACTGGCCAAACCGAGAGCTGTCGTGCAGTTCACTGGCCCTCGTCGCTTGTTGCTTTGTCTCCTTCTTTTGTTCTTTCTTTGCTTCTTTTCACGACACTTACTCAGTTAAACTTATTACCTACAAAAGTAAATCAAACAAGTAAAAATTCCAAAGTTTACATTATTATACGAGCTAAATTAGGCAATAGATGCATGTAAAATATGATAATTTAGTACCAAACAAATACCCCCATACTTATCTTTGCTCGTCCTTGAGTAAAACAAAATAAAAATTAACCTAGGAACCTAACTCACTTTTGTAGGAATTACGGTTGCATTTAGCATATGTAACAAGCCCTTTAAACCCCTTGCTTCCCCCAAGTGGACCTGTGAGGTCTCGTGAGGGTTTGCAGAAGATACACCCACAAAATCTTTGAAATATTTTTGGATTTTTTTTTTCAAAAGAAAAACATATACATAAAAGCAACGAGAAAAATATTTACACATCTAGACCGAATTTATCACCTTAACAACCTATCTACTAAGCTATATACAAGCAGAACATATATTTAAGAAACACATAGGACATAAATGCATCTTGGCTCTCATTTTTCACCCCACACAACATAATGGCACGATTTGCATACCTTGATGCTCTGTGCAAGGTGTATTGACTCTTAATACTAGACTAAAATTAGGCAAAAGGTCATCTCCACTTGCCTTATGACTCCCTTTATTTTGATTTTTTTTCTCTTTTTTCTTTTTTTTGGACTTTTCTCCTTATGCGCCTTCGCCCGGTGGGTAGTTCTTGGCTTATTAGGCTTTAAACTCTCGGAGGGATAACTTAGCACATATTCGAACTTCTTCCATATTTAGGGGTTTTATTTGGATGTGCAAAGCACTTATTCAAACCCAAATAAAGATACCGGAGCTAAGCCTACTTTTACACTTCTTGTTTTTCTTTTTCCTTTTTTTCCCCTCATAATGAAGCCAAACTGGAAGTTAATTAACCAAGCAGAATGTCCCCAACTCCAAATTTCAACAACTAACACCAAAAGTCAATAGTTAAGTGTACAAGATAGGCATAAAGCCGCACATGTGAAATAAGGTTATTATAAGATACCGGATATCACATTGTAGACAAGTGTTCCATCATGCATATTCGGCCTATACACAAGCTAGCAATCAAACTATCAAAGATCAAAAACAAATCACAATGGCACAAAAGTCCGCCAAAGCCAAGAAGAGAAACCATATAAAAATTAAAAAAATTGAAATACTTTTACAAAAATATACACGAAAGGGTATATGACTCCCTCCCCCACACCTAAATCTCACAATGTCCTCATTGAGAACCGATGAGTTACAACAACTATAAAAACGCACAAAACACAAAACACAACAAAATACACAAGAACACTAAACCTACACACATATATACAAGCTAACATACTCTCCCAAAACCACAATTTCACCTAATCAACAATAAGACCACACATATATACAAGACCAACACCACCAAAAACGAATATATACAGATCCAAAAACACTATCAATAACAAAACACAACTATGAACAAAAAGGCATACAACAGTGATCATAGCTATCATTGGCTCCATAATATTCCAAATGTCACCTCAAAATGATCACCAACAAAAACACAACCCAATATCCACAATTAAAAAGAAAAAGAAAGAAAATAAAAAGAAAGGGAGAAGAGTTAGAACGGTTATATTAGGTCTAGTGTGGATTGTACCCAAATTATGCCTCTCTAAGATGATGCTGTGGAGGATCGAAGAGTATCGGCCACTCCTCCTCGTCTCTCAAGATTCGAGTCTTTAACTCAGATGCAATCAATGCTCTCAGAAGCTTATCATGTGTCTTTGCATGCATCTTAAAGTGATGTAAGCAAGGGAATATCAATAAGAAAGAAGCAAAAGTAGTTAATTTCCTCTTACACTTATCAAATTAATGCCATAGAAATATCAAAAGTATGATCAAAGAAAGTGCTCCATATGATCTTCCTAGGCACGTCCTCTAGGTATGCACAATAAGGGTCCAAGGAGGGATTATACCCTCTAATGTTGCCTAGGGTCTCATGAAATGCATACAATTGAGACGGGGTGGTGGAAAGGAAGGGGGTGAAATGGGAACTAAGTCAAGTGACTCGGTGCTAATAGGGTCAATATGCTCAATGCTAGGAGCAGCATCAACCCTTACATCATCACTATGTAACTCCTCAAAAGAAGGCCCTAGCAATGCAATATTACCCGACCAATCAAGCGAATCATCCTCAACACAACTAGCATCACCTCCAAGAGACTCACCCAACTCTAACCTTGTGTACCGAGCTAAAGGGAGAAGAGAAGAAAGTAAGCTCAGGACACCCTCAATAGTCACCCTCCGGAGTGTCTCTAGGTGTGTTAGACAAGGATGGAGTGATGAAAAGTAAAGAATGCAAGGGAGGATCAATCACTTCCTCTAGGCCGATCAAAGGTGAATCAACCATGAAATTAGGCTTTAGGGGAAGAGAAGACTCATAATCATCATAGAGACTAACATCAAGCCTTGGAGAATGTAACGCCCCCAATTGCTAATGTCGGATTATTCTAGCTTAACCACTAATTTATTATTAATTTGCAGTGGAGACTGTTACTTTGATTGGAGGCATTACCGCTGTTCCGTAACGGAACAAGACTAACTGATTTATTAAACTTTGGAAGTATGCAACTAAACATCTGTCTACTCATGCAGTTCATCATACGTAGGATAACTTAGCAATCCTAAACATTATCAACCCCAAGGTTTCAAAGGATAACCACAAGCAATCTCCAAGATAATAACCTACCATCACTGTGAGCATTTGATTTGCTGATGCACAGTAAAAATTTTCGACTCTTGCTCATTTCTTGCTCCATTTCGACTTGTCAGGAGGACAACTGTTCATGGCTTCCCAAACCTAAACAGAAAATGGAAAAACATTCGAATGATGAGCCGAAACTCAACACGTACATTCCTATGCAGCAAAACAAGTTTTATGTTAAATTAGTTAGGCTGGCCGCATTTCAAAATATTTTGTTTTACAAACAGGAGAGAGAGAATGTATAAGTAAAATTTGCTTTGCTGATTATTATCTGGAAGTGGACCCCTTAGTCGATGTACGTCTTGAAACGATCATACGTTAGGTGCTCACCCCCCAGGCTGATTGAGAAGCCTGAGTTGACGCCGCGTGCGGGTATATTGATGGGCATAAGCCCTGATAATTGATGGGCATAAGCCCTGATGATTGATAATTGACGGGGCCACTTGTTTATGTGACAAAACATTGAGAAAATTGGTTCATTAAATAAATCTTATATTAGTTTTTCATTACTGAGAAACATATGAGTTTTCACAAAGTATAGATGATGTACGTACCTGGTCCTTCAGATCCTCTCTCCTTTTGTGATGGAGAGTGTGCATTGGCAGCTTGAAGCGACAGAAGTGGCCTCATTCCTGCTTCAAATATGTTATTTTTAAGATTAGTATCGATTAACAAATTTTATTAATTTCCTGACTGATTAGATAATTAAAATTCCCTTAACCTCCTTTATTCTTATTAGCCTCACGATTATTACAAGTTTAATTGCTTCCAATTTCATTTTTCTCTCTTTAAGGTTGTTGACGCTCGTTTAATAATTGTCATGACCGGATGACGGTGGGGCTTGCCTTGGATTATTAATGTCGCAGTCATTGACACCTTCATTTGAATTATAATTATAAACTCGTTAATATTGGGTACTTTGTTTTGATTCCTAAAATTAATTATTGTTTTTGTTGTTGTTGTTGTTGTTATTATTATTATTATTGTTATTATTATTATTATTAGTGTTACTATTATTATTATTACAGTCATCCTTGGTACCTCCATTGTTATGACAGCCACTATTATAAGAATTATTTTTGTTAGTCGCAGTGATTTTTCCCAGATCAAGGGGTTTAAGACATTTGAGTTCGGTGTACAATCCTAGACTTATTTTTCCATATCAAGCTCATGCTTTTAGCCCAAATCGAGATGTATTCGCTTCATCAACCCCCAACAGACCTTGATTACCATTTAGCAAGTTTGAACAACATGAATTGTATCACCCTGAATACCCTTAACTACAAATCACTTTGTATTCCTATTTTAAGTCCCAAAGCACTTAAATAATTCGCCCATGCTAATTCCATCTCTTCATTCTTACTATTAAATTCAACTATAACAGTCATCCTTCACAATCACCTGAATTGCATTACTTTCCCATCTAAGTTTATACACTTGAACTGATTCCAATTCTTTTAACTCAAGCTCATTCTTGGCATCTCACAAGTCTAATATCAAGTACTAATTTCCTTTAAAATTACAAGTTAACTCCTCCAATATTACTAAACCGAGGTCATTCAAGAGTTTCTCATAAGCTTTACACCCGTCTCGATATCTTCCATAAACTGTCCATATTTCTTGCTATTAATCTTAATCACAACCTTACTTGTTTACTACCTTCACTAAGTTATTAGCATTCAATTTCAACAAATTTTCCAAGCACTGGCCTACTCAATTATGCAGTTAACTACAACTCACTATCATCATAAAATCGAATTACGGTCCACACCTCAACTTAAACATCCATTTTAATAACAACTCCACCTATTCAAAATTCACATTCTCATTGATTCCATTCAATATTTACCAAAATATGTCAAAACATTACGAAACGGCATGAATAATAAACATCCAACCTTTATCCCTTATGTTCATTCTCAAACTCAACTTGCCAACACAAATCAAATCATCGATTAAAGCCAAAGAAATCACAAATCAATGCTCCCAATAATTAAATTCATCACCATTCACAAAAGTTCAAGCATAATCCAATCAAACCCAATTTAGAAGGAGTTAGGGTTTCACACCTTTCACACCCAATTGGGGCTTGAATCAAGCAGAGGAAATTGATGAAGTTGTCAAGTGGTGGTGGCTGGCTCTGCGGTCATCGTCGATGGTGAGGTTGCTGGCTGGGGACGAGGGCGGCGTGCGGCGAGGCAGAGGGAGAGCGTCAGGCAGAAAATGGGGGTCGCTAAGAAAGAAGGAAACAGAAGAGAGATAAGAGTCTGTTCGGGTTTGTGAGGCAGCAGGCGATGGATGGAGGCACCGGCGGCGACATCGACGGTCGACGAGCAGTGAGGGGCCGATGACACAGAGAGCAGGAGTTATGGGATTTTCAGTCGTTAGAGGAGGGGGGTGTCGGGGTAGCAGGGAAAAAAAGGGCGGCGTGCGGCGAGGCAGGGGGAGAGCGTCGAGCAGAGGACCGGGCAGAAAATGGGGGTCGCTGAGAAAGAAGGAAACAGAAGAGAGACAAGGGTCTGTTCGGGTTTCTGAGGCAGCCGGCGATGGCGGGAGGCACTGGTGGTGACGTCGACGGCCGGCGAGCAGTGAGGGGCCGGCGACACAGAGAGCAGGGGTTGTGGGATTTTCAGTCGTTGGGGGAGGGGGTGTCGGGGTAGCAGGGGAAAAAAAAGGAATTGAGTTTTGATTTGTTTCCTTCATTTGTTTTAATTGTCGGTTGATATTGTCAGTTGTTGTTTTTTTTTTTTCCATTGCATACGTGCGCGCGCGCGCACACACACACACACACATATATATACACACAAACAATTGAATTAATATTTTGGCTCAATTATAAATCATTCCTTTTTCTCGTTGTTTCAGTATCACTATATTTATGCGTTTATTATTATCATTACCATTTTTTTCAAATTAACCTTTTTGATAGTTAGGCTAATGTTTCATTTAGCAGTCATTCAAACCGGGCAGAAAATGGGGGTCACTGAGAAAGAAGGAAACAGAAGAGAGACAAGGGTCTGTTCGGGTTTCTGAGGCAGCCGGTGATGGCGGGAGGCACTGGCGATGACGTCGACGGCCGGCGAGCAGTGAGGGGCCGGCGACACAGAGAGCAAGGGTTGTGGGATTTTCAGTCGTTGGGGGAGGGGGGTGTCGGCGTAGCAGGGAAAAAAAAAGGAATTGAGTTTTGATTTGTTTCCTTCATTTGTTTTAATTGTCGGTTGATATTGTCAGTTGTTGTTTTTTTTTTTTCCCCATTGCATACACACACACACACACACACATATATATATACATATAAATATATATATATATATATATATATATATATATATATATATATATATATATATATATATATATATATATATATATATATATATATATATATACACACAATTGAATTAATATTTTGGCTCAATTAATAAATCATTCCTTTTTCTCGTTGTTTCAGTATCACTATATTTATGCGTTTATTATTATCATTACCATTTTTTTCAAATTAACCTTTTTGATAGTTAGGCTAATGTTTCATTTAGCGGTCATTCAAATATTCGAAAGAATTATTAAGGAGCATTGCAACGTCCATTTTGAGACCACGTTATCGTTTCATCCTGCAATACGCAAATACATATGCATAAAATGCTGATTTGAAATGCGGTGCCCAACTTAATTAAGATAATTCAATGTAATTAAAATGAATATTAGATTCGGGCCGTTATAGCGAAGATGGACTAGGGTTGGTCACATGGAATAGGCCACACTTCCTGTTACATCTATTTTTGACCCCATTTTAGCCCTTATTTGACCCATTTTTTTCGATATTTTCATGTCAAGTTTAGATAAAAAAGGGTCAAATTCACTTCCTTTGATTTAATTGTGCTTATAATGTATTTTGTCTTACATTCAGGAGAAATTCTCGGGTTTTGATAGAAAGGAATACCTTAGAAGCGATTTAAAGGATGTATAGAGATCCAACGAAGCCCCAGGAGCACAAGTGAGAGCTGTAGGAAGCGCAAGGTCATGCTGCAGGAGTGCACAACCATGTTACAGGACCAGAAGCTGCGCACGGGCTGGTGCATGGCCGTGCGTCCTGCCAGTGCGTGGATGCACGGCCGTGCGTCCTCGAAGCACGACCGTGCGTCCTACCTGCCGTCGCAATTTAAGCGGTTTTCAGTCTTTATAAAGGGACTTTTTCTTTCTTTTTAGGGGGCCTTTTTGTTGGGTTCTTGAGAGGACCAATTAGGGTTTATCCTAGCCTCCACAAACCCCTTTAGGGAGAGATTAGATTAGGTTAGTCCTTGTATACATTGTAGAAGATTTTGGATTCGCAATTGAAGACTAAGTTCTTCTTCTCCTTTTCTCTTTAATTTCATGCTTTTTAATTTATATCTGCTAGTTCAATAGATTATTGTTTTGCTTTGGTTTCAATGTTTGTTTGTGAATTAAAGGTTTCTTCTTTGGTTGTGATTTGTTCTTGAGATGGCTAATTGATTCCTGTTTAGGCCTTGACCTAACTTATTTATGCCTAGAATTTAGAGTTTTCTTTCACGCCCAACAAGTGTTCGATGAAATACTTGAAAGAGTTTTCATCCGTGTTTTGGAGCAATTGACTTAGGCTGAGAGATGAGGTCGATTGTTTAGTGTGAGTAGAAAGAATAGTTGGGATTCGAACATAAAAATAGTCTCGGTCGCTAGCTAGGTCAGGGGTTATCGATCTTGTAGTTTAATTGAACTAATCACATGAAAATAGGAGATTAGAACAATTAGACTACCTCATGACCCTTGAGAGAGAGCTTGGGTGGTTTTAATGATGCAGCCAACCATCTCTGAATACTAGCGTAACTTGGGAAGGTGAGGGCTTGACTTGATCACTTGGTTTATCTTAGGTCTAATTATAGTCCTTTTGTTTTCACTTTAGTAGTTTAGTTCTATTTTCTATCCCCTTTGATTTTGCCTAACTCGATACGCTTTAGTTAGCCCTGGTAGTTGAACACAACTTCCTGGGGACGACACCTCAAGTACTCAACAATACACCTTGCACTTGGGGTTTATAAATATTAAAACTCTATTTTTCCCTAGCAAGTTTCCTCATCTCACTAACAAAACACTCATATCGCTCGTTCATTGTCTCTATTACGGCATTATGTTTTGCACAGCATGCATCGAAAATACAATAAAAGGGACAAGAATTCACATCGTGGTCAAGAGATTGACAATAAGAGCACACAAGAGGAGAACAATTCATAAGGCTTAGGGGAAGAGCACACAAAAGACTCACTAGCATTCTCATAGTGCCATTGATACAAAGCCTAATACTCAAAGAAGTCCCACATATCATCAACATCTAAATAGCACATACCACCATAACACATTGTTAGGGAAAAGTTTTAATATTAATAAACCCCAAGTGCAAGGTGCATCATTGAGTACTCGGGGTGTCGTTCGCAAGAAGTTGGGTTTTCAAATACCAGAGCTAACTAAAGCTTCTCAAGTTAGGCGAAACAGAAGGGATAAAAAATAGAACTAAACTACTAAAATAAAAATAAGGACTTCGATTATGATTAAACCTGAGATAAACTAACTGATCAAGTCAAACTTTAACCTTCCTAAGTTATGCTAGTATTTAAAGATGATCGGTTGTATCATTAAAGACCACTCAAGCCCTCTCTCAAGGGTTATGAGCTAGTCTAATTGTTCTAACCTCCTATTTTCATGGGATTAGCGCAATTAAACTATAAGATTGACATCCATTAACCTAGCTAGCGATCGAGACTATTTTTATGTTCAAATCCTGGTTATCCTCTCTACCATACTAGACAATCGACCTCACCTCTCAGCACAAGTTGAATGTTCCCAAAACACAGACGGAATCTCTTTCAAGTATTTCATCGAACACTTGGTGGGCATGAAAGAAAACTCTAAATTCTAGTATAAACAAGATGGGTAAAGGCCTAACAATAATCAATTAGCCATGAAGAGGCTAATCACAACCAAAACAACACAATCTAATTACTAAACATCACAAAATACAAAAACCCAATCTAAACCTAAACTAGCAAAGAAGAAGGCAAACATAAACAAGAGGGGGAAAAGAATGAAAATCTAATCTAATTAAACTAACTAAATATGAATTAAAAATGAAAACTAAACATTTAAACTGAACAATTCAAATACAAGAATCAAACTAGCAAAACATAAACATGAACAATATATGAAAAAGAGAGAGAAAAGGGAAGAAAGCTTAGTCTTGATTGATAGAAAGAACTTGAAATCTGAAACTTGAATCCAAGATTATAATCTTCAATCCTAATCTAATCCTCGTATTGAGATTTTTGTTCGATAAACTAACCTAAAAGCTAGCCTAAAAATCACCAGAGAGAACCCGGGGAGTCCCCGAACAAAAATGCCCGAAAGGGTTTAAATAGAAAATCAGGCGAGCGGGCGACGGGGGTAGGTAGCACGACCGTGCCAGGTGGCAGGGCCCCACCGTGCCACATCTCTGGCATGGTGACGCGGTCTCCCGTCGTCTCTTTTTGCCTTCTTTTGCTCTTCTTGTTCATCTTCACTCCTTTTCACGGTGTTTTGCTCGATTGGAGTTTATTGCCTGCAAAAGCAGACAAAACAAGTAAAAACCCTAAAGATTATTTTATTATACGAGCTAAAATTAGGTAAAAGGGGCACGTCAAATATGATAAATTATCGCCTAATAAATACCCCCACACCTATCTTTTGCTCGTCCTCGAGCAAAATAAAAGAAAAACTAACCTAAGAACCTAACTCACTATCGTAGGAATCACGGTTGCATTTAGTGTGTGCAACAAGCCCTTCAAATCCTTTGGTTCCCCTAAGTGGACGAGTGAGGTTTCGTGAGGATTCACAGAAGATATACCCATAAAATCTTGAAAAAGAAAAATAAGTGGAAAAGGAGAAAGGAAAACAAAGAAAAACAAATTGATATACAAACAGGGCCCAAATTTCTATACAAGCGGGAAAACCGTACATATTCTGGCCAACCAAGCTACCAATGCAACAAAGATATTAGCCTGTATATAAATAGAGTGTACATAACAAGGCTCTCTATCCACATGCATGACATCAAAGCACCAACTTTTCACCCCACTATACATCAAAACCTGGAATCTATCCCAGCACTTAATGCACTAGTCTGTCATCATCCTAGGACTTAGACTTACCAGAACCAAACTCAACCCCACTTGACTGACACAAACTATATTATTGGCTTATTAACACAGAAAGCAAGCATTCCAGTAGCAGTATTGCTTCAAAGAATAATACCTAGTAGTAGCATTACCCCAAAGGGTAACGCACAGTAGCGCATGCCTCAAAGGGATACTTGTTATTCCAAATTTTATTTTTTCTTTTTCTCTTTTTTTGTCCTTTTTTTTGAAATGCAAACAAAAACCAAAGTAACCGTGTACAAGATAAGTAGGAGAGCCAATCATGGAAGACTGAGACCCTAAGATAATGATGATGGTATGAATAAAGATTGGATTACAAATCGATAATAAACAATTGGGGTTAGAATTAGGGCTTAGAATGACACACTGAGGAAGAAGATCTATCATGCACAACATACTTATATGCAAGCTAACAGTCAAGGCACGGAGGATTTAAGCTGATCAGAATAGTACGAAACTTCCCCAAAATCAAAAAGAAAAACTATTTGAAAGTGAAAAATTTTCACAAAAATATACACAAAAGGGTATATGACATCCCACTCCCACACCTAAATGTCACAATGTTCTCATTGGGAGCCAAGAAGTCACTACTTCCACAAAACACACAAAACAAAGAAAATAAAATCACACACACATAAGACACACAAAATAAAACACGCAAAAAAGAAAACAATGCAAAAAGGTGATCATAGGCCTCAGTTGGCTCAACAACATCCCAAATTTCACCTCAAAGTTGATCACCAACAAAAACACAATCCTAATATCCATAACTAAATACAACTTAATATCCACAACTAAACAAAAAGAAAAGAAAGAAATGAAAAGAGGAGAAAAGAGAAGGGTTAGAACGATCATACCAGATTAGGTGCTATGTGCACTTAAACTATGCCTCGCTAAGATGGTGCTATGGAGGCATGAGGAGCATCAGCCACTCCTCATCATCGCTCAGGACTCACGACGGCGACTTGGGTTCCGTCAAAGCTTGTAAGAGCTTATCAAATGCCTGAGCATGTAACTCAGATGAATACAAGTAAGAGCACCTAAACATAAATCTAGGAATTATAGTAAGTGCTCTCCTAAACTTATCAAATGTGTTGGAAAAATCAGTAGAATAATCGAAAGTAATAGGTAACATGACTTTTTCAGGCATGTCCTCTAGGTACAGACTATAAGGATCAAGAGAGGGGTCATACCCTCTAAAGGTACCCGGGGACTCAGGGGAAGGGGAGGGTGACGAACATAAAGGAGAAGCATGGAAGGTATCAAGGTAGTCAGGGGATATATTATCAACCACATCAGGACTAGTTGAAATAGTAGCCATGATGTCCACGTATGACCTCCCTACTAGAGTCACATCAAGATCATGCTCCACAATAAAAACATCGCCTGACTCAAAACAAGTATCATCCTCATCAATACTAGCGCTAATACCAAGGGTCTTACCTACCTCGAACTCTGTCGATTGAGCTAAAGGGGAAGGTGTATCAAGAAAGGTCATGATAAACGCAGTGTTATTCCTAAAGGTAGTAGGAAAGGATGGAGCAATTATGAGTAAAGTAGTCAAGGAAAGGTCGAGTATTTCCTCTAGTCCGGACTCTAGAGGAGGGAAAGATGCACCATCAGCACACAAATTAACATCAAGTCTAGAAGAACTAAACCAAAGGTCGATCTTATATGATAGGTCATACTCCCGCATTTTATTAGCAAACTCAATTTGTTACTCATTCATTGTCTCTATCATACTGCTAAGTCTAGCAAAACCCTCATCAGAAATATAATAGGGACAAGAATTACTTTCATGATCAGAACAATGACAAACATCACACACAGGAGGAGCATAATTAGGGATGCAAGGGGGAAGGACGTAAGAATCAGAACAACTAGTTTAAAATTCATAAGTATCCCAAGTCAACCAATCAAGAAAATCACATGCTTCATTAACATCTTTAGCACAAAAATTCAAATACTCTAAAAGAGCATGGGTCTCATAATTCACACCCTTATAGACTATATTCAAAATTTTCCACTTCTCCAAACAATAATCACAATGAGCAAGAAAAGCATGTAATCTATCATAGTATCTCCAAAACAATTCTTGCTCATATTGAGGAAGGTGGGAAAAAGATATTTTTTTTTTTGTTTTTTAATTTTAAAAAACCTAGTCTCGAATGCCCAAGTAACCTCCAATATTGAAAAGCGCCAGCTTCCCGGCAACGGCGCCAAAAACTTGTTAGGGAAAAGTTTTAATATTTATAAACCCCAAGTGCAAGGTGCATCATTGAGTACTCGGGGTGTCGTTTGCAAGAAGTTGGGTTTTCAAATACCAGAGCTAACTAAAGCTTCTTAAGCTAAGTAGAACGAAAAGGATAGAAAATAGAACTAAACTACTAAAACAAAAACAAAGATTTCGATTATGATTAAACATGAGATAAACCAACTAATTAAGTCAAACCTTAACCTTCCCAAGTTATGCTAGTATTTAGAAATGATCGGTTGTATCATTAAAGACCACCCAAACCCTCTCTCAAGGATCATGAGCTAGTCTAATTGTTCTAACCTCCTATTTTCATGGGATTAGAGCAATTAAACTACAAGATTGACAACCCTTGACCCAACTTGCGACCGAGACTATTTTTATGTTCGAATCCCAACTATTCTCTCTACTTACACTAGACAATTAACCTCAACTCTCAGCACAAGTTGAGTGTTCCTAAAACATGAACGAAAACTCTTTTAAGCATTTCATCGAACACTTGGCTGACATGAAAGAAAACTCTAAATTCTAGTACAAACAAAATGGGTAAAGGCCTAACGACAATCAATTAGCCATCAAGAGGCTAATCACAATCAAAGCAACACAATCTAACTACTAAACATCACAAAACACAAAAACCCAAACTAAACCTAAACTTGTAAAGAAGAAGGCAAACATGAACAAGAGGGGAAGAAAATGAAAATCTAATCAAATCAAACTAACTAAATATGAATTAACAATGAAAACTAAACATTTAAACTGAACAATTCAAATACAAGAATTAAACTAGCAAAACATAAACATGAACAACATATGAAAAAGAGAGAGAAAAGGGAAGAAAACTTAATCTTGATTGATAGAAAGAACTTGAAATTCAAAGCTTGAAGCCAATATTACAATCTTCAATCCTAATCTAATCCTCCTATTGAGGTTTTTATTTGATAAACTAACCTAAAAGCTAGCCTAAAAATCGCCAGAGAGAGCCCGGGGAGTCCCCGAACAAAAACGTCCAAAGGGGTTTAACTAGAAAATCAGGCGAGCGGCCGACGGAGGGAGGCAGCACGACCGTGCCAGGTGCTACGGTCCCACCGTACCAGGGTGGCATGGCCGTGCCATGGCCAACTGTTCCACATCTCTAGCACGGTGGCGTGGTCTCCCGTCATCCCTTTTTGCCTTCTTTTGCTCTTCTTGCCCGTCTTCGCTCCTTTCGTGATGTTTTGGTCGATTGGAGTTTATTGCCTACAAAAGCAAATAAAACAAGTAAAAACCCTAAATATTATATTATTATACGAGCTAAAATTAGGTAAAAGGGGCATGTAAAATACGACAAATTATCTCCTAACACACATGAATTCAAGGGTGGCTCGGGTCTTGTGTGTTATTCCCTCAAGCACAATATTGCATATTTCTCATTTTTTATATGTGAAATGCACATATTGAGCATGATAATAATTCAATCTGGACAAATATCGCCAAAAGGTTCATGCTCAAATTGAGGTAAATGGAAAGTAGCCATTTTGATTTTTTTCAAATTTTTAATTTTTTTAATTTTTAAAAGATTTTCTAAAGGTCTAGCCTCGAATGCTCAAGTAAACCCGATATTGAAAAGCCCCGACTCCCCGAGAATGGTGCCAAAAACTTGATAGTAAGAATTCAAGTTTTAAAATTTATAACCCTAAGTATAAGGTTCTGTCGTTGATTACTCGGGATATCGTCTACTAGGAGTTGGATTTCAAGTACCAAGGTTAGTTAGAGCAACTTAATCTAGGCCAGGAGGGAAAGAAATGAAAATGGGTAAATTAAGCTAATAAAAGCAAAAGAGGTGGCTTGAGGTTATGACCAATTGACGAACTAAATAGTCATAAACCTACCTGACTTATACCCACAACTAGAGATGGTCGGTTGCACCATTGAAGACCACCCAAACCTTCTCTCAAGGATCATGGGCTAACCTAATCAGTCTAACCACCTATTTTCATAGGGTTAGCCAAATTAGACCGCAAGATTAGCAACCATCGGACCTAACTAGAATCGGGACTTTTTCATGTCCAACCCCCGACTATTCTCTCTCCCACACTAGCTAGTTGACCTCACCTCTCGGCATAAGTTAACTGCCCAAAAATAAGGATAAAAGTTCTCCCAAGCATTTTATCGAACACATGAGGGGCATAAAAGAAAACTTTTAATTGGAGGCATAAATTAGGTATGGTGAGGCCTAATACAAGTCTAATTAGCCATCAAAGGGTAAATCACAATCCAAACTAGCCAAAACTAACAGTTAATCATCAACAAAATCGAAAAGCCCCAAATTAAACCTAAGCTAACAAATAGCTCAACAAATATGAAAATGGAGGAATTAATCTAAACTAACATGGATGAAAAGAGCTATTAAACATGAAATCATAATAAAGACTAAACATTTAAACTAAATACAATCTAAACTAACATAATCAAAAGAAGAGGAAGCAAGAAAAGCATGAAATAAAGAGAGAGAGAAAAAGGGAAACTTATGCTTGACTAATTGAATGAACTTGAACTCCACATGCTTGAATTCAAAATTAACCCAATTAAATCTAATCTACCTACTTTACTTCCCCCTAGTGGGGTTTTCGAAGCTAAACCTCACCTAAAAGAACCCCAAAGACAGAGCATTAAATAGTAAACAAGCCGGGCCATGAAAAACACACCGGGGCTAGACTCCAACCAACGGTCATCGCCCTGCCGACGACCTGTCGTTAGGCCGACAACCTGGCCATTGGTAGCCCCTGGCAGGCTGCTGGCTTTGGCCAACCGCTGGCCGGGCGCGACGACTGTCGTGCAATCGATCGGCCCCGTGGCCGTTGCTTCGTCTTCTTCTTTTGTTACTTCTTTACTCCTTTTCGTGACACTTACTCGATTAAACTTATTACCTACAAAAGTAAATAAAACAAGTAAAAATCTCAAAGATAACGTTATTATACGAGCTAAAATTAGGCGATAGAAGCATGTAAAATATGACAATTTAGTACCGAACACAAACATAAATGCGGTTTTTGTATTATAATTTTTAAGTATGTTGACTTCTTTTTTTTATAACGACATATATACTTCATGTCAACAATCAAATATAAATCCAAGTCGTTAAATTATGTTTTTATGCTTATACAAATATTATTTTCGTAAAAAAGGTCATATGATTTTCATATCGGTAGCATATAAAAAAATATATGCACATTTCTATAAATATGCAGAAAAAAAGGTGACAAGTGGAACGTTATAAAAAAAAATATGTAAGGAGATTTAAGAAGATGTAAGGAGATGCAACTATGTAAGGAAATGTAAAGAGGCAATGAGATGTGAGAAGCTATAAGAATTCAATTAACGATGTAACTAACGGTAAGAAACTATAAGTTGCCATAAGTTGTAAACTGATCCTCCCACTCGCAGGAAAACACAGGCCTTAGGCGTATTCTACTTAACAGGGGAATTAAATAAAATAAAGAAACATATGATCATATTCAGCTCCATGTCATTCCAGATACCTAGATCTTTGCTAAACGATAACATGACAACCACATGGTCCACTACCTCCATTAGCCAATTTTGTCCTACGCATACATATAGGGGTGGACAACAGATCGGGTACCCATTGGATTAAACGATCGGTCCGTTTAAAATAGGGCTAATAAAGAGTCGGGTCAATAATGGATTGGGCCATTAATGGGCAAGCCCATTAAGGCATATTAACGGGCCGGATTGGGCGGTCCGTTTAGTGACCCATTATTTTTTCAACCTAACTAACACATTAGTTTACATGTTCTAATTAGTTAACCTCATTATCAACACTTTGTACATAACAATAATAATTATATACCGTTGTCTAGCGCAAGTTTGTTCCATTATTAAACGGGCCAAAAGCAGGCTGCCCATGAGCCAACTTGACCCGACCCGTTTATTAGGTTGATTGTGTATTTTCTAACTTTGAATTTGGACTAGTTTAATTTGGTTGGAAAATTACAAACACATTAGTTGAAAATTAACTAACCAAAAACACTCCATGGATGGTAATATGCGAGTCATGGGCGGGCCGGATTCATTTGGCCCATAGCCCATCCCAGCCCATTAACGAATGTACTAGACCCAGGGCAACCCTTTTAGTTAATAGACTAGTCTAGTCTGACCTGACCTAATCCGTTGCCCACCCCTACATACATAAATTGAGTTCTTTCAAACTTATTTTTTCTTCTTCCTCAGTTTCGAGTTTGTAACTAAAACACCGCCCTGTATATTAAATCCCATGTCTTCGTTGAATTGAACTCTCTCTTTCTATCTTCCCAACAAAAGACGTGCATCTCCATTCATCCTCATATATTCACGCCTTTCTAAGATAATTTTCTATGTTTTTGAGACTAGTACCATATTTGACAAAATTAGCTATTTATCTAGTGGACAAGTATTTGAGTAGATAAGATAAACATTTTATTGGAATAGTTAATAGCTGTTTAAGTAGTTGTTTGAAAATAATGGGCTCGATTAAACTAGCTATTTGATTAAGTAATGAATACAAAATGATGGAAAAGGACATAAGTGTTATATTATATGTTATCGCTATTATTATTGTGATTGTTGTTGTTACTATTAACACTACTATTATTATTACTATTACTACTAGTGCCACCAATCCTACTACTACTACTACTATTATTATTATTATTATTATTATTATTATTATTGTTATTATTGTTGTTATTATTGTTGTTGTTGTTGTTGTTATTGTTCTTGTTGTTATAATAAACCATTCAAAGTAGAACAATACTCCCCTTTTAAAAAACAAAAGTATAATAGCCCAATCAATCAAGTCATTCCCCATGCAAATCCTAGAAGATTAAACCGAAGCCCAAACTGAATTGACTGTGCATGCACAACAGTTTTTCCTAATCAACTAAAGAAAACTTCATTATACCGAATATCACACCCAGTAGAAGTAAGCTAAACAAGGGGCCGGGGCACGAATGGAATGCAAAGATTGAAATGCCAATCAACAAGTTGGAACGTTAGTTAATCTAATATTTTCGAAACGCTAGTGAAAATGTCATCTGTTATTACAAAATGCTAGTTATCAAACAGTTAAAAATAAGACTAGTAGATAGATTTTCTGACCTAATTAAAATAGTAAACACTACTTTAAGTATTATTATTGAATATAACCTAACAGGTATTTACATTATTGCTTCATCGAAAATCTTGTAAGGATCATATATATAATATAAAAGTGAAAATGAGTTAACATGGTGATGACATTTGTTGTGTTATCATTTGTTGGTTAATTTTTAAACAAAAAATCTGATTTTATGGCAAGTAATAAATGATCTTAGCCATATTATTGAATTTAACATTTATTCATCAATGTAATATACTAAATCATGCAATTGCCATTGGTTCTCTTTTATGTAATGAATTTAATTGACAATTGAAGGGTTATTAATCAGTATATCGACTTGTAATCTAATATAGTGTATTGAAAGGTCATTAACAATGTTGAATTGAAATGCAAAAATCCAATCATATGTAAAGTAATTTTATTATGAATTTAAAAAAAAGATTTTTCTTATATTTTAAAAATGAAAAAAATATATCTCTATAGTTCTTTCATGAAATTTTAAATGATTATTATTTTTAATTAAGTAATGGAACCGAATTTTTTTCCTCTTTTTTTTTTGTGAGTTATTATATTCCAATTTTTTACTTACATTTTCTCAGTTTTTTTAAAAATAACTAAATAGCTTCAATTAAGCAAAGTTTTTACTTATTTATATTTTCAATAAATTTTCAAAATGTATATTAATATATTATCGTACGAAGTACGGAATCTATTCTAGTTTCCCACGGAATCTATTCTAGCTTGTCTTTGATTAGGAAAAACTGTTGGCAGGTCACTTAAATGAAGTTCAGCGTCCGTGCATAAAATTGGAAAATTAACCAGCAACCTGCCAGCCACGTTGAGCGAACTTCCTTTTTTTGTACGTAACACTCTTGTCTACTTTTGGCAAATAAAAGCGCTGGGCCTTCGCTTGATTATGAAGAAGCTGCAGAATTGACATAGCATTTGATTAAGTTTTTTTTTTTTGGTTAGAATAGCATATGATTAATCAGCATTGACTAAGGAACTTTTATGTCATGTCTGGCTTGTTCTTTTCGTTAAAAATTATGGGTTGGTAAAGCGATGAAGTTGGTTAAAATTGATAGAAATAGATTGAAGTAAATTAAAGTGCGTATTATGTTCTTCAAGGTCTGTAATTTATGTGTTTGACAATATTATTTTCTAATCTTCCTAAACTGACCTTCCTCTGCCCTTTCGTCTCATCTTTATCATCAGCACTCTCTCAGTTTTTCCTTTTTTAAAATAAATCTTTGCACTCTCGCTCTTGATTCAACCTTCTCAATTCCATCTTCATGACTTTCTCTTTATTTGCCATTCATCAAGGGGGACCCACCAAGGAAAATCTCTGGCTCACACCTAAGTTTGATTTTTTTAAAATTTAGGATTTTAAGTTTGCCCCTAAACATTAGATCTACGGTTTTGAATTTAGTATTTTAAATTAAAATGCTTTCTTTGGGTTTAGGGTTCGCCCCTATAGCTAGCAATTAATCCGAGGTGAAGGCGGCGGTGGAGGTGGTGAATGTTAGTGGTGGTGACTTAGTGATGGTGGTGGTGGCGGCGATGACTTGTTGTTTCTGAGGATGATGGCTGCAATGGTTGTCCCACTATTTTCTTTTTCTTATTTTCTTAAATGTAATTATATTATGGAAAGATGAGTTAATGGTGTAAATGGATCGAGGGTATAGTAGTCATTGTAAAACAAAGCATTTATTGTTGTTCATTTTAAAATTATTTTAGTCTTCTCTAAATGTGCCTTAATATGTATTTATCAAATATCAACCCTTGCCCGTAGGGCAATGGCTAACAAACCCATAATTAAATATGAGAGTTGCTAGCTAATATTCAAGCTCGAGAATTTTCATGCAAATCGGCTCTGGGACCATATTAAATGTTAAGAATAAATTAAACCAAAAGTTTAAATTAATGATTGAAGGTCTGGTAATAAATTTTGCTAGTGTACATATCATGTTTTGCATGAGCATTTGTCAAAATTTATTTGATATTTGGATTATTAGCTACTTGTTATTGAATGGTATGTATAGTAATTATTTGCTACTATGCACCGGGTCGTTCAAAATTATATTTACTCGAACATTTATAAAATCCTTACATTATAATATTTCTCGAAGAATTTTCAACAGAGATCTTAAATCACAATTATGCAACATTTTTTTTTTTTGAGAATAATACATTTGTGATCTTCATATGGCTCATGACGTTAAATTGTATAAGCACATCCTAAAATTTTCCAACAATTTACAAATATTGTTGTTATGCTGTTTCTCTTCAATTTTTTAGCTTATATAATTTATATGTTTATCTTAGTTTATAAATTTACAATATATAAAAATGAAACTAAAAGACAATATTTAATAAAATCAATATAGAAGCAACAAATACGTTTTATTTTATATATTATAAAATAAAACTTAAAATAAGTAGTACTACTTATCAAATCAATGTATCATATTTATGAAATTGGAAAATATATGACAATGTGTATAAAATGTATTGGAACTATAAAAAAATAGAAATAAATAGAAGGTGGTATGAGAATGGTAAGATTTTTATTTGCTCAATATTCATGGTTTGAAAAATAAAGGTGAAATTTTATTAAAAAATAAAAAATAAAAGATGGAATACAGTGTTTAAGCGTCAGCATACAATTGAAATAATATATAAAGGATTAAATAGAGACTACTAAAGATGTTGGGGTTACCATCTATATCATAGAGTTAACTAATCTAATTTCTTTCTTTGTAATAATTCATCTTTCTAATATAAATTAAATTAAAATACTTCATGATTAACTTAAATGAAAATAATAACACACTTCTCATAAGGATAATATGATACATCCATTTATATGAACTAAATATCAAACAAGATCTACTCCTCTTACATCAAATATATATGCAACATAAATCATTAAAAAAAGTATACAATATATAATATCAGAGATATATAAAATTACAGAGATAATGCAAATGTTGCAAATTAGTGGATGCCTAGTAGACTTGTTAAACAAAACGTGTGAAATTAAGTTATCGTCTCTATGACAACAACAACTTCTTTGGTGTGGGTTTTGCTTTGGGTTTGGAAAAATTCAGATGTAAGTAGTCTTATCTCAACTGTCATTTCCTTAATTATCATTAATTTACAATTCTCATTAATTTGCAGCACTGAGAGTAACTTTGAGAGCTTTACAAACTTTCAGCCATTGATTAAATTGAATAAATGTGTGATCTACTGTTGATTAAAGCACAATAAAAGTATTTGCTTCAAGGGGTGAAAAAGACAAATTACTTTTACAATTTTAGTTCACGTCTCCATGTCTCTAAGGAGTCTACAAATGTGCACAACTATCCATAAGTCTACAGATGGGCACAATTATCCACGTCTATGCCTTTTCATTTTCTTCACGTTTCATTCTTTCTCCACACCTCACTCTCTCTCCTCCTCCTTAAAAGCAGGCATAAATCTTGCGTTGGGTTATGGCCCAATTTTACCTCGAGACCCAACGAAGAAGCAACTGCAACCAAACAAGGTAGTTAAGGTTTTGCGAAGTTCGTGCGACTACAGCAATTAGGGTTTGCCGAATTCTCGCTCATCCTAACCCTTTATGAAGGGCCCGCCTCTTCCCTTTCAAGACAGACTAACAAGAAATACTTATAGAGCATTCTGTTTCCACTAGATTTGTGAGAGAGGTTGAGGGAGTTTTGAGAGAGATTATAAGAGAGATTGTAATCTAGTTGCTTAACCAAATCACTGGTTGTGATTGTGATTGCATTGTACTCACTGCTTTTCATAGTGGATTGTTTGTTGAATACCAACAAAAAAGAAAGTAATTTTTACCAACATGAATAGTTTTGTTGCAATAAGTACGTTTGCTGTTGGTAAAACTTTATACTAACAGATATTGATCTGTTGCTGGATTGTTGGTAAAAAGAGGTGATGGCATTAGTTTTACCAATAGATATTTCAATCTGCCACAATTGCTTTCCAATACCAACAGAATGAATCCGTGGATGAATGTCATCGTGTTACCAACACAGACATAATATGTTGGTGATGGCAAGTGTTACCATCAGATACTTCTATTGGTGCTAAATCAACTGGCGGCATAAATTATTCACCAACGTATTGGATCTATTGGTAATTCTTTCTTTTTCCTGTCTTTTTAATCTTCTCCAACAAGAAGATCTGTTGGTACTATTGTATACCGCCAAAAAAAAAAATTCTATCAAGCTGCAATCTGTTGGTAATTCTGTTTCTTCACATACCTCATGATTCAAAACATCTACTATCAATAGTCCATCCATTCAAGTGAGAACTATTTTTTTCAATAAATACATCTACACAAAATCAAACCTGTAGGTACAATAGTTATTGATAATCGAAGAATTAACCCAAACAAAAGCACAATGTTATTTAAAAGTTTTCAAAAGTGCAATGCATTCACTAAAAATTCATAACAAATAAGTATATAATTCTAACAATTGCTTCCATTGAAATTAAAGTCCAAATTATAAGTGCAAACTCATAAACATTACTTGGTCTACCTAAAAGATAAGTCGAGACAAAAGTTAACTACATAAGAGAACTCAAACTATGACTCATCATTTCGTTGTTGATCATCAACTTCTTCAGTATTTTTCTCTTCAAATGCATGACCTTTTTCATTGTCAGCATCAATATCCTCATCTTCCTCAAATTAAGAAAGAACATCATCCGTTATTCCCTATTAAACAAGCACAAAAGCATAAATCTTAAGAAGAGGTAATGGAGAATATTTATAATCATCTAATGGCATTCTCCCTTAATAACATGATGTCAAATTTATCATAGAAAAGAGGACTAGAATGAGTTCATCATGGCATCCTACTCGAAGACAAAGAAGGAATGACAAAAATACAATGGCAATGCTCCAGATCCAAAAAAATAAAGTTAGTTTTAACATGTTAAGACGATCGATGTTCATACTAAAACTACATTTGCACATAATAGCACTTCATCACAAATGCGTTCCTAGAAAATGATATGAAGTGCAAGACTAAGGTCGTGACCTATGGCCGTAGAACCTTGCTCTGATACCATCTGTGAGACCCCTAACCCGTAGCGTTAAAAGTATCAATGATTTCTTAAATTCTTGCTTAAATTCTAGAGTGAAACGGACAGAGTTTTATCTGAAAACTGACCATTTCTCAGGCATAAAGCCTTATACTAATTCCCTGCATCGAGTAGAAGTATAAAAGAACATAGAAATAAGCACAACGGCTATACGCCGGAGTCCACAACTCTACGGGCCACTCGCCCGGAGTATACCAAACATTAAACAATCAGCAAATAGGCTTATTATATGATAAGAGAAGAAGAGGAGATATGCACATGATGAAGATTGTTCGGTTCAACAGAGGAAAAGATAACCAAATAAGGTCACAACAATTTACACCAAGTGAGCTGTAAATTATACCAGGCCAAAGATCTAAATCTAAGCATACCACATATAAGCTTTATATATGGGCACTATGTCTAGCTCATCAACAAATAATAAAATATCTCATATAGGAATACCAGGTGCTTCAAAAGCACTTTCATCAAATTGGTGACATATCCAAGTTTATTCTCCAAACGTTTAATCTTCTCTTGACTTTCTTGTTGCTCTTGCTCAATTTTCCTTATTTTAGTTCGTTCTTCCTCTAAAGCGCACCTTTTAGAAGTTGAACGAGGAACTTTGACCCCGATGCCAAAGGTCTTAGCATAACCATATTTGTCTTCTCCAACAACTTTTTTGAAAATTTTATCTCAAGTAGCATCATCACATGAATCTTCTTCAATGCGAGATAACTCATTTTCAATTGCTTCCTGTCATGTTACACATTAGTAAAAAGAAATACGATGAATAAGAAAATTAAATCAAAATAAACACTCATACCTTTGCACTAGCTGAAGCATCATCAAGTTTTATAGCTTTCTTTGGTGGATGGGTCTTTAACCATATTGTAAGCTTATCTGTCTTGTTGCCTTTTTCCTAAAAAGTATATAAAATACTAAATGAGTTACCTAAAATCAAAGTGAGCTATAGTATAAATAGAATATACATAATACCTCTTCTTCAGTACGTACATGTGCGAAAGTCTTTCTCCCTCCATAGTGATACATTTTGTTATTGCCCCGATTTTCAATTCCTCTTTTAGTTCTACCCTAAATGAATAATTGATAAATCACATCATAACAGTTGCATTATTTCAAAATAATTATAACTGTAAATGTTCTCAAAGCACATAATTACCTTTCCCTTATCTGATTCCCAAAACTGTACTAAGTTGGCCCAGGTTTCAAGTGGTATGTATTCTGGTCTTTTGCTAATTGCTTCATCATGATTTCTATCATAAAATAGTATCACCTTCAACTCACATTTATAACCTCTCCAACAAGCATGTATTTTCTCCATTGCCCATTCATAAGGCTCCTTTCTTTCGGGAAAGTGAAATGAACGCTGTACAACGGATACAAAGAAAAAGAACCAATCAAGACTTAAAATAAACTTAAAAGTCATATTTTTACTTTGAAATCCGTGCACACATGCAGGGCTTGGTGTAAAAATCAGAGTGTAGAGGTTCAACTTTGAAAGCAATGTAATATATATTGAGACATATATGCCTTCACCTTTGCCCACACTGAATCTTTTTTCTCTTGTTCAACTTTCTTCCAATCAATACAATCAAGTGGTAGTCTTCTAGGGTCTCTTCTTAAGATTCTCTAATTTTGAATGTATTCAAACATAAAGAGTACTCACTACTTTGCTATATAAAAGACTTATAATATATGCTAACTACACTTCAAACATTGTCTATTTTCAAACTAATTTGATTCAACTTAGATATTAAAAAACTCACAATATCAACCCTGTCACAAAGAAAGTTTTTCGTCATGTGAAGTACTCTAACCCTTTGTTTTTGGTGGTGAGATTAACAATATATTCTAAGCACTAGAAAATAATTAGGTAACAACTTATAGCTGTAAAGAAAAGAAAGTGTCCTCATCTAAAGCTTTTGTTAAATATTGCTTTTCTACATAATTGTAGATGTACAGCAAACTGGCCACAGTAAATAATAGAAAAACAACTAGAGGAATGAAAGGAGGTGAAAGGACTCAAAAATTAGCATTAACATTATTGTTGCTATGACTACAATTATAGGATAATATAACAACATAGTGTACATTGACTTGCCATGATGCAATGGTTCGTGAAAGTCATGCCAGTATTTGTCATTTTGACATTTAAAATGATATCGTATGCCACTGCAGCTCAAGTAAACCATTGGTTGACTTTAACTTGAATTTATTTCTCTTACACATGAAGTTCAGAGTAGTTATTAAATTAAAAGCAGTACCGACTTACTTAAGGAGCCAGTCGAATAATTTACAAACATGTAAATTATTAGTAAATCTTTTTTGGCTATCCCCAGAATCAAGGCTTCTATAAATTGTCAAAATGCATTTCTCTGCTAGATACTCAAGTCTTCAATCAGTGGCACCTTCATAGGCATTGAAAGCGGAGCACTTGGCTAATAAAAACCCATAAGTAAATACTAAGTGCCAGCACTTCCATGGTCATCCACCCCAAAAACTCATTTACCCTCAAATTCTTCAACAACAGCAATGTCACCTACCTGATCATCAAAGCTTCTATTCTCAAACTGTAAAAATGTTGGGCCTTATTCATTAGCCTACCATTGGCTTCAAGGAGTCCTGCTCAGCATCAAGATTATGTCTTGCTAGTATTTAGTGTAATTATCCATCAAAATATGACATCAACTAAGGCAGAACAAATCATGCTCTGTTCTGGAATTCATTTGCCATTTCAAAATTCAACTCTTAAACCCCATATTTTTGGTGCATAATAGCATGGACTTGGAGAATTTTTTTTGAAACAAAGCAATTGCATGTAATTTCATCAACTAGATCAGAGACAAGGATAAACAATTTGATGTGTGAATCTGATTCATGACAAAGCAGAGCAATAATAAAGTCCCAAAATCATTAGTTTATACTGCAATTTCGGCTTCTGTGGTTTCTAAACCAATTTCAGGTCACCAACTCAAACAAATGCAAATTTTTTTCTGCAACTAACAGATGTCTTTTCCCGTGTGTGGAGCTCTGGTATTATAGCTAAATCAGACATCCATAAGCATTGACAGTTTGATCCTATATAGATTCAATATGTAATCCGTATTTCTGGAGAAAAAATTACCACAATTATTAACAAATAGCTAAAAACCAAAAGTGTTCACTTAACTAGACAATGAAATCTAGAACCCTAACCTGGAAAATCAAAGTCTTGTACAAATCTGATACGAAAATCAAACCCTAAAACAATGGCTTGCCAATAGAAATCCTCACTGCTTAAAATGGTTTGACGACTATGCAAAGGGAAAAACTGCATAAAAGACACAAAATTCTACAAGAAATGTTAATCAAATGCCATTATTGGGATGAACGCAATAGTTTTTCGGATTCGTCATTTTTGACCTAAACCAAACCACGATCAAAAGCATTCATGTTAATCAAATCCAAATCCAATTTCATAATAGTGACAACACAATCCTGAAAATGCAAAATCAGAAAAATGAAATGAAATACCTTGAAAGCCACATAGTTGTTGGTCTTGTTTGCCAATTGAAGAGAGCACGAGATCTCCTTAAGCTCAACTAATCACCAAAAAAACAAGGCCTATAGTATCAACCGTGAATCCATTTACACGACCGGAATTATAGCGCCCCTTGCCACCAACAGGAATGCCGGTCGCCGACCGCTAGGATTTGTGGGGGCGCCGACTACCGCAAGTAGAACCGAAGGGGCTGAGTGTGGAGGGCTTTAGAATCAATCTTCTGTTTTTGTTTTTTTTAGGTTGTAATTTTCTTTTAATTTAAATTAGTGGGCTTAACCAAATAAATTTTAAAAAATTAAAAAACATCTACCACACTTATATCTGTGCTGAATGCTTCATATTTACGAGATACAAGTCTCCATGCTTAATATGTGTGGACATCGCCTAATTAGTTACTAACACTCTTATAAGAGGGGTTACATTTTCCATCACTTATTATGTGTGGGGATAATTCTGAGCGCTTATTTTTACTTATTTTCTCGCCACACTTAGCCATGTGTGATTAAATAAGAGTGGAAGAATGCCCTTTTTTTGTAGTGCCTGAGGGTTTTGGGATGCTCTGTTTCTCTGTTCTAGGGGGCTACATATGCGAGATGAGGGTTTTAGGATGCTCTGTTTCTAGAGGGCTATACGTACGACGCTGCAAAACTATGCTGAGTAAAAATTTTGGTTGGAAAGTTTAGGCCCTTATTGTTATATTATATATATTTGCCTACTTTATATTTTTTTCCTTATTATTATAACTAATTTATGTTTATGATTTTAATACCTTAAGTTTAATTTGGAACTCCTAATTATAACAGAAGTAAAATTAGATATAATATTTAAATATATATTTATTTAATTTGATCATAATAACTTAATTTTATTTTGGCACTCCTAATTATAACAAAAATAAAATTAGATATAATCGTTAAATATATATTTATTTAATCTTGATCATGATAACTTAATTTTAGTTTGCCACTCCTAATTTTCAAAAAAATGGAATTAGACAAAATTTTTAAGTATATATTTATTTAATCTTTTTCACGGTATACGCCATAATGAACAATACCAACATACCTTTCTACTTTTCACAATTTGTTGGTATAACTGTAACAATACCAACAAAACATTTAGACATCGTAAGTATTATTGGTAATGTATTAACAACACCATCAGATGCATTACTTCTGTTGCAATTTATTTGTGTTCCTTTGGCGCCACAACTTCATAGCCATTTTACCAACAAACAAATCAATCTAATGGTAAAAATAAACTTTTACCAACAGAAAATATTATTTGTTGCTAGGTTTCTTTTGTAATAAGTCCCTTTTTTTGTCCCTTTCAAGATAGGCCAACAAGAAATACTTATAGAGCATTCTGTTTCCACTAGATTTGTGAGAGAGGTTGAGGGAGTTTTGAGAGAGATTATGAGAGAGATTGTAATCTGGTTGCTTGACCAAATCACTCGTTGTGATTGTGATTACATTGTACTCACTTCTTCTCATAGTGGATTATTTGTGCTCGTCGCCGTCTATGATTTTTTCCCTCATTGGGTTTCCAAGTAAATCTTTGTGTTCTTTATTGTTCTTATTATCGTTGTTTACTTTTGAATATCATTGTTCATCCTAACGCTTCCGCTATTAGTTTGCTCTAATTCCTAACAAGTGGTATCAGAGCTTGGTTTAGGATGTCTTCAATCATGAAGGTTGATATTCAGAAGTTTGATGGGGAGATTAGTTTTAATCTCTGGAAGGTGTAGATGAGAACAGTTCTCATTCAGCATAGGTTGTGGAAGGTTCTCTCAGGATCTCACACGAAATCCAGCACGATGACAGACAAACAATGGGCGGAACAACAGAAGAAGAAGTGTGGTTCTTTGACGGATGACGAATGGGAGGAATTGAAACTGAAGGCACTTTCTGCCATACAGTTGTGCTTGGCACCACATGTCTTGTGAGAGGTGCTCAATAACACAACTGCAGTGGGTCTTTAGGCTCGGCTAGAGGAACTCTACATGTCGAAGAGTCTCACCAACGAGATCTGTTTGAAGGAAAGGTTATATACTTTCAGAATGGCAGAAGGTACTTCTGTTCAAAAACATCTAAATAATTTCAATTCGATTATAGTCGACCTAGAAAGTTTAGATGTGAAAATTGAGGATGAGGATGAGACTATTTTGTTGGTTGTGTCTCTATCCCTTCATATAAATACTTTAAGGAGATCATGCTATATAGTAATTCTTATACTATATCGTTTGAGGATGTTATGTCAAACCTGTTGTCTAAGGAGAAGTTTGATCTTGACATTCATACTGATTCTGCTGAGGGATTAGTAGTAAGGGCTAAAACAACTAAAAAGGAAAACGATAATAGGAGTAAGAATCATTCTAAGTCTAGAAATCCTCACGGTGGTAAGACCTATAATTACTGCGGTGAATTGGGTTATATTATTGCTAACTGTTGGCAACTGTAAAACAAAAGGGAGAAAGAGGAAGATAATTCTTATGAGCCTGCTGAAACTTCGTTTGCTGAATCTGATTCTGATAATGATATTTTGTTTGCTACCTCTACTGAAAGGGGAAGCGTTTCTGATTGGATTCTTGATTATGGGTGTACCTATCATATATGTCCTTATAAGAATTGATTTTCAACATATGATCCAGTTGGCTCAACTATTGTTCACATGGGCAATAATGCTCAATGTAATGTAATTGGAATCGGTATTGTTAAATTCAAGACCCATGATGGTGCTGCCAGGACTTTATCGAATGTTCGTCACGTTCCTGATTTGAAGCATAACCTCATCTCTTTAGGCACCCTTAAATCCAAAGGGTGTAAATATTCAGCTGAAGGTGGAGTTCTGAAGGTTTCGAAGGGCAGTCAGATTCTATTGAAGGGTTTGAGGTAAGGAAGCCCCTAGGTCTTGCAGGCATCTACTATGACATATTACATGAAGAAAAGTTCATACAAGTTGTCTCCCAGAGCTAAGTTCAAATATCACTTGAACTCAACTGGCATTCGGATTGCTTAAATACCCTTCGGGGTCCACTCTTCGGGGTACTATGGCGGTGTTCGAGAGTTGGTGTTACAAATTGGTCCAAGGTGGAGATTATTGGGTTATGGCTTAATTTTACCTCGAGGCCCAACAAAGAAGCAACCGCGGCCAAACAAGGCGGTTAGGGTTTTGCGGAGTTCATACGGCTACGACAGTTAGGGTTTGCGGAATTCTCGCTCATCCTAACCCTTTATAACGGGCTTGCCTCTCCCCTTTCAAGACAGACCAACAAGAAATACTCATAGAGTATTCTGTTTCCACTAGATTTGTGAGAGAGGTTGAGAGAGTTTTGAGAGAGATTATAAGAGAGATTGTAATCAGGTTGCCTGATCGAATCACTCGTTGTGATTGTGATCGCATTGTACTTACTCCTTCTCATAATGGATTGTTTGTGCTCGTTACCATCCGTGGATTTTTCCCGCATTGGGTTTCCATGTAAATATTTATATTCTTTATTGTTACTTTTGAATATCATTATTCATCCGAACGCTTCCGCTATTAGTTTGCTCTAATTCCTAACATCTTGATCTATTGGGAAAATATTTGCACCTACAAATCACTTCTTGGTTGCTTTTCCCCACAATTTTCTTTAATAGGTGATTTTAACTGTTTGTAAGACAAATTTTCCAATTTTATTTTGATTAATTTGTGTGGGGTTTTGTGTGATACAGTTGTACTAGGACAGTATTAGGAAAAGTAAGTGTGAATACTATGGCGATGAGCATGGAGGCCATGACACCCCTCTTCATGTCCACTGCTCTTCCGCATCATAGGTAAGCCTTTTTCATCTTCATTCTTTCTCTTTTTAAAAAAAACTAAATTGTGTGGCTCCTTGAAGTTCCCAAGGTTAAAACAAACTTTACATTTCCATGATCTCTATTACTTATCATCCCATAATTCCCTTTTCTAAATCTTTATTGTTTTGGTTTTGGGGGGGGGGGGGGGGGGAAAGGGTTGTAGGATAGAAAGAATCTGATGTAGGACTATAGCAGTAATTCAAACTTAAGTATGCCAGAGTTGTTTATGAGATCAAATTAGAAAAATTATAGTTGAGTATGTTTGGTATTAAATCATGGCATGCTAGCAGAGCATTAAAGTATTCCATTGACATTTATATACATTTGTGTCTGATGTGCTTATAGGGAATTATCACTAGAATGGACAAGGTAGATATAAGGGTCAACACAAATGCAGTTTTGGCTTCCCCCCTCCCCCCTTGTAAGGTATGTGCTTATAGGGAATTGCTGTTAGAAACCAAGAGTGAAAATCTTTAAGGAGACCTTGATAACTATTGGGCTGAAGGCACTTTGGTTAAATATGACTTTTCTAATTACAAGTTATGATGTTGATAATGCTCACTGTGGTTGATGAATATACTTACATTGTCAATAAAATTAATATACTGATATAATTTTTTCATTCACAGATCTTTATGACCTTTATCCTCTAAATCCTAACATGGATATCCATTGCTCCAAAACCATCAAGGTAACATATGTACTAATTGTTAAATATTTGAATTTTATGACTGAAATAGGATTCCCATCACGTTATCTCATTTTGCTCTATGTCAAGATGAATGCCAACATTTTCTACTTTTGGGTTTTTTCTTTTTTTTTGGGGGGTGGGGAAAGGGTGTTCTAGGACTCAACTTTGTTAATATCTTTGGTCACATTCTCAATGTACATGTTTCAAAACGTGGAGTAGAGGAGGATACTATGGCACCACAATGGCTAGTCTTAGGACATAACTTACAATCATCCCATGAAGATTAGTTTGTGTTTAGTGACCATTATATTTCATTTACTTATTTGGTGACGATTTTTTTTCCTACAGATTTTGGATCTTTCTTTTTCATCTCACCAGTCACCTGCCTTCTTATCTCAAAACTCTGTAATGCTACCCAATTTTCTTGCAACTGACGATCATTTATCTCTTTAGTTATTTAGGGCAAGCCATTATGGAAATACAACTCGCAATTTCCTCGCTTTCGCTCTATCTCCGTTGAGTAAATCAAAGTTTTCTCTTCTTTCTTCTCCGTTTTTCATTCAAATTGCTCCACCTGTTTCCTCACCCAAATTGCATATCAGGAAATTGAGATGATGTTTACCTCGGTCTTCTTCTTTGTCAACGCTACGGAATTATGGCAGATCTCTAAGTGCATTTTGCTGGTCACTAAGTGCACCCTCTTGGAGCCACTCTTCATCACAGACAGGTGAGTTTCACTTCAATTTTTGTTTTAATTTTCTTTGAATTTCAAAATTTTGACATTATCTTGAGAAATTTCAATCTTTTTAGGCCCTAATTTATTTTCAAATGTCAATTTCTGTGTTTGAGGACGATTAGGTTTAGCTACCATGATTAGGTTTAGCAACCCTCCCCTCAACCTTCTTTGATAAGTCTCTAATGCTATAAAGAAATGATACTAACCCAGGATAACTATGCCATGTACGATATTAGATTTTAATTTTGGAACAAAATATCAATTTGTGGTTTGTTGGTGACAGATTGATCCAGGTTGTACAACAGGACTAACAACAATGGGTTTTCTATTTAAATATCAGCTTTATCAGTTTATAATTTGTGTTGTTGGTTTTTGGAATTATTTTTCATACAACCTAATTATTGGGTTATGTTGATTTTGAATTTGAATTTGTTTCATTAGCATTCACCAGAATTAAATAGCATCCTCTTTTCTATTCTCTTTATTTCCGTGTGTTTTTTTTTCCCAGTTTTTTGGTTTGGGTTTTCATTATGAGATTGAGCATAATATGTGGCAATCCCTGCAAGTGTCTAAGATTTTTTGGACCCATCATGTGAATAATGTTGACTTGGTTATTTTCTTTCTGATCTATCAGGATTAAATTCATGGTTTATGTTTGTAGAGTTTATAAGGATATTAAGTTGTCCTATGATACTTGGGTTTTGCTGCTTTTTTAATATTGTTTTTCTCATATCTGTATTTTCTTTAAAGGTGAAAGAAATTTAGTAATGTAACACTAATGTTACTTTTAGTCTTTTGATGTACATGTCGGTAAATATAGGTTAAAATGCAGTCTTTTAAATGGTGGCAATGTATTCAGCGTTAGCGTTGTGGCTTAAGCATTGGCTTCATTACCGGTTATTATTGGTTACCATTGTTGCATGATCTAGAATTTCAAATGTCAATAACTGGTGATATTGGGCTAACAAGTACAACTATTGTGTTGATATTCATTGACTGCTTAGGCACCGTATCAAAGTAAGGAATGTCATTCTTAGAACCATACCAGAGGGATTTTATTCCTCGCTTTCAAGAGTGATCCTTTGTTTTACTAAGAATGATTGTTTGCATTTATAGTGCTCTATATTATTAATAAGGAAGACCCCCTCTTTGGTCTCTAATATTCTTTATATATTGCTATTTCGATGGAGTAAATTGTCCTCTTTGTTAGTGGAATGAAATGGCTAGGAGAATTTACAATAACATCAAGTGAAAGTAGAGTTCATAAGTGTTAATCATCATTAAAATTTTTTTCTGGTCCATAATATTCTTTGTTGTTATTCTATGTGGTATTAGTAGACCACCATCTTAATGCAGTGGCTTACCTCTCTGATTGAAAAAATTTGGTTTAGTTATTGTAACCTTGAATCCAGATTTCTATACGACTTGGTGTGCATGATTCTACATACTCCACTGTTGATCCATTCACAGCTCTGATGTATTTCAGTTATAAGTTTCAACCTTGATGTACTCTAAGGATGGTGCTAGGAAGTTATCACCTTTTTGCTTGGCCGTGGACCTTAACAAGTTTATTAGTTGATTGTCCTACATTAACTATCTCTCTTCCTTTTTAATAGAACAACAAATCTCTATTCGTAGACACCCTTGCAGGGATGATTTACCTAATGAACTTCAACTTTGTTAGCAGAGCAAGTTGGATGATTGTAAAGCTGAGGCAAGATGTGAAGCATTATGCAATTTATCCTTGGAGGTTGCAACAAAGCCTCTTTAGTTCTGATGGATTAGTAAAATTGAGCTTGAAGGAGGTTGAAGGAGAAGAATGTGCTCATCGTTGGCAAAGATATGGTAGACTAAGTTCAACTTCTTCTCATGACCTCAGGAGGTCATATGTTTGTCCCCCCCCCCCAACCTAATATCCTTTGGATTATTTTGATGAACTTGAGGTTTGTGAATTTGTTTGCTAAATGTTATCAGTTATCACTTTTCCTTTGAAATCCATGTTAAAGGTTCACTGTGAGTTCAAGTTGGATGTAAAAAGTACATACCCAATATTTTGTGAATTGTTTCGCTCATTTTGCTTAGAATCATGCTAAGAGAGTGGTAGTATTCGAGCACAACATGCTTACATATGTTTTGATCTAGATGAGGTGCTCACATGCTATTTTATATTTATGTACTGGACCAATTACTGTATTATACCTTCTTTTTTTTAAACCCACAAATAATAAAAAATGTAAAAATTATATAGCCAAGATTTAAGAATTGCTTCGGCCAACTTAGATTTGGGTTGACATGTAAGGGTTGTTTTGTTTAAGAATTGTATTTAGGTATTTGCTAGGCCTGACAATTTCATCCAAACCTGATGGATACCCATTCACCTCACCCGAAAAAGCGGGTGAAAACCCGACTAAACAGGTGAGTTAAACGGGTGATGGATAACTGAATGATGGATCGGGTCGGATTCGGGTGATGGTCCACCTGATCCGTCACCTAACCCGTCACCCGCTTTATACCTATATATATATATATATATATATATATATATATATATATATATATATATTTGTAGATATATATATATGTGTGTGTGTGTGTGTGTGTGTGTGTGTGTATATATAAAACTTATGTTTGGTATCTTTATCATTTGTGATAATTGTTATGTTTACGATTAGGGCATGTGGTTTCCGTTAGTTATTGTTTTGTATATTTTAAATTTTTCAAGTTTTTGAACCTTATTTGAGCAATAAACGAATAAAATGAGATAGAACGCGTTTCATCTGTTTCACCCGTTTACCACCCGCTTCATCCGTGGGTGGTGGGTGGATTGGATGCGGGAGAGCGGATGAGCGGGTGACGGGTGGATCGGATGGAGTGGATGGATGCGGGTGATGGACATGGGTGGAGCTTCACCCACTCCAAATCCGACCCGTTGCCAGGCCTAGTATTTGCATATTGTGCACAAATGTTGTCACTTAGAATCATGCTAAGAGAGTGATAGTATTCGAATACAACATCTTGACATATGTCTTGATCCAAATGAGGTGGTTAGATGCTATGTTTATATTCATGCACTAGACCAATTACTTTATTGTATCTTCTTTTTTTAAGCCCACAAACGATTAAAAAAATGTGATTATTTTGATGTATAATTTTTCTTGGACCCTATCATAGTAGCCTTCCCCTGCCCCTCCCCCCAAAAAGACATTGTGATTTGTTATGTGATTGCTTTTGTAAGTTTTTGCTCCAAGTAACACGTTCATTCTCACATTTTGAATTCTTTTTTTTTTTTTTTTGGATGAATAGATCAATATATCAGTTGGTTTAAAATCTGAGCGAAGACATGGAAGACATGTGTAAGGGATTTCTATATGATAAACAATAGCTGGATAAGACAATAGAGTGCAAGTGTGTGTCTTCCAATGAATAAAATCCTAGAAAATATACACAACTTAAGGTGATAGATCGCATTGATCTTAGTCAAAATCAGATAAAGTCATATTAGGTTCATTCGTTCACAATAATTTTGAATTGCGTTCGTGCATGATATTGTGTCTAATTACATCTTTTTAGCTGTAAAACTGGTTATTCTTGTTTTCTTTTATTTGATGCTTTAATTCGTATATTGTACAACTACCAAATAACGTATTTGCCATATTTGTGGCCTATACTTAATTTTCGGCTTTTGATGTAAGCCATCCATGCAACATTGTCATACAAAATAACAATTAATGATTATCCAGTGATATTAGTTTATGAATATGGTAAATATGCTTTTTTGGGGTTATAAAGAGATAACCTTTCCAACCTACAAATAGTCTAATTATAATTGAATAAAGTCTTTTAGCAAACAAACATTAATTTTACGACACACTATGCATCGCACGGGTCCATACTAGTGTATATAAAGGTACACATTTTTGTATAATATATATTTAAAGGTTAACGATGACACTTACATTGCTGGTGCTTGGATCGGGCTATCAATTATCATACATTTTTAGTTCTTGTGTATGCTTATATTGGTTATTATGTGACTTATTGTTATTTGCAGTACATTGCTTTCATTTTATTATCTATCTATTCATGTATATATTTTTATCAAAGGATTTCCAAGGATAAAATGTTTTCTCAAATATTTTTTGTGATTTTATTGGAATCTGCCTCTCGATGGGTAAAGATACCTATAAAGGTAACACCGTTTACATTTGGATCTTCTTAAACCACGCATAAATAGGAGCCACACTGAGAGGTTGTTGTTGCTATTTTATAATACAATGATATTGTAAAAGTCATGGCATTTTGATTATCATGAACTATGCTAAACATATATTTTTGCGTGGTGTTCATCATGTTGGAGTAATTTTAGACAAATGAAAATTTAATGAAATAATTATTTCCATTAAAATAGTTATTGAAATATATTTTTAAGTAATCACTAACTAGCTCCACAATCCCTTGAATTTCTGTCACATTTTGGACACTTAAAGTCCCATTTTTGTGAGCACAACATGCAGATAGAGGAGATTTTTTTGTGTTAGGATTCCTCCCAAATTTCTTTGCCAATTTTGGAAATAATTAAATTATTTTCTTTTTTGAAGATTATTGCTTGGCATTCAATGCTCAAGTTGTGTGGTTGGAGATATTTTATTTTATGAAAATTATATTATTCCATATTTTGTATTGAATATCTTTTTCCTTTTCTGTAAAGATGATGCTGGGTGGCAAAATATACGTTTGTGGATAAGGTTAAGCCACTGGTATCTTTAGGACTTCTTTATAAATACTAGGTTACGTAACCTTGTTTACTGCAGGGCATTTGGGAGTGCCTCTCAGCACTTCACTTTTCTGTTCCACATTTTATTGAGAGCTAGTATTGATATATTTTCATTGTAATCGATCTCTTCTTTGGGTATTTGCTTTGAGGTCTTTATCTCTCTTGTTGATTTCTTCCTTGAGCATTCGCTTTGAGATCATTTTGTACTCACTCAAATTATAGTGGTTTTTGTACCATTGTTGCCGCCCATGGTTTTCTCTCGATTTGGGTTTCCACATAAAATCATGTGCCCTACTATCTTTTTTTGCTCTTGTTTTATATTCTCCAATATCTACATCATTTATCGCTTTCGCATATAGTAAGCTCGAATTTCAATTATTATTTTTTTAACAAGTGGTATCAGAGTAAGGTTTAGAATATCTTCAATCATGAAGGTTGATATTCAGAAGTTTGATAGAGAGATTAGTTTCAATCTCTGAAAGGTGCAGATCAGAGTGGTTCTCATTCAGCATAGGTTGAGGAAGGTTCTCTCAGGACCTCATATGAAACCCAGTACAATGACAGAAGAACAATGGACAGAACAGAAGAAGAAGAAGCGTGGTTCTTTGACGACGATGAATGGGAAGAACTGGAGGAGAAGGCACTTTCGGCCATATAGTTGTGCTTAGCGCCACATGTCTTGCGAGAGGTGCTTGATAAGATAACTACAATGGATCTTTGGGTTCAGCTGAAGGAAGTCTACGTGACAAAGAGTCTCGCCAACAAGATCCAATTGAAGGAAATGTTGTACACTTTCAAGATGGCAGAAGTTATTCCTGTTCAAAAACATCTAAATAATTTTAATTCGATTATTATTAATCTTGAAAGTTTAGATGTGAAAATTGAGGATGAGGATAAGGCTATTTTGTTGGTTGTGTCTTTAACCCCCTTCATATAAGCATTTTAAGGAGATCATGTTATATAGTAATTCTGATACTATATCGTTTGAGGATGTTAAGTCAAACTTGTTATCTAAAGAAAAGTTTGATCATGATATTCACACTGATTCTACTAAGGGATTGGTTATAAGGGCTAGAACAACTGAGAAAAGGGGGGAACGGTAGTCAGAGAAAGAACCTTTCTAAGTCTAGAAATCCTCATGCTTATAAGACCTGTAATTTTTGTGGTAAATTGGGTCATATTGCTGCTAATTGTTGGAAACTGAAAAATAATAAAGAGAAAGAAGAGAAGAAGAATCAGTCTAAAAAACCTGTTATAGCTGATTGTGTTATTGAGTCTGAGTCTGATGGTGATGTTTTTATTACTACTATGTCTCTTGCCATTACCTCTGGAAAGGGGGTATGTGATGATTAGGTTTTAAATTCTAGTTGTATGTATCATGTGTGTCCTCATAGGGACTGATTCACAATTTATGAGCCTGCTGATACTAGGATTGTACATATGGGCAACGACACGAAGTGTAAGGTTGTAGGAGTAGGTACTGTACAGATTAAAACCCATGATGGTGTAGTGAGGACCTTGTCTAAGGTTCATCACATTCTTGATATGACTCATAATCTCATCTCTTTGTGTACTCTTGAGGCTAATGGTTACAGGTACTCAGCTAAGAATGGTGTCTTAAAGGTGATGAAGGGTGTTATGGCACTGATAAGGGAATTCAGGCAGGGAAGTCTCTATCTTCTGCAGGGTACAACAATTACAGGTTCAGCAGTAATTTGTACAACATCGATAGATGTTGATACTACGAGATTATGGCACATGCGATTGGGCCATATGAATGAGAAGGGATGATAATTCTGAGCAAGAAAGGTTGTGTTGGTAGCGTAGGTATGGGTAAGCTAGAGTTTTGTGATCATTGTATGTTTGGGAAATAGAAGAGAGTTAGTTTCTCTACAGCTAAGCACCATACGCAGGGGATCCTTGATTTCATCCATTCTGATCTGTAGGGTCCTTTGAAAGTTCCTTCATTTGGAGGTAATATATGTTAACATTTGTTGATGATTTCTCATGAAAAGTCTAGGTTTACTTTTGGAGACAGAAAAAAGAGACGTTTTCCATTTTCAAGAAGTTTAAGGCTCTTGTTGAGAACCAGACTGGGAGGAAGATAAAGAAACTTAGGACTGATAATAGTCTTGAATTCAGTGAGTTAGAGTTTACTAAGTTCTGCGCTGTTAATGGTATAGCTAGGCATGAGACATTCGTTAGCAAGCCCCACTAGAACGGAGTTGCAGAACGCATCAATCGGACTCTACTAGAGAAAGCTCGCCGTATGCTTTCTAATGTAGAGCTTTGGGATCGCAAAGCTTTCTGAGCTGAAGCTGTTTCGACAGCTTGTTATTTGGTGAATCAATCTCCACATACATCTATTGACTTTCAGATTCTAGAAGAAGTTTGGTCAAGTAATCCTATTGATTATTCTATGTTGAGAATATTTAGATGTCTTGTGTTTGCCCATGTGAATGATAGGAAGTTAGCTCCGAGGGCTGTTAAATGCATGTTTCTTGGTTATACATCTGAGTCTAAGGGATATTGAATGTGGTGTCTTGATTCTAAGAAAGTTATTCAGAGTAGGGATGTAACTTTCAATGAAAATGCTATATCATCTTCTGGGAAGGAATCTATTGTTTCTTCTGCTGGTATAAGTGACCAAGAGGATGCCAGTAGGAAGGTGGAGATAGAGGTGGAGACTGCTGTAGCTCAAGGTGGAGCTGCTAATCATCCCAGCAGGGAGGTTCAGGCCATAGAACCCAGTTCTAGTACTACAAGTCCTAATCAACCTTAGGTGGAGGATGATTATACCATAGCCCGTGATCGTCCTAGGAGGGAAATCAGGAAGCCTACTTGCTATGTAGATAGTGAGGGACTTGTAACTTATATTCTTATAGTCATAAAAGATATTCCTGAAAGTGCTGAGTTTTCAACTTATACTGAAGCCATCTCCTGCTCAAGTTCATCTAATTGGGTCCTAACTATACAAGAACAAACGGAGCCTACACAAGAATTGAACTTGGGATTTATGTGAGCTACCTAAAGGCCAAAGAGCCTTAACTGCCAAGTGGATCTATAAAAGAAAGGAAGGCATACCCGAGGTTGAAGATGCAAGGTGGAAAGCACACCTGGTTGCTCATGGATGCAACCAAAGGGAAGGTATTCAATAAGACATTCTCTCCTGTTGTTTATCACACCTCTATTAGAGTGCTACTTGCTTTTGTTACCCTGTTTGATCGAGAGTTAGAGCAACTTGATGTAAAGACTGCGCTCCTTCATAGGGAGTTAGAGGAGGAGAATTACATGAAGTAACCTGAGGGTTTTGTTGTTCTCGGGAAGGAACAATGTGTATGCCATTTGAAGAAGTCCTTGTATAGACTTAAGCAGGCTCCTAGGTAGTGGTATAACAAGTTTGATACCTTTATGATTGGGTAAGGATACATATGCAGTCGACATGATAATTGTGTGTATTTCAGGTAATTTTCTGATGGTTCTTTTGTTTACTTGCTGTTATATGTTGATGACATACTGATAGCTTTCAAGAAAAAGTCCTTAATCAGCAAGCTAAAATCCTAACTCAGTAGGGAGTTTGAGATGAAGGACCTGGGTGTAGCAAAGAAGATACTAAGCATGGAAATTCAGAGGGATTGAAAGGCCGGTAAGCTGTACTTGTCTCAGAGTCGATACCTTGAGAAAGTACTTGATAGATTTAATATGGGTAACTGCAAGACAGTTTCTACAACTGTTGTTGCTCACTTCAAATTGTCTGCTAAGTCTTGTCCATAATCTGAGGAGGAGAGAAGATTTCTTATGTTCCTTATTCTAGTGCAGTTGGTAGTTTGATGTATGCTATAGTGTGCACTAAGTCTGACTTGTCACATGCTATGAGTGTGGTAAATCGTTATGCATATAATCCTGGGAGGGATCATTGGGAGGCTGTGAAGTGGATCCTTAGGTATGTGAAGGATTCAATTGATAGAGGATTGGTGTTTGACAGGAACAAAACTGCTACATAGGATGTTGCAGGTTTTATCGATTCTGATTATGCCGGTGATCTTGATAGGAGGTCTATTTTAGGGTGTATCTTCACTATGTGTGCAGGTGTTATCTCATAGAAAGCATCGCTTCAGTGTATTGCAGCTTTTTCTACTACAGAGGTTGTGTATGTTGCTGCTATTGAAGGTGTGAAGGAAGCTACCTAGTTGAGGAACCTTGTTACTGAACTTGGAGTTCCACAGGGTACTACTGTGGTTTTTTCAGATAGTTAGAGTGCTATTCACTTGATCAAAAATGATGCCTATCATTCCAAGACCAAGCATATAAGTGTTAAGTATCACTATATCAGATATACAGTTACTGCAGGGGAGATTATTATGAGGAAGGTTCATACTTCGCAGAATCCTACAGATATACTTACTAAGCCTCTCCCTATACCTAGGTTCGAGTATTGCTTGGACTTAGTTGGTATTTACAGTATTTGATTGCCCTTCGGGGCATCACCCTTCGGGGTATTTTGGCGGTGTTCAAGAGTTGGAGTTGGTGAAAACTGGTCCAAGGTGAAGATTGTTGGGTTTTGGGCCAATTTGCACTCCACGGCCCATGGTAGACGGCGGCTGTTTAGCTGTAGCGGTTAGGATTTCTAGTGGGTTTCTAACTCATCCTACCCCTTTATAAAGGGCACGCCTCCTACTTTCTCAACACACTAACAAAATACCATTCGAGTATTCAGTTTTACTTTTCCAAATTTTAGAGAGAGATTATAAGAGAGATTGTAATCTTATTGCTGGATCAAATCATTCGTTGTGATTGTGATTGCATTGTACTCACTCCTTCTCATAGTGGATTGTTTATGCCGTTGTTTCCGCCCATGGTTTTCTCCGATTTGGGTTTCCACGTAAAAAATCATGTGCCCCCTACTATCTTTTTTTGATCTTATTTTATATTCTCCAATATCTACATCCTTTATCGCTTCTGCATATACTAAGCTCGAATTTCAATTATTATTTTCTTAACAAATGGTATCAGAGCCAGAGTCATTGATTCAAATTTTAAGCATTTTCTTGAAGGATGTTTCTCATTAATATTAAGAATTTTGACATCATAATAAGATTGATTTTGCTGTGTTCGTCCATTACAAAGAATTTGGTCCAAGGTAGAGTTTGTTGGGATTTGTCCTAAATTCCTTTGCTGATTTTGGAAATAATTAAATTATTTCCTTTTTTGAAAATTATTGCTGGGCACCAAAGGTTCAAGTTGTGTGGTTGGAGATTTTTTTTTAATGGAAATTATATTATTCCCATATTTTGGGCATGTTCTTTTTGTAGGTAAATTAGAGTGGGTAAAAGGATGAAGCTGGTTGAGATAGGTTGAAGTAGGTTAAAGTGGGTGGAAATAGGTTGAAGTGGATTAAATTTTTTAATGTGATAAGTTAAACTTGGTTAAAATAGTGAAAGTGGATTGAAGTAGGTTGAAGTAAGTTGAAGTGGGTTGAAATGATTTGAGGTTGGTATCTTAGACTTAACCCACGAAAAGAACAGGCATTTGTATTGAATATCTTTTTTCTTTTCAGTAAAAATGATGCTTGACGGCTAAGATATATGTTTGCGGTTAGGGTTAAACTATTGGTATCTTTGGGGCTTCTTTATAAAAACTAGGTTGTGTAATCTTGTTTGGTGCAGGGCATTTGGAAGTGCCTCTCGGCACTTCCCTTTTCTATTCCACATTTTATTAAGAGTTAGTATTGAGAGATTTTCGTTGTAATTGATCTCTTCCTTGAGTGCTTGCTTTGAGATCTTTATCTCTCTTGTTGATATCTTCCTTCAGCGTTTGCTTTAAGATCGTTTTGTACTCACTTATATCATAGTGGATTTTGCACCGTTGTTGCCGCCCATGATTTTCTCCCAATTTGGATTTCCAGGTAAAAAATCATGTGCCCCCTACTATCTTTTTTTAATCTTATTTCATATTCTCCAATATCTACATCCTTTACCGCATATACTAAGCTCGAATTTTGATTATTATTTTCTTAACACTATGTGTCCCAAAAATCTATGCAGGTAACCTTGTGGCACGTGAGGGTGAATACAATCTTTGACAAAAGTGTAATTACATATGTTTAGAAGTATCTATTTGATACTAAGTTTATCTGTGACGAACTAATATATTTATTCATCAAACGGAATTTTACACCAACACATCAAAGGGTTCTCCAAGTATGAGGACTTCTCTTTGTCTTCGGTGTTTTCATGGATGTGTCACACCAACATTTTGAATTTTTTAGGTATAATACTTAGGAAACTGAGCTTTATTTAGGAAAATCACAATATAGAATGATTGTAATAAAACCATCCTTAGTAGCACTTAGAACAGCTATAAAAATGACCCCTTCTTGATTCCCGATAGATCTTGATTCAGATAAAACTTTTTCGTTATTATACCAAATGCCTAGTGAATCAAACACCTTTTTGCTCTGTTTTTTTGGTTTATATAGTCATATTGATTCCTTTAAGTCAAGTCCCTTCTTCATTAAGCTCACAATTCCCCTCTAACTTACATATTACGACCTAAATGGAATTGGACTTATGGCGAAAGATATCATAAAAAAGAGCTCTCTAGTCTTTAATCTATGTCCACATGGTTGTTTTTGCCTAAAGTCGAATATATGCAGGAGTATAATTACAGGGAGCATGCTCCATTTTAACTTAAAAGTCGTGGTGCTGGTTGCTTTCTTTTTTTTCTTTTTTTTTCTTTTTTTTTTTTGGTGAAAGGAAGTGTTTGGGTTGGACACTTTGCGATCATACGATCACGTTCACATTCGTATTCGCAGCCCCATCAACTCACATAGGTCACAGTAATTTGTATATAAACAAAATGATAAATGTCTTGTTGGAAGATACTTAAAAAGTGTCTTGTTTTTATTTAAAATGTATATTATTACGTATTGCGGAAAAAATGCTATGAGCGAATAGTAGAAGAATGTCAAAACTTACAAATTGTATAAAATTATCCTTTTATACATAATTTTTCACATTTATAAAATTACATATATAATATGCCTTCGCAAATGAAGTTGATCTAGTTAGGGTGTCAATTTTTATTTTTGGGCATAGCCGACGAATATTAAACTTTTACAACTCATAATAAATAGTAATTATTAAAAATTTGTTAATTTTAAATCATAAAACACATTAATTTGAGTTAAGATAAGACATTTAAAACTGTCTTACGGTAAGACACGTATCATCACCCTTTGTATAATTATTATTAAACGGTAGATGCACCTACCCTGATTTGGTGATTTCTGTCGTATTATAGCATAAATTTTCTTAAAATGAACCCAACTCATGATTTCTGCACTCCTCAAACCAAGAGATCGAATAATGGCCGACTCAAACCCACTATCCCACCTCGAAACGACCACTCAGATGGCCGTTTCGAGTACACTCATCACCACCATGAGAAAAATTTGTCTGTGGACGAGCACATCGAGCAGTACATAGGGGAGTTCGGGTGGCCACAGCTCATCCAATCCATGCTCGTCTCCTTGGCCTGTTCCTTCGACGCCCAACAAACCTTCATCTCCGTCTTCACCGACGCCGAGCCAGGCTGGCACTCCGTGGGGTCCCTGTGCGGGTCCTACTCCGACGTCTGTGACCTCCCTAATGATGCCACGTGGGCATGGAACTCACCCAAGGAGTCCACCATCATATATGAGTGGGGTCTACAATGTGCCAGCTCGTTCGTGAAGGTCTACCCGCTTCTTCGTTCTTCTTCGGGTGTCTCATTGGTGGGCTCGTGCTTGCCACACTGGCGGACTCGTGGCTGGGGCGGAAGAACCTCCTGCTGTTGTCGTGCTTGTCTATGTCTATTTCGGGGATTCTCACAGCCTTCGTGTCTACGAATGTTTGGGTGTATGCCTTGCTTCGGTTCGTGTGCGGGTTCGGCCGGGCTGCCATTGGGGCCTGCTCCCTGGTCTTGGCTACTGAAGTGGTCGGCAAGCGTTGGCGAGGGCAGGTATGTAACCACTGATCGAGTGTAGAATACAACTTATTCAGTTATTCCAGAACAGCCACACTCTCTCCAGACAGTTGGGATAAAGGGAAGGGATCTTTAGACAACTTAAGGGTGAAATGGAGAAAAGGTGGGCAGGAAACCGAAGTGATGTACTTTCAAATTATTAGATAAATTTGAACGAAATAAATTAAAGTAACGTGGATAAACTCCTAAGAAATCACTTTTTGATGAATAAATTAAAGTAATATGGATGAACTCATTAAAAAAAAAATAAATTTTGATCAACTGTGCGAGATCATATCGGCCATTTTTTTTCCCAACTTATGACAACTACTTCTTGCTATTTATTTATGAAACATGTTAAAACATAATGAAAGTTGTTGAAATATACTAAACATGTTGAAATGTACTTAAAAATGTTGAAAACATGCTTAATCATACTGAAATATAATAGTTAAAAAAGATATAATTAAGTATTTTTAATAAATAGTTTACAGTGTTGAATTGTGTCGGATAATGCTGAATTGTGTTGAATTGTGTCGAATAATATATGCTGAAAGTAGGAATGTCAATGGGTAGTATTTGGATCAGATGTATAGACGTCCAAATCTGATTCAATTAATAATCGAATTCGAAAATCCAATCCAAATCTGACTCCGTCAGATCGGATGTTAAGTCGGATTCGTATCGGTTTCAAATCAGATTAAATTCGGATATAATCAAATATAATCCAATTATACATATTTATTCAATATTTGCATAATTTTTTATTTTCGACCTTATTTTTGTTCACTTGTAAATGTAATGTTAACCATCTTTTAACGTCAAATAATTTTTTATATCAAACATTTCAATATATTAAAGCAAAGAGAATGTGAATTCACATTAGAGGAAAATGGATAAACAATAGTACAATAGGTGGAAGGAAATGGATAGACATACAAGTTCGATTGACCAAGAGTAGAGATCGAGAGAGAAGAGGAGTGTATTGCACCTAGACTACGGACTTTATGCGAATTTGTTTAGGGTTTTTAAGTTAGGATTTTTCTATATGAAAAAAAGTGAAATTATTTATAAAAGATATCAGATTAGATGTGAATCGGATTGGATGGACCCTCTTCCAAATTTGATCGGATTGGAGTCGGATTCGGATTATTTTTATCATATTCGAATCGAATAATTTTACCTTACATCGGATCGAATTTATATCAAATTTGGACTTTACTATCATCACTAGCTGAAAGTTGAATGATGATGATAAGTACTTATAATAAATAAAAAACCATGCCCATATTTTTCTCTTTTTCATCTAATCTTCTCAAACAAGCTTAATATAGATAATTAAAATTACAACCCCCCCCCCCAATCTCACTAAGCATCATAAAACAAAATACAATGTATGGTTCTTGCTTGCCTATGGATAATGTTTGGTTAGATATAAACAATTTTGTACTATAAATAATTTATAATTGTATTTTCATTATCTTATTTAGTTGTAAGGGAATATTGCAATTTGCAAATAATTATTACCTTATAATAATGATTATTACAAACTGTGTAATTATAATTGCATTACCAAACTGACCTAGTTGATGAATGGGTTTCTTGCGAAAAGGTATTAGGATATATATTTTTTCTCTTTCTTATAAAGGTTAAATTTCAATTTCCCTACTGTAAAACTATTGAATAAGGCCCATGCTAGTAGCTAGCTTGTGCGTACCTATAGTTAAAGTGCAAAATACATTTATACATGTAAAAGACTTGCATGACTATGACAAAGCCTGTTCATAAGTGCTTCACCATATTTATATGTCAATCAAAACCGAACACTCCAAACTTAACGTTTGACACATGATAAACTCTTATAGTTTGGCATTAATTCCTAGCAATTCAAGCCTATTAAAAAATAATAAAAATTTTTAATTATGATATTATTATTTTTTCTTTCAATTATTTTTTTGGTAGGAATATAGATATTTAAAGATCATGAATCAAATATTACATTGTTACTTTTTTTTTTACAGATTGTGATATAATATTAACTTGTTCATCTCGCATCATTATTTTGTTGATATAGCAATAATATCAAAATATGACAACTAGTGTTTGATTTCATGATTTATTACCTTTTCCTTGAACTTAAACATAAATCTAAATATGAAACATTAATGCTAGATACAATATGACAACCATCGCTATGAATCATATATATATAACATAACACTAATTGTGCAAATTATAATAAAAGCCATAAAATTGCTTCAAGAGAAGAAAAGTCCTATCAATTCTCATTCTTTTCTTTTAGTAATAACATCTGTTGACATTCACATTCTGCAAGTAAGATTATTATTTATAAGTACTTGTACTTATGAAATTTATTTATAAAAATTGAATACATAATAATTTGTATGTTTTTTTTTTAGCACAAAGGGAAGAATTCATCAATCATTAATAAATTACCCAACGACACTTACAGTGTACAATCGATAAAAAAAAAAATAATTTCTTCAAATCAAAATACAATATCTGTCTTAACAAAATTAATTTACATGATGATCACTCGTCTTCCCACTGAAATCATTGTTTCTTCATATAACTTGGAGAAGAGACCAACAGATCTATTGTAATTTTTTACTGGTCAAAGATATTTTAATTTATTGTAGTTTTCTTGAGTCAAATATTCTTCTCACATGAAAAATTACAGTTGAAGTATTGACCCAAATTCAATGGCCGCTTTGCAATAAAAACATAATTCATCCCATGAAAATCAAGTATACAACCACACAAAATAACTGAAATCAAAACTAAAGTACACTCTCAGAATTGGAGATAAGAATAACTTTCACAGTCGGAGACACACTTAGTAGTAGAAAGATAAAAATAATACTAAAGCAAATAGCAAGAAAGGCAAATGATTAGGATGACTGAAGAATCAACCATCTCAGCCTCATGAAATTACTGCAATGAATCAAAAAGATGAGAGGAAGATGAAGATTTGGAGAAAGAAGGGGAGAAGTAGGGATGGGAACGGGGCGGGTTAGGGACGGGGGCATACTCTCCGTCCCCGTCCCCGCTACGATCCCTGCCCTGTTCCCCGTTGCGGAGAAAAAATTCCCCCCGTTCCCATTCCCAGTGGGGATCTAATCCCTGACGAGTCCCGACGGGATTTTTTCCCATCAATTTTTTCCTCTCCTTTGTGATAGCTGTATTACAAGTCTTAAATAAATGTCCAATTTACCATCCATAAACCCTAGTCCAATCAATTGTACAATAAGCTCATGTATGTTCCGTGCAATATAAGTCTAATAAATTTCATTAAAGTTTACAATCTAACCCAAATTAAAGTTTAACAAGTTCATAAAGTATAAGTCTGATAATACACAAATTATACAAAATAAGTCCATACAATTCATGGTTTTTTTCAACTTAATTTACCGATACAACCTTAGTATTATGTTCACAAATAAATGCCTCATATATAATTTTAAATTAATATGCGAGAATGGTGATGAAGATTTTTTCCCAATCGAGGACGGGGAAATGGCGATGGGGACGGGGATATTTCTCTAAGCGGGAAAGCGGGGATTGGGATGGGGTAAATTGTCACCTCGTCCCAGTCCCCATTCCTGCTCGGTGATTTATTTCTATCCTCATCCCCATCCCCATCCCCATCCCCATCCCCATTGGGGACTTGGATTTATCCCCAATGCGAAGCGTGGCTCCGGTGGGGGCGTGGAATCCCCGCCCCATTGCCATCCCTGGGGAGAAGGGTTAACTGACAAGAGTTACGTTACGTTCCTTTTTTTCAAAGTTCGTATCTCTATTCATAACAATAATTTGTATGCTTTGATTAATTTAAAAAGTCATTAAATCATACCTAATAGATTATTGAATTTTATACTATAAAAAAACCTCCAAAATTTTATATAAGATTATTAGATTATTGATTGTAGCTTGTATATGTAATCATTATGATAGTAAAAACTAAAAATTTAACCTGTATATTGTACGAGATCAAGAATGCTAGTTACGATTAAAACTTTGAGTAAATCAACCACAATCTTTAAATTAGTTAATACAATCGATAAAATTAACATTTCCCTCAACTTTTATAGGTAGCGGTGATGGGCTTCGTGTGTTTCTCGCTAGGGTTCCTATCCCTCCCAGGAATAGCCTACACCAACAAGGGGAAATCATGGCGAACCATCTACATATGGACTTCAATGCCGACCCTAATATACTGTGCCCTGGTCCTCTTCTTCGTGAGGGAATCTCCACGGTGGCTCCTTATCAAGGGGAGTGATGCAGGGAATTTTAATTTCAAATTTACTTTTCATATTTCTTTTTTCTGGTGTTATTGTTTTGGTTATAGTAGGGGTATTTTTGGGAAGCTTCATTTACCAGGAGTTAGTTACCGGGAATTCAGGAAACAATAGAATAGTGTATAAAGGGAATGAATGAAAGGAGGAAGAAAGACAATTTCTAGCCTAAACTAATTCCCCCTCTTCTTACTCCCTCTTCTCCCTTCCCTAATTCTCTCCTCTCAGAACTAATTTTTGCAGAAATTGTTTTGCACTGAATTGGGTTTTGATTCACCAAAACCCTGTATCATTGGTATCAGAGCATCGGATCAACTGGGTATCAAAAGCATTGAAGCTGGCTTCTACGAGGACGCAAGCCGCCATGGAAGAAGCTATGAGAGCTCTACTGGCGGAGCAAAGACAATGGATGCAGGACCAAATTGCTGACCAAAATCAAAGAATTGCAACTCAGCAGCAGCAATTTATGGAGCAACAGCAGAAAATGAGGGAACAACAGAACTTACAAAATCAAGAACAACAGCAGGTAATGAATCAGATTCTAACTCGATTAGGGACTCAGGAGAGGGTTAATGATGATCCACCCAGAAAAGCAGCTAGATATGGAGGTAATCAGTTTCAGTTCAATCCAAAGGTGGAGTTCCCTTGTTTTGACGGGCAGGATCCTAAGGGCTGGATTAAAAAATGCACTAGATACTTTAGTATATGTAGGATCCAGGATGAATAAAAAGTGGATCTAGTTGCATTGCACTTAAGGGGATCAGCTGAGATGTGGTTTGGGTCTTATATAATGGGAAGAAGGGGGTTAACTTGGGATGAGTTTATTGTTGATATCTGTGCTAGATTTAAGGATAATATAGGCAGTAAGGTAATAGAGGATTTCAATAAGCTCTGCCAGGTTGGAATTATTGATGAATACTTGGCTAAGTTTGAAGAATTGAGAGCCCTTATGCTTGTAAGGACCCCTACCATGCCTGAAGCTTACTTCCTTGAAAGCTTTATTGGAGGATTGAAGCCAGTGGTTAAGCCCTTAGTAAGGGCCTTTAACCCTCAAACTCTGTCCTCTGCCATCGAACATGCCAGATATCAGGAGGAACACTTACTTGTCCTCAAACTACATCCAGAAAAACGTTATAAACCTAGCTTCTCAAATTCCAACAACTCTCAAAGGGGCTTGTTACCTACCGCAAACACAACCCCGTTAGCTCCACAAAAAGCTTTTCCATCCCTTCCTAAAACACCAAATACATACAGCAACCAGAGAAACTCCATTTCAAAGTTACAAAGACCAACCAGGTTTGTACCAACAGCTGAAAGAGCTGAGAAAATAGCCAAGGGCTTGTGTTTCCTGTGTGATCAGCCCTTTGAAAGGGGTTATAAGTGTGGTTATAAAGAAAAGCAGTTGTTTTTGGTGGAAGTCTTAGGTGAGGAGGAGGAAGCTCAGGAGAATATTGGAGTTGAAGAGGCAGAAGATGAAGAAGAAAAGTTAATTCCTCGGTTATCCTTCAGTGCTATGAATGGTAGTTTTGGTTTCCAGACCATGAGGGTAAAAGGACAGTGTGGAAAAAGGGTGCTTCACATATTGGTGGACTCTGGTAGCACACATAATTTTATGGATGAGCACTTAGCTCTGCAGTTAGGATGCTAACTGGAACCTATTGCTACACAGGCTGTGGCCATAGCAGATGGTACTAGCATGCAGTGTCAGTGGGTGTGCAGGAACTTTAAGTGGATCCTACAGGGAGTTAAATTTGAGTCAGATATGTTGCTACTTCCTTTAGGAAGTTGTGACCTAGTTTTGGGGGTACAATGGCTATCCACATTGGGTACCATCAAATGGAACTTTAAACAGTTGAGAATGGAATTTGAGCACCAAGGAAAGAATTATGTACTAAGAGGAATTGCTACTGGAAAAAGTGAGATGATGACACAAGAACAATTACCAAAGGCACTAAAGACTGCAACTCAAATATGTATGCTGCAATTAGTATCAGAAACCATGCAATTATGGGGCTTACAGGGGGATGAAAATCAGCAAACACCCGAGGAACTCAAGGGGATTTTGGAAGAATACGAGGATATTTTCACTGAGCCTACAGAATTACCCCCTTCTAGGGGAACTTATGACTATAGAATTCCATTGAAAACAGGGACAACACCCATAAATTTGAGGCCATATAGATATCCTTTGAAGCACAAAGATGTCATAGAGTCTTTGGTAAATGATATGCAAAAAAAGGATATTATTCAGGTCAGTTCCAGTCCTTTTGCCTCCCCAGTTGTTCTTGTGGGAAAAAAAGATGGCTCTTGGAGGCTTTGTGTAGATTATAGGGAGTTGAACAAAAATACTGTGAAGGATAAATTTCCTATACCCATCATCGAAGAATTGCTTGATGAGTTAGCCGGATCCAGAATCTATTCAAAGATAGATTTGAGGTCGGGATATCACCAGGTAAGGATGAACCCTGAGGATGTGGCAAAAACAACCTTCAAAACACATTCTGGACACTATGAGTTCTTGGTGATGCCTTTTGGCTTAACCAATGCCCCAGCCACATTCCAAGTTTTAATGAATGAGGTATTTAGGCCATATTTAAGGAAGTTTGTTCTTGTGTTCTTTGATGATATACTGATATATAGTGCTTGTTTGGAGGATCATATTGTTCATCTAAGGTTGATTATGGAGTTAATGAGGCAGCATGTGCTATATGCTAAGTTGAGTAAATGTTCCTTTGGGCTAAAGAAGGTGGAATACTTAGGGCATTACATCTCAAGAAATGGGGTTGAAACAGACCCTAAGAAAATTGAGGTCATCATAAATTGGCCTCCCTTGAAATGCCAAAAGGATGTAAGGAGTTTCTTAGGGCTCACAGGTTACTATAGGAGATTCATAAAAGGGTATGCAGTCATCAGTAAGCCACTAACTGACCTCCTAAAAAAAGAAGGGTTTATTTGGAATGCTGAAACAGAAAGGGCTTTCCTAGCTCTTAAAGAGGCCATGACTTCAACCCCTGTGTTGGCATTACCCGACTTTGAGAAACACTTTATCATAGAAACTGATGCTTCTATGCATGGTATTGGGGTAGTGCTTCAGTAAGGCAAGCACCCAATTGCCTTTATCAGGAAGAAACTTGGTCCAAGGTGGCAAAAATTATCAGTCTATGAGAAGGAATTGTTGGCCATAGTATTTGCAGTTCAAAGGTGGGAACAGTACCTCATGGGAAGAGCCTTTATAATCAAGACTGACCAAAAGAGTCTCAAGCATCTATTAGAGCAGAAGTTATCTACACCCTTCCAACAATTTTGGCTTTCAAAATTGATGGGGTTTGATTATGTTATTCAGTACAAAAGTGGCAGTGAAAACTTGGTGGCAGATGCCTTATTAAGGGTATCTAGCTCTTCTTTACTCCTTATGGCCATCTCTACCATTCAATCTGATCTCATGGGGTTAATTGAGCAATCTTGGACTGCAGACAGTCATCTTCAGGGAATAATCCAACAAAAACAGCAAGATGCTACTGCCATTCCAAAATATCAACTGATAAATGGCCAGTTAACGAGGAAAGGTAAATTGGTTGTTGGGGCAGATGATTCCCTCAAAACTAAGTTGTTGCACAGGGTACACTCTTCTCCTTTGGGAGGGTATTCAGGCAGGGATGCCACTTTGAAAAAACTTAAGCAACTCTTCTATTAGAAGGGAATGCATAAATCAGTACAAAATTTCTTGAGACAATGCACTATTTGTCAAGCATGCAAATATGACACTAGTGCCAGTCCAGGGCTTCTACAGCCTCTTCCCATTCCTGAAGAAGTGTGGGTAGACATATCCATGGACTTCGTGGAAGGGTTACCAAAATCTCAAGGAAAAGATGTAATTTGGGTGGTAGTGGACAGATTGTGTAAATATGCTCATTTTGTCGCCTTAAGCCATCCTTATTCTGCTGAGATAGTGGCCCAGGCTTACTTGGACAATATTTTCAAACTCCATGGAATACCAAAAAGCATAGTCAGTGATAGAGACACAATCTTCCTCAGCTCATTTTGGCAATCATTGGTCTCTACACTGAGAGTAGAGTTACTGTTATCTTCTGCTTACCACCCACAAACGGATGGCCAGACAGAAGTATTGAATAGGTGTTTGGAAAATTATTTAAGGTGCATGTGTGCTCAAAATCCTAAGGAGTGGTGCAGTTGGTTGTCCTTAGCTGAGTGGTGGTATAAAACCACTTACCAATCTGCTATTCAACTAACACCCTATGAGGTGTTATATAATCAGCCTCCTCCCATACATTTTCCTTATTTGCTAGGGGAGTCTATGAATACTGCAGTTGATAGAACCATACAGAGAAGGGAATTGATGATCAAGTCCATTCAACAGAACTTGCAAAAAGCACAAAACAGGATGAAGCAATTAGCTGATAAGGGAAGATCTGACAGGAAATTCCATATAGGGGATTGGGTTTGGCTGAAGCTTCAGAATTACAGACAGGTTTCTGTGCAGCAAAGACCCAATATGAAGCTTGGACCCAAGTATTGTGGCCCCTTTCAGGTGGTAGATGCAATAGGTTCAGTAGCTTATAAACTTAACCTACCAGAGGTTGCACAAATACACCCTACAGTGCATGTATTCCAGCTGAAAGCTTTTATTGGTACTCTACCTAATGAGCCTTACATTCCAGCTTGGTTGCAAGGCAGTCACTCTGCAGCAGTCAAGGTCCCACTTAAGGTATTGGCTAGGAGGATCGTAAAAAGGAAGAATGCAGCTGCAGTACAGTATCTAGCGCAATGGAAGGGTTTTTCAGAAGGAGATGCTACGTGGGAATTTGCTAAAGAAATGGAGGAAAAGTATCCTGCCTTTCAGCCTTGAGGCCTTGAGGTCAAGGCTCTCAAAGAAGGGGGGCACTGATGCAGGGAATTTTAATTTCAAATTTACTTTTCATATTTCTTTTTTCTGGTTTTATTGTTTTGGTTATAGCAGGGGTATTTTTGGGAAGCATCAGTTACCAGGAGTTAGTTATCGGGAATTCAGGAAACAATAGAACAGTGTATAAAGGGAATGAATGAAAGGAGGAAGAAAGACAATTTCTAGCCTGAACTAAACCCCCCTCTTCTTACTCCCTCTTCTCCCTTCCCTAATTCTCTCCTCTCAGAACTAATTTTTGCAGAAATTGTTTTGCACTGAATTGGGTTTTGATTCACCAAAACCCTGCATCCGGGAGGAAGGAGGAGGCCGTGGAAAACCTCAAGAACATTGCGACACTCCATCAAAGCAGCCTCACCCTTAGCTTCTTCGGCGAGGAGGAGGCCCCACATGGACATGACGTGGATGTCTACTCTGCCTTGAAGATCCTCGTGGCCAAAACATGGGCCCTACACCGTCTTGTTGGGGTCATGATCATGTCTACTTGCATTGGTGGGGTTTACTATGGCATGCCCTTGGCCCTAGGGAACCTCCCCTTGAACCTCTACCTCAGTTGCACCCTCAACGCATTATCCGAATTGCCGGCTTCTTTCATCACCTTCGTTTTGATTGACAAGTTAAACAGGAAGTGCTCCTTGATAGGATTGACCATAATGAGTGGAATTTGTAGTGTGTTGGTTGTAATCGTGCAGGATTTCTACCATGGTAGACTTATGGTGGGCCTCCAAACCGGGCTCGAGATTATTTCGTTCCTAAGCGCGTGTGCGGCCGTGGAGATCATGCTCATATACACCATTGAGTTGTTTCCTACATGTGTTAGGAACTCCGCGGTGTCTATGGTCCGCCAGGCACTAGTGTCTGGGGCCATCTTCAGCTCGCCACTGGTGGCAGCGGGCCGCACAAGACCGTTCTTGACGTTCGGGGTGTTTGGGCTCGTGATCGGTGTGTCTGGATTGTTTGCCGGCGGCTGCCTGAGACTAGGGGTGTTGCTCTTTCGGATACCATGGAGGAAGAAGAGGACAAGGAAAAGGCCAAGCTTGCTGTAGTTTAATTTGTTGTGAGATTTAAACCTACGTACATTACTTATATAGAAGACGGAATTTCTCCCATTAAACAATTTATTTAATGTCTCGTTTACTGTGTACTACTTATGTTGATCAACTCAACAATATGCAACATTTAACTTAAGTTATTATTCATGTTTGCAATATCAGAGTTATTGATTACCACACTCGTTTACATAGATTTTGGTTATGTATTCATCTTGCAAAATTATATTTATCATGGTTTATTCACAAATAAAAATTTCTTCATATAAGTTTTGCTTCTTTGATGTATTGCTCGATGATACGGGGCAAATTGTGCTATTTGAGATGGCAATGGATCGAATCTGGGTCAGATTTATTTAGATTCATATTCATTCTAATTTTTTTGGTTTGGTTTTATATCCAATCTAGACTCATTGGATCTTAAAAGTTGAGATCTATTCCTAGACCCATTTAATTTATGGATTTCAAACGGATCCTAAATGGATCTATCACCTCACAAAAACATGTTACGAGTTTAGGACATGTAGTAACCATTCAATAAACACACTAGCACAATTTTTAATAAAAATAATAGGAAAAAACAGGATATGAGACAATAATAGCTTTAATGTGCCTAATAGTGGGTAGTGATAATTATAATAGACTATGATACAATCAAATCTCCTCAAAATCATATTCCATCAAAACCAAAATACCAAAAACAATTCCAAGATAGTTCATATATAAGATCCATGGAACTAACAATAGTCGAGTAAGACTTTGCATGTTGTGAGCTAAAAACATTGGAACCCACCAATGCCAATCCAATAAGATGTCAAAATTAATGAAAAATTCTTTCATTTAGGTGAAACAAGTTCAAATATAAACTTTAAGCTTAAAATTCTTTCATTTAGTTAATATTTATCTTTACTCTGACAATTTAATTGAAATTTTTTCTACAAAGATAATTCAGTTGATGTTTTTCGCTACTAAAATAACATCAATGGTTTGAATCAAAAATTGATCATTTAATAAGAAAGATTTTAAAAAAAAACTTAAACATGAATTTTGAGCTTCAGATTATTTTATTTGATTAATATTTATCTTCACTACAACAATTGATATAGTGAAGATATATTGACTGAATTATTTTAGTGAAGATAAATATTAAATTTATGAATACATTTTGAACTCAAAATTCATATTCGAGCTTCTATTAATATTTGTTATCAAATAATCCAGTTTTAATCTAAATTGTTAAAGTTAAATTTTGCTATTAAATTCCAAACGACTTCAAAAAGTGATTTATCGTAATTTTATGTATTATACAACCGTATTATTAACCTTTAATACTACTAATGGGCATATGAAATTGGAGTGGGTAAGATTGTATACTTATTCATTAAGTACACATGTTCATCCTTAGAAAATGAAGTCTAATAATGCACAATATGTAAAATACAAAGAGAGATGGGTAAGTTTAAAAGAAATTTTTGTTGGATTTTTGGATTACGAAAATAATGGGTCCAATGGATCTAACGGGTTGGATTTGGATCTAAATAATGGACACATCTTTAGACTTTTTTAAGATCCAGATCCTCTTTAAGATCCATTGGATTCAAAATTAATGGGTCTAGATCCATACAAATGGAGCAGATCTGATGAATTTAGGTTGGATTCAAAATCTATTGCCACCCCTAACCGCACTCATATGCTTACATACTCCACATTTAGGCCGTGTTCGACAACAGCATTTTGAGTAGCGTTAAATGCTGTAGCGTTTAGCGTTTTGACCAAGTCAATACACTAATTAATTAATTTTTAGTGTTCGGTAAAATAATGTTTTGACTAGCATTTCAAGTAGCGTTTAGCATTTTAAGCAGCGTTTTTGAAAAGCTAATAGTATTAACGTTTGACATTTAAAAGTAGCGTTTCATATTTTTTAGCCAAAAAATATCCTTTTAAAATTTTATCTTTGAAAATTATCTATATCCTTTTATGTCAATTTACATTAATCAGCTAACATAACAGCTAAATTTACCGAACACATTAGTTTTAACCTCTAATCTAAACAGCTATCCGCTAACAGCTAAATTAGAACCGCTATCCGCTATCTGAACCGCAATCCGCTGCCTGAACCGCAATCCGCTACCTGAATAACTACTTTTGTCGAACAGGACCTTAGTCTGATGCTTATGCTGAGGGCGGAGGATAAGCGTCAAGAACGCCAGTGCTATTAGTACTCAATGAATAATTTGAATTGATCCACCTAGATATTAATGTTTCTGTCATCTAACGTTTTGGAACTACTTTGATGTTTGGATATAGCCTATTTCTAAGATTTTTTTTGTTCCTATAATAATCCTATTAGTACTCAGTAATATCTTTTTTGGCAAATAACCATTAGCGGTATGTATTAGTTATCAGCTGCTAGTGATTTATGTTGAATATTTGCATTAGCTAGTTCAAGAAAAAATGTTTGGTAAAATTAATTATTTTCTGATAAAATTGTAAGAGAAAAAGTTAATTTAAAAAAAACTAACTCCAAAAAGTGGATGGTTTTAGTTTTTCCAAACTACACTTTTGGACCTGAAAAGCTTTCCTAAAAAGATTATCTACAAAATATTGAAATTAACATTTTGACTAAGTCCAATTGCTGGTTTTAGTCCAAAACAAACCTTTTGTAGCAAAAATGTTCTCCAAAAAGTTATTAGCTAAATACCCTCGTCTTTTCACGAATGGAGGATTCACACACACACATTTTATATATATATATATATATATATATATATATATATATATATATATATATATATATATATATAATATATATATATAACATATTCTTTTTCTTATAGGCCCATGGCAATAAAAATAATTAATCGAACGGAAAAACAATTTACTAAAACTATGCACCATTGGCGAGTTCTTTTTTTCTGTCTTTTGTGTGCCCAAAACGAATCATTCAGATGCCACGACGAGGAGGCGACGCGGCGTGGAACACGTGTGTATAACCGTATGTGTGTATATATATACATATATATATATATATATATATATATATATATATAGATATATATATATATATTATATATATAATATATAGATATATATATATAGATATATCATAAAACATAGATACTCATATACAAATACGTATATATAATATATATATATATATATATATATATATATATATATATATACATGTACGTAATGTATGACACATATATATCTGTGTAATGTGTGTATATATATACACAAAACACACATACATATTATATATATCTATATATATATATATATATATAGTATATTACATTATATTATAGATGATATATCATATAGTATATATATATATATATATATATATATATATATATATGTATATATATATATAGTATTATACTATATATACATGTATATATAAGCATATATATATATACATATATATACATATATGTATATAAACATATATATATATATATGTATATTTGTATTTATATATGCATATATGCATATATATACGCATATGTATATATGTATATATATGTATATTTGTGTGTGTGTGTGTATATA
>JAKOGI010000594.1:405000-410985 GCA_029747015.1 Carnegiea gigantea | reverse complement strand
ATATATATATATATATGTATAGGTATATATGTATATGTATATGTTTCCGCAATTATACTTGTTTCTGCTTTACTGCAAACATGTGTTCGAAATAGTTCTGATGAGTGTTTTGAGAAAACCGAAAAAACTGGTAGACACAATTCACCCCACTCTTGTGTCCTTATATGAGTAAATCTAACAAGTGATATCATAGTAGAGTTCTCATAGTTAGGTTAACACCTTGGGAGATCCTGAAAAGATGAATGCTCTACAAGGAATTTTAGAAGGTCAATCTGTGAGCAGATCTCCATATTTCAATGGACAGCACTACAATTGGTGGAAAAATCGAATGGAGAACTATATCCAAACTGAGGATTATGAGTTACGGATGCTCATTGTGAGTGGTCCTTACATTCCAGTGAAAGTCACAACTGATGGGAAGATTGGTCCTAAGGAGCCGGAGGAATTCAACTCAGACGACTTCAGGAAGATGGAGAAGAATGCCAAGGCCAAGAAACTATTGTATTTTGGACTCGGACCTGATGAGTACACTCATATCTCAGAGTGTAAATCCGCAAAGGAAATATGGAATGCTCTTCAGATAGCTCACGAAGGAACAAATCAAGCCAAGCAATCCAGAATCGAGCTATTGGTAAGGAAGTATGAGCTATTCGAGATGAGCAATAAAGAGACAGTTATGGACATGTATACTCGGTTTACCCATATCACTAATGAGTTAAAATCGTTGGGAAAATCCTTTACCACTGAAGAGTTGGTAAGGAACATTCTACGAATTTTACCTCAATCATGGGAATCAAAAGTCACTGCTATCCAAGAAGCCAGGAAGTTGAATGAGATCTCCTTGGATGAGCTTATTGGGAATCAACAAACGTATGAACTAAGAACGAATTCCCAGATGAAGGAAGAAGTGAAGAAAGACCGAGGACGGGCACTAAAAGCTAGAGAAAGCGATAGCTCAGATTTTGATGAAGAAGGGATGTCCATGATCGCTCGAAAGTTCAAAAAATTCTTCAAAGAGGTCAAAAGCCAATACAAGAATGGCAATACCAGCAAGGCCAAGAACAGCGATCGAGACCAGTTCTCAAGATGCTTTAAGTGTGGAAGATAAGATCATGTTATGAAGAATTGCCCTTTGCTGGAGGAAAAACAGGGGTCAGAATAGGTCCAAACCAAAGGTAAAAAGACGCAGTTAACTAATGCTAAAAAACGGTTCACCAAGGCAATGATAGCAGCCTGGGTGACACCTCAAAAGAAGAAGAGGACTCTCAAGATGGAGAGGAAGCAGTAGCTCTTATGGCTCGATGAGAGTCTGATTCAGATTCTGATTCGATCGAGAGTTTGTCCCAACTCAAGGAAGAGGTACGTAATCTTAGCAAGAGGAAGCTTGAAAAATTAGTTTTTACATTGATGGAAGAATCTGAGATAGTAGATTCTGAAAATTGCATGCTTAAAAATACCTGCTCAGGATTAGAAAAGGATGTTAAAAGACTGGAAAGAAAGAAGTAAGAACTTGGGTATATGAATGAGGTTCTTACCTCTGAAAAACTCAAAAGTGATGAAAAAGTTCTTGTTTTATGTAATGAACTAGACACTCTTAAGGAACTAATGAACAAGAGAGAAGAATTGTTTAACACTGATCTCTCAAAGGTAGAAAAAGAGTCCCAAGAACTGGAACTTAAGATAGAATTATTGGTGAGTGAAAACAATCAGTTGCTTGAAAAGGTTCATAAGGCCGAATCTAACCTCGTTCAGAACAGGCACAGGAACAGTGCCTCAAAAGCACTCAGGATAGAAGCCCTGATAAATGAAAACAGTCAGTTTATTGAAAAGCTCCATAAGGTCGAATATGACCTTGTTCAGAACAGGCACTGGAATAGTTCCTCAAAAGCACTTAATTGGTTAAACACTCACCATAGTTGTAATAAAAAAGGACTAGGATTTGTGAATAAACCTGTTACTAGACCAGTTAACAAAAAATATGTTGGACTTCAAGAAAATATAATCTGTTTTTACTGTGAAAAGACTGGTTATTATCAATATGCTTGTTCCTTGAGAAATAGGGCCGTAGAGAGAAACTCAGTGTATGTTAAGCAAATATGGATTGGAAAAGATGAGTTAATGTCCATGTCAAAGAAAATGGGACCTAAGTGGATCTGGGTTCCTAAGACAAACACTTAGCTGTTTTGCAGGCTAAAGTGAGAAGAGGCAATCAACTATGGTTCTTGGATAGTGGTTACTCAAGGCACATGACGGGAGACAAATCAAACTTCCTCTCACTACAGCCTTTGATGGAGAGAGAGTGACATCTGGAAACGACAAATCTGAGAAAATCACCGGTGTAGGTAAGATAGGTAAATCACTCTCTCACTCTATTGATAATGTGAACTTGGTTGATGGGTTACAACATAATTTGCTGAGTGTGTCTCAATTATGTGATAGAGGAAATCATGTTGAATTCTCTTCAGATCAATGCTTGATTACCAATGTCAATTCTGGTAGTGTTGTGTTGAGGGGGAAGCGACACAACAATGTGTATAAAGTGTGTGTTCTTTCACTTCCCCAAAATCATTTGACTTGTTTAAATGCTCTTGATGATGATGTTATGCTTTGGCACAAGATGTTAGGTCATGCAAGCCTTTCTCTCTTGAATAGATTTGTTTCTAAGGACCTAGTAGTCGGACTACCTTCTATCAAGTACAATAATGACAAGGTGTGCAACGCTTGTGCTAGAGGAAAGTAAGTTAGAGCTTCTTTCAAGTCAAAGAACGGTGTTAGTACTTCCCGACCTCTTGAACCACTACATGTTAATTTGTATGGTCCTATGAGAATCACAAGTAGAGGAGGGAAGAGGCATGTATTGTTTGATGAAGCTAATTCCATGATTGAGCATGATATGCAGGATGAAGAGTTCGAACTTGGTCTTGTAAGAAAAGACCTCACGCTCACTCAAAACTCCATGGTGGATAATGGTAAGTCTCCTGAAGGTGAAACAAATTCTGGATCTAAAAATATAGAAGGTGGGTAGGGAGCAAGCCAGTCAGGGGGAAGCTTTGCTGAAACTGATTTGGGACAGAACCGACCCACTCAACCTGATCCTTTCTGAACAGTTGTGGGAACAGGCTCCAGAACAGATTCAGAACCTGTTTCATCAAGTGTTCAGGAAAGATTGGAAAACATATCTGTAAATTCATTTGCTCCACCACCCTGGAAGCACCAGAGCTCGCACCCCCTTGACCAGATCATATCTGACATTAATACAGGGGTGCAAACCAGATCCAAACTTAGAAACTTATGTACTTTCTATGCTTTTTATCTAACGTTGAGCCAAAGAATGTTTATGAAGCCCTTGCAGATTCAATTCTGACTATTTTACTACTATGTAAGAAGAGCTTCATTACTTCGAAAGGAACAAGGTTTGGCACCTTAAACCAAGACCTAAGAACATATCAATAATTGGCACCAAGTGAGTGTTGAAGAATAAACTGGATGAGTTCGGAATAGTCACTCGGGACAAGGCCAGGGTGGTGGTTCAGGGTTACAACCAAGAGGAGGGAATCGATTATGAGGAAACATTTGCAACTATTGACCTCGAACTTAGCTTTATGATATCTTCGAGGGTGCAATTTTAATCTCATTGAATATACAGATGCTGATTATGCTGGATTTCTAGTTGACAGAAAAAGCACCTCAGCTATGGCTACTTTTCTTGGACCCTGTTTGGTCTCTTGGTCTACAAAGAAACAACACACAGTTGCGATGTCCACAGCAGAAGCCGAGTATATAGCGACTGCTTCTTATTATGCTCAATGGCTGTGGATACGGTAACAACTCAAGGACTTTGGTGTTGACACGGGATGCATTCCTATATTCTGTGATAACACAAGTGCAATTAACATTGCCAAGAACCCGTGTCAATATAAAAGGACTAAGCATATTGACGTTCGTCATCACTTTGTAAGAGACAATATAAAAAAGGGCCTGATTTCAATGAATTTTTGTGCCACTGACAAACAAATTGCTGATATTTTTACCAAGGCACTAAGTAGAGAATAGTTTGAGAGAAATAAACTTGAATTAGGTATGATTAAAAGAACGTGAGAGTACTTTATCATTCCTAATGATTGATTAGTAAGGTTTTGAGACCAAATAAATTGATTCAATGGATGCATTCAATTTTCTGTACTATTATTAGCATATGTGTGGAATATAACATGCTGATAGTCGTTGAGGTCTAATGATATTGTCCTTAGTGTCTTGAGACACCGAACGTTTAACAGTAAGAACAGGCTCTAGGAACATACCTGACCATTGTTTGTATTATGTGCTGACCAAGTGACATTATTAATGGAATGTTAAAAATCGAAATTACCTTTTTCATTACACCTAACTTATAATTTATACCATACCTAGTGTAATGATATGCTGCATGCAAAATATTCTCTCTCCAAGAAGGGCCGAAATAAACTCTCCCATAAACTTCCTTGATTTCCGGGCTACTCATGCACCATTAAATCCCTACACTCTCTCTCTCTCTCCATAACCCATCCATCCTTCTCTCTCTCTCCACCAAGAACCCGATTTCTCTGTCTTTCCTTAAACCCCTTCAAAACCCTAAATCACCTCAAATCCTCAAATCCTCAATGGTAAGAACTCGTGGTGGTCAAGTATCCTCTAAGTACAAGACTTCTCACCCAAGATCACTATGAGACCAACTAGCAAGAAAAAAGGGCGGAATTGGGATGAGTTCTGAGGGAACATCACTGGCACCTTCATTGCCATAAACGATCTCGATTGGTATGGAAAACACTCCCTCACCTTCTTTTTCGATTACTCCCTCTATTTTTGGGTTCTTGAAGAGTTTGGACTTAAGATCAGTAGATTTGAACCCTACTATGGTACATTTGGTATACCCAATTGCCGGTTGAGAGATTGTGGTGTATGACCCAGTTATGGCCGAGTCTAGATTAAGGGGGAATGAGGCCGAATCAGTTGGGGAGTCAAAAGATTATGATGTTGAGCGTGTTGATAATGAATTTGTTGTTGAAGATGCTGAGAATAGTGATGAGGATGAATCAATTTTGCGGATTCAAACGAATTGCTCCAACCAAGTCCCAAAACACCCACCAAAACACTCTTCAAACCAGTTCCATCTAAGAAACCTGCCCAAAAACGGGCTACCCCAGAACAAGTATCTGAACTAGTTGAAGAATCTAATGCACCCAAGAAGAAGAAAATTAGAAAAACTATGACATTTGCTGAGAGATATGAGCATTTCCTTCAGAAATCTATGGTTCGGAGGAAGGTAGTTAAGGTGTCATACTTTCAAGAAAGGATGGTCAGTTCCAGACTTGGCTGAGTTTTATGCGAACTGTGTTGTTACCAATGAGTGGTGACAAGCACAGTTAATGATCATGACCTACGATTTGATGCTAAGAAGTTAGGTGAAATGCTTAGGGTACCTTCTGACGGTTTTGATGTGTATGTTCGTGAGGACAAGAGTGTGCTTGGTGATGAGCGGGTGTTGGAATTGACCCGCAAGCTAGCCCCAAAACCCCATCTGACTGAATCCCGATCTATGCAAAAGGAGGAACTGATGCCATTGCATCGATTGTTGTTTTGGTTTGTCATTAAGAACATCGTTCCCCAAGGTCAGGGTTGCAACCTTGCTGATTCCAAGAACATGTGCTACACTGATATGTTGGATAGGGGTGAGCAAATTAATTTGCCCGCAATCGTGATTAGCTATGTTGGGAGAATTGCCGAAACGTCCAAGGATCATGACATGGGGTATGGATTCTTACTGAAGTCAGTATTTGAGAAACTTGGGATTCCCTTGCAGAAGAGAATAGGCTTTCAGGTTAGTGATGAGATTGCACTACAAGATTCCGGTTCAATTGAGACCGAAATTTGGAGACCGAAATCAAAATCGGTCTCCGATTGAGTTTGGAGACCGAAATCAGATACCGAAATATGTGGTATCAAATT
>JAKOGI010000594.1:262500-400000 GCA_029747015.1 Carnegiea gigantea | reverse complement strand
TTCAGGCTAGCCCATGGGAAGAAGCAATCGTGGTTTGACTGTCATCGTCAACTTCTCCCACCAGATCATAAATTCTGGCGTAACAAATCTGCATTTTACAAAAACAGGGAGGAGCATTCTGAACCTCCTCCTATGCTGACTGGGGAGCAGGTTTGGAGTCGTGTCTCTTCCCTCCCGACAGCAACAGATCATAAGGGAAAAGTGGATGGGTACGGACAGTCATACAATTGGACCAGACGTTGCATATTTTGGAAACTACCTTACTGGAGCAAGTTGTTAATACGCCACAACCTTGATGTCATGCACATTGAGAAAAATGTGTTCGAGCAAATAATTAACACGGTTTTGAATGTGAAGGATAAAACAAAAGATGACATCAACGCGAGAGAGGACATGCGTACCCATTGTAAACGTAAAAGACTTAATGTTCATGTTGTTGCCGATGGCGACGGACGCCGGCGAGAAGTTATGCCACAAGCTCCATATGTTTTGAAGAGGGATTACAAAAAGGTGGTGTGTGACTGGATCCGTAAAGTGAAATTCGCAGATGGTTACACCTCGAACTTGAGTAGGTGTGTGGACATGAGGAATGCTTCACTGCATAACATGAAAAGCCATGATTGTCATGTTTTTATGCAGTGATTATTGCCTCTGGCTTTCAGAGATCTCTTACCCACCAATGTCTGGAATGTGCTCACGGAGCTAAGCCAGTTTTTTCGAGATTTGTGTTCGTCGAAGTTGCATGCTGATGACATAATTCGTTTGGAGAATAACATTGCAGAAATTTTGTGCAAGTTGGAACGAGTTTTCCCCCCTTCTTTCTTCAACGTAATGGAGCATCTACCTGTCCACTTGCCTACGGAACTAAAACTTGGTGGGCCGGTTCAATATGGATGTATGACAACGAAAGGTATGATAAAGCTCACAGAAATCGTGTCATCGGAATGTAGGTACAGGAATAACGTTTGGGTGGGTTGTGTTATAGGTTTCTTCATTACTTGAAGGGGAAAGTAGGCAACAAAGCACGTGTTGAGCCTTCAATTTGCTATGCATACTTAATGGAAGAGATAATGAACTTCATTACAAACTACTTCGACGACAGTGTTGATGTCAGGGCACAAGATTTGCCGAGAAATGTGATGAACATTGAGAAAGACAAATTCGATGCCAACCTCCCGGACATTTTCTCCCGTAACGTTGGATATGCCCCGAATGAGGGGAGCGTGCGCTTCTTGGATCATTTGGATCATCGGTTGGCGCACGCATATGTCTTATTCAATTGTGGGTTGTTAGGAGAATATGAACGGTAAGTTTATGTACTCCTTAGGGAGGGAAATGGTACATACCTTAAACAGGACCATATGATTTTGTGCGTTTGTTGTGTAGGATGTTCGAGCAGGAGATGATCCACCAAAACCCTCGAGTGCGGGTCGAGAATGTGTGGGGAAATTATGAAGAAAAATTTCCGGAATGGTTCAAAGCGAACATACGTTTTGGCACAATGTGTTTCGCTTACATGGGTTCACGTATTTGTATTCTTTTGCGATACTGACAACATCTGCGACCAATTGTTGTTACGACGTCCATGCAGGTGTTGCAATCCAACGTTGACGACGACATCCTAAAAGCACTTGCCTATGGCCCTAAAAGGCATGTTCGTCGTTGGGATCATTACTATGTCAATGGCTTCAACTTCCACACATACGAATATGGGAAAAACAAGGCCACAATGAATTATGGCATTTGCGTCAAAGGAACGGATGGAAGGGAATATTATGGCGTTCTACAAGATGTCATCGAGTTGCACTATGTTGGGGATATTCGTTCCTATAAGACGATATTGTTTAAGTGTGATTGGTATGACTGCATTAACGGTGTTGTTGTCCACGACACGTACAAATTGGTTGATGTCAATCACACAAAGAGATATCCCAAGTACGATCCATTTGTCCTTGCCAGTCAGGTCACCCAAGTTTGCTTCATGCCTTATCCTATGAAGGACAACACTAAAAAGGATTGGTGGGCAGTGGTAAGAATGAAAGCGAGACCTGTAGTTGATGCCCCCGAAGAGGATGCACCATTCCAAGTGGATGAAAACGACAACCCACCTAATCTAGCAGATGTTGATGTGCACGAAGATGTTCTCATCGTAGAAGAAGAGGAGAATGAAACGGATGACACTGATGATGAGGAGGTTGAGGGCGTCGACGATGGCTCTGAAGCTGCATCGCTGGACGGGTTATTGGATGAAGACGATGATACCGTCGACGACGATGATGGGGACGACTTCACCGAATCAATATTCCTATAGAGCAATTCAATGTGATGAAGATGCAGTTTGCGTCTTCGTAACATGGACCTTGTGTTACATACGTCAAATGTGTTTAAACTGTAAAGGCATCATGTACTACTATATGTTATGTTGTGTATGTAACATGCATTCATACCAGGTTGCGTATTAGTTGTTCCCGTACTGTATTCATGCATTTTGTCAGCTTCAGAACACAATATCGTACATTGCTAATGGTATACTATTTAGTGTTGTTTGGCATATATTTTTCAAATTTAAATGCATGCACTTCTCTAATTGATTTCCATGACATGGTGTAGGAGTAGGTGAGCATGGACGGGTCGAGCGGAGCCATTATCCAGTACGACTCCCAAGAGACGCAGCCTCCGGAGTTCCCGTTGGAGGGCGCTAGCGCTACATTCACGCAGGTCCGACTTGTGCCTAACACTGACAAGTGGTAAGCATCAGTAACTTTCACAATTCATAAGCCCGAGACGTCATACGATTTCCGTTAATTTGTGGGCAATGCTGTATCACAGGTTTGGTGATCGAGATGTCGCACGAGCCATCTCCGAGACCATTCGTACCTACTACAAGGATGCTTTCACGTGTTGGCGGGACGCCCCTGCGGATCACAAGCGGTTTTGGTGGAATTGTTTTAAGGTAAGGATTGTACACTTTGCAATATATGTATACTGATTTTGTTTCCCCCTTTTTGTCGAATGTCAACCCAAATTCTCCGGATGTGTGATCCGTTGAGAGGTGTACCTGGTTTACGCCGGGCGTGTGGCCCGTTCAGCATGGAGGTATATGTTGTTTATCTATTAATTGCAGGGAGGTAATGTAGGACTTTTAGCCAGGGTAATGGTCAACTTCAAGGCGGAACCCTGTCCGTTTCTTTCGAGGGATACGTATGAATATGCATATTTATGTTCATACATATATATATAAATGTATAATGAGATTGTGTTCCCCAATTTTTTAGAATGTAAACCCCAATCCTCCGGATGTGTGATCCGTTGAGATGTGTATGTATGTAATCCGGGCGTGTCGCCCGTTGAGCGTGAGAATGTATGTTGTATTTGTAGTTAATGCAGGGAGGTAAATGTATGGCTGTTAGCCAGGGTAATGGTCAATTTTAAGGCGGAACTCTGTCCGTTTCTTTCGAGGGATATATATATATGTGTGTGTGTGTGTATATATATATGTATATGTATACATACGTGTATATATATATATATATATATATATATATATATATATATATATATATATATATATATGTATACGCACGTGTATACACATACATATACCCGCATATGCACATACATGTACACATATACACACATACATAAACACGTATACATATATACGAATATGCATATTTATGTTCATACAGACATGAATAAATGTGTAATGAGTTGGTTGTCCTCTTTATTTCGAATGTCATCCCCAATAATCCGGATGTGTGATCCGTTGAAATGTGTAATTGGTTTACTCCGGGCGTGTGACCCGTTGAGCGTGGGAATGTGTGTTGTATTTTTATTTGTTGCAGGGAGATAATGTGTGGCTTTTAGCCAGGGTAATGGTCAATTTTAAGGCGGAACTCTGTCCGTTTCTTTCGAGGTATATATATGTGTGTGTGTGTGTGTGTGTGTGTGTGTGTGTGTGTGTATACACACGTGTATACACATACATATACCCGCATATGCACATACCTGTACACGTATACACATACATAAACACGTATACATATACACGAATATGCATATTTATGTTCATACAGACATGAATAAATGTGTAATGAGTTGGTCGTCCTCTTTATTTCGAATGTCGTCCCCAATAATCCGGATGTGTGATCCGTTGAAATGTGTAATTGGTTTACTCCGGGCGTATGGCCCGTTGAGCATGGGAATGTGTGTTGTTCATCTATTTATTGCAGGGAGGTATTGTATGGCTTGAAGCCTGGGTTATGGTCAATTTTAAGGCGGAACTCTGTCCGTTTCTTTCGACGGAGTTGTGTCAGTTTCATTCTAGAACTGTATATACATAACCACGCACACAAATCCGCACCCCATGCGCACCAAGAGTGAGATACATGAAGGCGTAAATATATTAATATATGGTAGTGCTTTTTGTGTACGTTTAACAGGTGAGATTAATTTCCAAATTGATTTATTCATAACTGCAGTAACCCACCTGCACAGTACACTAAATATGTATGTTACTAAATCATTCTTGTGACTTGCATGTGCAGGAACGATTCACATGGGATCCTGAGCATGAGGACTTAGTCAGAAGGAAATGGCAGCAGAAGGTCCGTGTCAGACTGAAGGATATAGTGCACAAGACCGCGAAGGACCCGCCAGAGAAGATCATTCATTGGATGACTGATGGTATTCGCACTGCAATGAAGACCAAGAGGAAAACAGATGAGGATTTCAAGAAGCGATCGGAGCGAAACAGGAAGAACAAGGTAGAAGGGCCGAAGGCAAAGATTGGGCACAGTCAGGGGTCAATATCTGCAACAATGTGGGCTCAGAGACTGGTATGAAAATGTTAACTGCTGTAGTGAAATATATTATCTTCACTTTAAAAAGTTGCCCATGTGGAAATATATATGTGTATGTGACAGGCGAGCAACTGGGAAGAAGACCTTCGGCTGCTGAGTTATTTGCCACCACTCATTCCAAGGTTGATGAGAGAGGTCACCGCATTTGATGTGATGAGTACGCACAGAGTGTGTATGTAAGTATTACATTGAAGCTTCGTTCACTACGTAGATGTCTGAAATGTACGCATATGCAACTTGTTTGCCTCCCTGATTTGATTCAAACGATGCTGGAAAAACATGAGCAGCTGAAAGTGGAAACTGATGTGCAAGTCGGTTCCGCAGTAGATGATCACCTGTTCTTCAAGGCAAGTAGAGGTTGGAGTGACAAGGGCTCCATATACGGACTTGGAAGAGAAGGTGCAACCATGTTTGAGAGACCGATCACGTCCAGGCGTAGTGGCGGCAGCACTTCCTCGACATATTCTTCTCCCATAGTAACCCAGCTCCAAGATCAGTTGCAAGCGACATAGAATGAGCTGCAAACGACTCAAGCTCGACTTCATTCGACAGAGGAGGAGCTGAGGAGTACTAGGGAGGAGTTGAGTAGTACTAGGGAGGAGTTGAATAGTACTAGGGCGGAGTTGGAAGCTACCAGGAAGGAGATGGATGTGCAACAGATTGGGCTGCTGGAGCTTAATGCTCGGTTTGATAGCTTTTCGGCGCTGCTTGGCCACCCCACCCGTGCGGACAACTCTCAGGCATCGTCGTAGATGTAGGTATGTGTAGTCGTACCCGTTCATTGTAATTTCGGCTATGTGTAGATGTAGGTATCGTCGTACTCTGTAACATTGGGCTATGAATTTCATGCACGTGACCGATTGAACTCTATAATTGTTGTGTTCATGGAATGCGAAATTGTGGATATTTTGGTGCATTTTGTGTAATTTCGATGTAATTTAGAGATGCTGAACTACGCGGTGTGTATATAGCAAACAATATGCCCAGGTTGGAGACCGAAATTGATATTCTGGTCTCTGTTTGAGACCGAAATGAAAGTTTGGTCTCAAACGCAGGCAGGTAGGAACATCAGCCTGTGTTGGAGACCAACCTGAAAATCGGTCTCCAATTGAGACCGGTAACCGGTCTCCAGTGGAGACCGAAGCAATAATTTTGGTCTCAGATTGAGACCAAATATATTGGTCTCTAATTGAGACCAAATTTGTTAGTCTCCAATTTAGACCAACACTGTTGGTATCAATTAGAGACCGGCCAAATTTGGTCTCTAATGGAGACTACGGAACTTGGTGTCAATTCGAGACCGGCCAGAGTTGGTCTCTGTTAGAGACCGATGTGGCTGGTCTCCAATTGAGACCAGAACATTTGGTTTCAATTAGAGACCAGCTCATTTTTGGTCTCAGATAGAGACCGGCCCAGCTTGGTCTCAGTTGGAGACCACTAACTTGGTCTCAATTAGAGACCGGCCAGATTTGGTCTCAATTAGAGACCACTGTGTGCTTTTCGGTCTCTAAATTTGAATTGCTACCAAAGGTTTAGAGATCGAAGATTTTCGGTCTCTGTTTGGTCTCTAAAATTATTTAGAGACTGGGTTGCCTCATTTAGAGACCGAAACGCTTCGGTCTCTAACTGGGCGCTTTCTTGTAGTGTTGGCAACAGCACGTTGATTGGGTGTGGTTTCAAAGTGATAAAAGGCTGCAGTGCAACTTCAGAACAGGGGCTCCAAACACCACTTGGACCTGTTCCCAGTGAAGCCTCCACATTCAGTGCTCCCACAATTGATACACTATTACAGGGCCAGATTACATTGAAGGGGAGAGATAGCTGAAGCAAAGCAGGTGCTTACAAAGGAAAAGACTTTCAATGCCAAACGTCACGAGGATTTGCTGAGTGCCTTTCTTGCCCTCACAACCAAATTCCCTCCTCCACCTTCCTCTACCTGAACCTGTTCCTTTCCTTGTTTCCAACACTATTTTTTCAAACACTTGGTTATGTATGTGACTACTAATGGTATATGGCTGTTCTTAGACGGTTTATGCATTTATGCTTTAACTTTGCTTGTTGCATGTGTTATTTGTTTGTGCGTGACTTGGATGGCCAATATCATTATGTACCATATACTTGATTTATATCGCTGTTATTTTCCCTCATTACCCGAGGCGGTGGGTGCATCCCTACTGAATTTATGCAGATGGTTCTCTCCACCTTTTCGATGATGTCAAAAGGGGAAAGATAAGTATGACCATGCTTTGATTGGTCTGCCTGTTTTAAGCTGATTCTTACTCTTGCTTTCTCTCGTGTGTGCATTGGACTCCTTAAATAACTATTTTGGCACCAACGTTTTTGCCCTTTACTTTGTCACACTTTGATGGTCACTTGGTTTGTCATCATCAAAAATGGAGAATTTGTTGAAACAATCATGTGTAAGGTTTTTGATGATAACAACCTAATTATACCAGTCAATATACTATCATGCTATACTTGAGTAGTGTGCTAGAATTGTGTGTTGAGACAGGTTGTAAACACCCTTGAGAATAGTTCGAAGAAGCGTGGAACATCAAAGTGAATATATATACACAACATCAAGGAGGTCAAAGAATCACAAGAGTCTTAGAGTTAATTACTATTTGTATTCATCTTGATTCTTGTTAATATGTTAATTAGAATATCTTGACTTAACACTCACCTTGAAGGAATTTCTTGCTCTAACTCAGAACACTGCTCAGAACAGTTTGAGCAATCAGGTCTGCAGTGTTCTGAGGGCAACGTATAAAACTCTTGTCCCAAAGATTTTTAAGTGTTTTTCTACTATCAAAATTCCTAACATATTTAGGATTGATTTTCTGATAATATTTTACCTTACAAAGAGTCTTTCACTGAATAATATTGTTTTCCTAAAAAGATACTATCAAAAGATTTTATCTTAGTCTTTAAGATATAATTTCCAAAAAAGATAATGTTGAGAGATTCAATTTCGTTTGAAATACTGATTGTTTTTGAGAGTTATTGCTAAAATCCAAAGTTTCGAAGGGTATATAATCTCTTGCCTCTCAACGTTTTCATTTATGGTTTTTCAAGAAGCAAAATCGAGTTTTCTGTGAGAAAATTTTCTGAGTGAAAAACCTTCAAGAAGTGTGCTAAATTGAGTCATCTATATTGGCATAATAGGGATTGTATTGTACCTTACATTCAACTTATATTTTTCTATTCTCCTCCGTCATCAGTGAGATTAGAATGTGTCCAAGTCTTGGGAGACTTTGGACGTGTTATGTGGCTAGTTCTCGAGTGGAGGCTAGTTACGTGTTTGTAACGAGGGTCTCGGGAGAGACTAAGTTATGTGTGTGACGTAATCACGTGTATGTTACATGTGTAACGAATTCAGCCCGTGTTAGTAAAAGTGTTGTTGAAATCCTACTGAAGTAGATCGTGGTTTTTTCACCTCAATTGGGCCAGAAGTGGTTTTTCATGTAAGAGTATTGTGTCTCCTTTACTATTTCTGCAATTATACTTGTTTCTGCTTTACTGCAAACACGCATTCCAAACAGTTCTGACGAGTGTTTTGAGAAAAACGAAAAAACCGGTAGACACAATTCACCCCCCTCTTGTGTCCTTGTGTGAGTAAATCTAACACTTCCAATTGACTGGCCTTCTCATGTTCTAGAGATGCATGACTTATACCTGTTTGTCATGGGCTTTTTTGTTAGTCTGATGTCTCATCTTTATCTTCTTCTCCTTCTATGGATTCTTCTTGTGGTGCTTCCTTATGACTTGATCCTTTCTCGTCATCCTTGTTGCTCAAGTCCTTGCTTCAACTTTTCCTTAATCTTCTTTGAGTCAGAAAGTTCCATTTGCTTGTGAGCACCACCATGAAGGTGATTCATCAAAACTGTAGTCCTTGATGTGCAGCAATGCCTCATTGTTGGGTCACAACACCTCCATTCCTTTGTTTCATTATCATAACCCGCAAAGATGCAATGAATCACCTTATTATCAACCTTGCTTCGTAAGTGATCAGGAAGAAAACATCTCACACACCCAAATACACTAAATTAGCTTATTGCAAGGTTGATATTCCATAACTTTTGATATGGGAAATAAATTCTAGCCTAGTTTGCGCTAGTCTATTTGTGACATGGACTGCAGTGTTCATACACTTGACACACAAACGTAGTGGCATGTTTTTAGCATATAGCATGCTTCTACAAGTCTGTGTGAGATACCAAATCGTTTTTTTTTTTTTTTTTTAGCCAGGCATACTTGGATAGGTAAATTGGTGTTGCATTCTTTGTGACTGTATGTATTCAAAAAATTAATTTGATGTATATTCTCCCCATTATCTGTATGTAGGCACTTCGCTTTGTATCTTACTTCACTTTGAATCTTATTTTTGAACTCCTAAAATTTATCAGGTGCATCCGATTTTTCTTTCATAAAGTCTGCCAAAACACGTCTGGAGAAATCATCAATAAAGTCATCAATAAAGTTAATCATATCCCTATGTCCCATGTTAGATGGTTGCTTGACTTTTCCGAAAACATCCAATTGTATGAGTTCAAGTGAAGCCTTTGCTTTGAATGTAGATTCCTCGTGAGGAAGCTTATGAGCCTTCCCATATTGGCACCCCGAACATATTATAATATCCCGAATCCCAGGTCGTGGAAGACCCTTCACTATTGACTTTTGTATTCTCACCTTTGATTTGAGATAACTTACATGGCCAAGTCTTGTATGCCATGCACAAGTGTGCTATCTCCTTCTTTCTCATTTTGTCTACAAATGCATCGTCAAGGGACGACATTACATACAAAGACTCCAACCATCACCCTTCCATAGTAGGCTTGAGACAACGATATCATTTACAACATTAGGTTCAAAAACCACGATAGTTCAATCTCCTTCTGTTTTTTTAAGGGGTGAGTCGTATCAAAGAAGTTTAGTATTTGAACTGGTTATACCATGTCTTCGGATTATAGTTATGGGACATATGGAAACGTCCTTACTTTAGGAGTGGAGATCAATGAAAACAGGGGTGTTATTAAGATTGAAAAAAATTGGGTAGCTCATGTCTTTGCGACTACCTTACAAATTATTTCCTACACTATGACATAATATGTATTAGTATTTGAGAGAGATGGCCTGTGCTAAAGGCAGATGATGTTAATTCCACAACCCCCACCCAAAAAACAAAGAAAAAGAAAAAAAGAAAAAAAAGAAAAAATGAGGCTGGGGTGGGCAGGCCCTAGCAAGACTTCCCCAAGATCAAGTCAATGTCAAATCACATCGTATATGGTTAGGTTACTTGGGCACACGATTGGGAACACATTTTCCGTGGAATGTATGTCGGATTTCGTTTGCCCCTCCCCACTCATTCTGGTTTTCCATTCTCATGTTTGCAAATAAAACTTCATGTGTGCACGTCTATTAATCCGCTTAATCCTAAGAGGATCTTTCTGCATGTTCAGTTGACTATATCCTCCACTAATCGTGCATTCCTTTACTATGAAAGAAGAAAAGTTATGACGATAGCATAGTTGTTGAAAATTGAAATACATATTTCTTTCGATAAACTATAATCTATCGTGAACTCAATTTGAACTAGAGCTGGGAAAGTCAGACTTGACATGATAATCCGACCTGAACCCGACCCGAAGTTACTGAGAGTAACCTGAACCTAACCCGAACCGAACCAATTTCGACAAGAAGTCGATACAATTTGACCGTTTAGTTTAAAAACCTGTTATTTTTTAATTTTGAGCAAATCTAAACTATTTTTAATACCGCCACAAAGTTGACTCATTTATTAAATAGATCAACCTGATCCAACCCATTTCCTAACTCTAATTTGAACAATTAAAAGCGACTTACCTAGCTGGGATGATGACTCAGCTACCCCAAAAATGAGAACCCTTCAATTTCTAAGCTATTTTCTTTTTTTCAAAAAAAATTCAGCATCAATGAATAAATCTAATATAATCTTGGGGGAGTGTGATATATAAAGATAAACAAAAGAAAGAGGTCATTGAGGTCCATTCCATCACCACAAAAGGATCAAGAGATCAATCTAGTGAGAATGAGACGAAGAACGCACATAGAGGGAGCGATGTCGGTGTCGGTGTTGGTGTTGGCAATGACATGGTTGTCAATGCCAATGCCGTTATCAGCTCAGACGACAGTGGAGGTTGGGCCGTGTTGGGAAACGGTGGATGCTTGCATTCAAAGGAATGTGAACCAGAACACAACCAACCCAGAGTTCGATTCAAGAAGCCCGATGTTTAATCCCAGGAAGCTCCTGTGCTGCCCTCTTATCAAGCAAATTGCCAGGGCTGATGTGCCATGCTTCTGCTCCATCGGGCCGATTCTTCATGACACTCCTCAGGGTGCCAATCTAACTAGGAGCCTCATTTTCTGCGATGCCATTGATTCTCTCTCTTCTTTTGATACTACCTGCAAAGGTACGTGCCGTTAATTCTTTCAAGTTCACCATTTGTGGAGACCTATTAGTGCCCAACAATATTCGTAGTTATAGGAAGTACTGCACAGAAGGCAAGGGTACGACGTCATGTAAGTCCCTTCAGAATATGGTCAATAAAAAGTTGGACCAATAATAGGTTGATCCACTCAGAGCATGTTAATAAGTCATGGCATTGGATCCCTGATAATCCCAACATATTTGTAAACTTGTCCTTCATTCGTCTAAGTTTTGTTAGTAAAACTTATGTTCACATTAATTTGGGTTCGGACAAATCTAATGTTAAAAGAAAAACTCCAAACTCAAACCTTGCCAAGATTTCAGATTAGGACATCATGATCGGACTCGAACACGAACTCAAAACACTGTCTGAACTTCTATTTTGAACGTATCGAAACTTGACCAAAATTATGTATATGGCCGAAGCCAAACCCGTTCCAATGTCCGAAGCCAGTTGTCCAAACTTTTAATTTGAATTTCTGAAAACTTGGACAAAATTATGTACATGATTTAACCTGGAGCAATTCCAGTGTACGCCCGATTGTTCAATTTTTTTTATTGAAAATTCAATAAATTTTAGACTGAAATTATAGCTAATCTGATTGTCCAATGTCTGAATTCGATTGTTCGACTGTTCGATTGTCCAAATTGGTTCGAACCCGAGTTGACTGCAAAATTTGGACAACCCATACCCGAATTGTTGACCTCAAACCCAGCCCGACTTTCACTTCAAACATAGTCAATTGTCCAAATTTCAAATTCATATAGAAATTTTGTGACGAATTCAAACAAATAATGTGAACTTGACTGTTAGTTTAGGTGATAACTCAATCCATGTTAAATTTTATATATCAATTGGGTCTTAAACAAAAATTCATAGATAAAAGTTCAAATAAGGTTCCAATCCAAAACCAATTGACAATGAGTGCAGCAACTCAGCTTATATATATATATATATATATATATATATATAGATATATATATATATATATATATATATATATATATATATATATATATATATTCTCAAACTCTTTAATTTTATCAACGTGGAACAAATTCTGCTTTCACACTCCAACAGTCCAATCAACTTTATTAACAGATCTGTCATGATTCAACCCAATACACTTTGTTAATGCGCTTTGATTTTATAATTACCCCTATCTAACTGTATGCATATACTATATGATCTTAACAATTACCCCTATCTAACTGTATGCATATACTATATGATCTTAACGAATTGTCTTTTGGAAAATGTAAAGGTTTAACCCCTAAACCAACCAAACCAACCAAAGGTCCATCACCATCGCCACCAGGTATTTTTTTTTCCCGGCTTCCTTTCAATTTATTCCAGATTTTGACTCATTTAGTTAGCGTACTCCAGACTGCTCAAGTGACTTTTGATGAATTGATTGTCGTTAATTTTGACTTACCGTCTTTCTCAAAATGTCAAGGCGTAACTCCCAGCCCTACCAAAGCACCAAGGTCATCCCCAGGTAATTTGCCCTCCATTTTCACTTTATATTAAACCTTTAAATTTTAATCTATATAGTTTAGTTTCATTACTGCTCAATTTGTCTTGATTGATTATCTTTCAAAAAATATAAATGTTCAGCTTCCAACAGTACCACAAGTCCAACACGATCACCTCCAGGTAATAATCCCCCCCCCCCCAATTTTTTCATCTATGCATGTCACATTTTAAGTCTTTTTAATGAGGGCAGAGAAAAAAATTCTAGTGATAAGCATTTTTAAATGTCTCACATCAACAAGAATTAGTACATTATTTGATCTAAAATTATTAAATTTTCAATAGTTGCAATTAATTATTAGTTATATCTCAATGAGGTTTTAATCTAGTGATTACGACTAAAGTCCTAAATACATTAGGTCTCATATCCAATTACGCACCCTCATTGTATTGTAATTATATTGTACTACCATTTGTGATTTTTACACACCAAAAAAACAATTAATTCTTAATTCTTAAATTTAACTATTTGTTGGCTACAATGATAAATGTAAAAGACATATTAACAGAATTAATTAATCTTGCTGAGAATATGCCATTATACAATATATAACTAAATAAGAACATCCATACACCATTCAATCCTACCAATTTTTTTTTGGAGCAATTTACCACATGATACAACAATTTTTTATACTAACATGGGACACTTATTATAGGCATGGCAGCAAAAGTTTATAATTTCAGTTTTAATTAACAATATATGTGACCCTGTTACTAAAGTTAGTTTTGATTTATGATATTTTTAAAAATATTAAGGTTCGACTCCCAGACCGCCTACCAAAACTCCATCAGCATCGTCTCCAAGTAATTTCCACTCCCTCTCAAAATACATGCATATTCTATGTTTGAATCTTTTAGTTATGCATATTTAAGGTTCAATTGACAGTATACGTGAGCTTCGTTACTAAAGTTAGTTTTGATTATAAGGTTTAACTCCCAGCAAGCCTAGCAAAACTCCATCAGCATCGTCTCCAAGTAATTTCCACTTCCTTTCAAACTACATGTTCTATGTTTGAATCTTTTAGTCCATGCATATTTGGCTACTGCTCAACTTAATTTTAATTAACGATCATCTTTCATCAAATATGTGAAGGTTCGACCCCCAGCCCAACTCAATCTCTAGCAATGTCACCCCAAGGTAATTTTACGTCTTTTCCACTCTATGTTAGTATGTTTATTCCAGATTTGAATCCTATAATGATCTGAAAAGTATGAACATTATGAACATTGATAGAGGTATAAGCAGAAGGCGACATTGGTGCATTGACATGTAGCTCTTCTAGTCACCTAAAAACTGACATTGACAAATAGATACAGAATAAAATGCACCCTAGCTGTAGCAACGAAGTGAAGTTGATGTAGATATATACCTTGATCACTAGGTCAAAAGGGTGATGGGTCGTGCTGGGAGAAGATTGGGAGCTGCCTTACTAAGCACGTTGCCCAGCGTAAAACAAACCCGAAGTTCAATCCTGAAAGCAAGTCGTTTAATCAGACTGAATTCTTCTGCTGCCCTCTCATCCAACAAGCAGCCAAGACTGATAAGTTATGCTTCTGCGCCATCGACCCCATCATTCATCAAAATCCCGCTAATTCTACTGGCATGCTCACCATCTTGAATGCCTGCAATGTCTCTGATTCTCTTGCTTCTCTTGACGCTATGTGCTCACCAGGTATACGCATCCTACTATTATAGTACAATACCACGAGATAGTAAAGCGTCAATAATTCAATTAAAACTTTAGAACGTGTGCTCTGTATTATAAGAGGTTGACATATATCTCATAAGAAATATCAAGTTATCTTTCATAACGCTCACATTTAATTTTTTCGAAAATGCCAAGGTTCTACTTTCCCGCCTACTGCAAGTCCAGCACTATCACCTTTAGGTAATTCGCCCTCTATTTCAAGCTCTATTGCATATTTTTTAGTAACTTTAAATTGGTATATGCGAGTTTTGTTACTAGTTCAATTGGTTTTGATTAATCTTCTTTATGAAAATGTCAAGTTAACCCTGCCGAAACTCCAGAGCTATCACCTCCAGCAGGTAATTTCTCTCCTTTCTCTATTTTTGTTTGATCACGTACAATTAATTACTCTTTTTTTTTTTTCAATTCTATGTTCATTAGATTTTTGAGTGTTGTTAATTAGTATGTCCGAGGTTTTTTTTTTTTCTTTTTTTTACATGAATCTCGGGTTGATTGTCTCTTATTTTTTTTTTAAAAAAAAGGAGGGTTTAACACAAAACAAAATAAAAACTCCAACAATTTGTGAGCTAGATTTGGAATATACTTTACCAATATTGTTTAAGAAGCATAGATACAGATGCAAAATAAGGTTACAACACGGCCTATTTGTCAAAACCTATATCATACTCCTATGAGTATATACTCCCATAAGTCACATCAGTGTCATATATTAAAATTTATCTATATGATAAACACACGTTGGAAAAATATATATACATAAAAAGTGAGAGTATATATTCCTAGGTATATGATATACATTAACCCTAGTTGCAAGTATATTTGACCAATTGACAACTTGGGTGTGATATGCTTTACATGTCTCCGCATTATTTTATATATATGGAGTATTGCTGTTATTTTATCAATTATATTTCCTAGAGATTGTTAATTATTTTTGGTTTGTATGCATAAACTTAACATTTAGGGCATGTTCTTTTCATTGGAAAATATGGGTTGGTAAATAGGTGAAATTGATTGAGATTAATATATGTGGGTTGCAGTAGGTTGAAGTCGGTATTTCTTTGTTGAAGTGGGTCGAACTCGGTTAAAGTGGGTAGAAGATGGTTGAAGTTGGTTAAAGTGGATTGAATTTTCTTTTGTATAATGGGTAGAAGTTGGTTAAAATAGTGAGAAGTTGGTTGAAGTTGGTTGAAGTGGGTTAAAATGGATTGAAGTTGTTTGAAGTAGATTGAAATTGATATTTTGTTATTGAAATTCGTGAAGTAGGTTGATGTAGGTTGAAGTTGATTGAGGTTGGTAAATTTGAATCTGCCAATGAAAAGAACAGGGCCTTATCAGGAGTTGTATACATGTATGGATGTAATTATGCACTTAAGACATGAAAACTAGGGACTAATGATGTGTTCTTAACTATAACGCAAGGTATATTGCCAAGCAGCACGACTCCAGCTGGTGATCAGTCAGGTAACTTTGTGTGCTTTTGGATAACTATCACATAACATATAATTTTGAGTTCAAGTTAAAAAGATTCATTTGAATGCCTTTGCAGGCAAAGAGAGCACTCCCAAAAGTGCCTCCACCAAGAATTCCATGATGGGATCACTCTCGGCCGTACTCATTTTTTTGACATACTTCTTGTACTATTGATGAAAACGCAAGAGTGTTTTTATTTATTTATTTATTTATTTATTTAAACAAGTACTATAGCTTTTGCTTTCCCAATTGAAAAAGACACAATGTTTTTCTAATTTAAGTTTGTGTTCATGTTGTAAGTGTAACAACAAAAAGAATTACTTTCGTGGATTGTGTAATTGTGTCTTCATACATGGAATATGTTTACATGCATGATGTGAGAATTATGTAAAAGGAATAGCTCATCCAACCTTGCAAGCTTGGGGCCGTATATAAAATAAACTGTACAAATTGTTAATTACATTACTAACCCTGCGTACACTATTATGCTCCCTCAATATGATTGAAAAAACGCACGGATAGATTGGACTTTACAAAAAAGATCTGTTTAGAAGACAATCCTTTCATAAAATATGTGCAATCTACAAGGTTGAAGGGATGTGACAAACCACCAGATCTCCAACAGCAACATACTCTCAAACAAAGTGATAGTCAACAACAATATATTTACTAAGATCATGCTGAATGAGATTCATAGACATATATGTAGCACTAACGTTATCACAATAAAGTCGAATTGGGGCAAAAATTGTGATCCCCAAAACATACAAGAGCTTGTGAATTCAGTTGGTTTCAACAATGGTGTAGCCAAAAGCACGATACTCTGCTTTTGTGGAAGACTTTAAGAAATGAGTTGCTTTTTAGAATGCCAGGCAATAAGGTTGGGACCAAAGTGCACAACATACCCTATGTTGGAGCGATAGGAGTCCTTACCACCAGTCAATCAACATTAGAAAAAGCAATGATAATAGAGGAGGAAACAAATTGGCGGAGCAAAAATCCATGATCCTGAGTGCCCTATAGATACCTGAAAATACGTTGACAACATGAACGTGATTAGTGCGGGGAGCATGCATAAATTGGAAAATTACATGAACTGCATAGGCAATGTTAGGACGAGTAATGGTCAGATACTATAAAGCACATACAATACTCCGATGCTCAGTGGAATCAACAAGCAGTTCACCATCAGAAAGGGATAAAGTGGTGTGGACCACAGAAGAAGCAGTAACAAGTTCAACTATGTGGAGATGAAATTTATGGAGAAGGTCATCAACATATTTCTGTTGCGAAAGAAAGAGACTAGATGACGAGCGAACCACATGAGTGCCCAAAAAGTAATGAAGTTGCCCAAGTCGTCTTTCATGGCGAATTGCCGTTAAATTAAAGAACAATAATGAAGGACTGAATCATGGTGGAAGAATTGCTTGTCAAGATGACATCATCCGCGTAGAGAAGCAAGATTAAAGTATGAGAGCCAGTGCGGAAAACAAACATTGAAGAATCAACATTGCTACATATAAAGCTGTGAGACAGAAAGAAACTATTGAAATGATGAAACCATGCCCTAACAGCTTGCTTTAGACCATAAATGACCTTTTCAAGCTTCCAGACATAATAAGAAAAATCCGAATGAATAAAACCCTAAGGTTGTTTCATGTAGACTTTCATAGTCAAATGCCTATAGAGAAAAACATTTTTTAACATCTAACTGACAAATAGGCCAATTGGAAGAAACTGCCAGAGAATGAATATATAAGGCGAACAGTGGCACGTTTTACTAAAGGGCAGAATGCCTCATTGTAGTCAATTCTGGCCTACTGGTGAAACGCTTCATCATGGGCAACCAAATGTGCTTTTTGCCATTACACAGTATCATCAGAATGATATTTTACTCTTTAAACCCATTTACTTCCAACCAAGTTTTGTGAAAGATGGCGTTCATATGTCATATTGAAAAATTTGAATATTTTTGTTATTCTTTTAAGAAATTACAATAAAAATGCTTGTTTATTAAATACAGGCAATTTCAAGTAACAAATATGTCGAGATTTTGATTTTGACAAAAAGGGAAATGACTCACTAAAAAGACGCTCTAAACTCATTGGGTTGACCTGAAACATGTAAAATCGAAATATGCCCTCCTGTATTTCACCCGAACCCAAAATACACCCAACCTGTATTTCACCCAAACCCCAATACACCCGACTCGTATTTAATATGTCCGCTCGAATTGGTATGTCTATGGATAAGACTTTCAATATTCAATCATACTCTTTTTTAATTTAAAAAGCATATGATGATATATAGTTTTTAAAAGCAAACAAGATACTTAAGAAATGTCTTGCAAAAAATGTAAAAAGACATTTATCATTTTTGTTTGCGTAATATATGCACTTTGTTTCGGGAAATATTGATACCCTAATTTCCTGTAAAAGCATGTACTACATTTGTCATTATTTTTAAGGAGTCTTTGCCATGTAAGAGGAAAATGAAAAACTATATAAATATTGTAGACCGACCGTACATGTATATTATGCTAAGTCTACAATTACAAATGATACGCTTATATGTTAGGCCTCGTGGACTAAGAAGTGTTATTATACGCATAGTTTAATAATTAGGGACATTGTAGATAACAAGTTCCTTTCACGCCGCCCGTGAGCACTAAAACCTATCCACTATTTATGTTTCAAAAAAAGAAAAATATACACTTACACTATTCAACCCTACATTTTTTTTTTAAAAAAAAAAATCAGTATACAATATAATAGTTATTAGGTCAATAATACACGAACTTTCTCAGTGTCTTATAAGTTATGACAAGGCCTTTAATATGTACATGAAGTTATGTCAAATTGTAAGATAATTACTTTAAACTTGGTCAACAAGATTTTTCCAGAAAATCATATATGTACATGAAGTTATGTCAAAAGGCATTTAATGTTTTAAGATAAGTTTTGAACTCAGTCAAGAACATTTTTTGGATAATTATATACCTATACGTAGTTATGTAATACATAATGTAACATAGGATGACCAATTAACTGAATCACAGCTAATTCTATTTAACTTTGATTGACAGTGCACCTACGCGTATATCAATGCAGAAAAAGAGAACAATTCTGAGATTCTGACTAGTGATTACCAAAGGTGGAATATCACCCAACCCAACTTGATAAAAATGTTGGGAAAAGGGATTCAGATCAACTTTGTGGTACCGAATATACCAACGAGTCATGAACGGCATCACTTTCCGTAAGACTTATTTGCTGTGTACTACAAATAGTCTTCGGGATAAAACGCTGATAGACAAATGTATATTTTCATGTTTTCTCGAGTTCAAACTATGGAAAACTGATTCATAAGAATGTGTTTTTGCACACCTTATTCCTATCTTGTTATCATATCCTATATGTGTTTGTCTGTCTCCTTATTCATGACTTTTATAACATGCCAAAAGGCACCACACCAAAAGGCACCACAAAGGATATGATAGGCCAAAAGGCACCATGGCAAAAGGCACCATAAAGGATAGGATAGGATAAGGAAGGTTAAACTTGAAGAGGTACCTTGCTTATTCACCTTTTCACGAAATGGATTGGATAAGGTGGGTAAACTTGAAGAGGCACTATACTTATCCACCTTTCGGATAAACACTAGAAAATCTACCACTTTTATTTTATTCTTGGAAAATTCCAATAATCCCCCGCCTTTTCCAAGATATAGCACAAAACCCTCGCCATTCCAGCAAATACAAAAATCACAACCGAGAACACAAAGAGATTTATGCATCATTAAAGTATCTTGCGATTTGAACTTTCACTTAGTGGACATAATTTCAATTAGTTTGAATGTAATAGTAGACAAGTCTTTGAACTATACACCTTTTTGACTAATTGGATATATCTCACACATAAACCTCAAAATACACTTAGAATTTTGACACAATTTAGGGCCCTGTGTCCATATCCTTAGTGAGTATATCAAGCCGTGCCCCATTTGGCTCTCGAAGCAGCTACACTTCACACTCACATAGGTAGACTCTTTATACTCTTTCAAGCACATGCCCTCGTATATTATGGCATACCAATTTTGCCGTTGAAGAGTCTATTAAGAGCTTTCGCTCACCCTTTTCCTTACATACGGGTAATTTCAAGCACTTAAACTTTGGGATGGAAGATAAACATAATAGTGCTTGCAACCATCCATATGATAAGCTCGACCGCATTGAACTCAAGACTTGACATCTCACCAAGTATGAGTTGGGTGCCTATCATTGGTGATTAGATAACGGGCACTTATCCGTCCCCATTACTAAGGTCACTAGATAAAAAACATATCATTCCATGACCTTTAATATATGATAGTCATGCTCAAATCAATTCGAACTAGTCAATGCTTATACAACATTCAAGGTGAATAGATATATACATATCATTTCATGACATTGAATACATTATGATCATAATCAGATCTATCTAGACTAGTTAGTACTGTAGAATATTTTGAATTCTCAAGAAATTATACCCCCGCCATTAATACGATGAAACCATCATATTATAAGCCATGGGTAAAATCACACTAAATAGCGTATACACTTTTGAAATAGATCCATATAAATTTGAAATTTAATACGACGTCCCTTTGTAAATCTCAATATTTGGGCCCACAAAATTTACAAAGTTGCTAATATTCATAACCATAACCTTTATCCAATTCTTATGGATTATTCATATGATTATAATTTAATCCACAAAAATAATGCTCATAAAACCAAAAAATTACCTCGGTTTTCATGAAAATTATCTTTCCAACTTATGCATACTTACAAAACCAAATATTTTGGTATTCATGGAAATTATATTCAATTTCCAACTTATATATGATAAAAATATCATACCTATAGCCATAATTTAATCCAATAAATTTGGATTCTTTGCACGGTTACGCTTACAAATCAAAAATTTGACTTTTCATGGAAATCATATTCCCACACATATAATTTTATAATTATGCACATATCCACACTGCACCTTTTAAATTGAGAATTTTCCTCCATAATCTATGCCTACCTCATAGATTATCTTACAAACTCACATATGATTAAATTATCACATTAACTTTGGTATACAACATATAATCATCGTGTCTAAAACACATACATATCAATGTGCATTTCTTTATAACCAACAAATACCAAATCACACTTTTAAGTTTTAGCCATAACTTTGTGTGACTTAATTTACAAAGGCAAACTTTAAACCCAAGCTGAGGATAAAATAACATGCCTTAAATCAATTTGAAATATCACATAATAAGTGGCCACAAATACCCACATTGCCATCTTAAATAAATAATTCCTGATAAGCATCAATCTTACATAACAAAATACTCACTTTAATACTTATGTTTAATTTATAATCGGTATGATCAAAATGACATTTCATCATACCATCACAAAATGTGATTCAAACTGAAATTATTCGCCCAAGCTTAGTCTATTGCACCTTATAATTCATCTTAATAACTTATACATGATCAAACAATCAAATTGATACTCACAATTTTGGACATGATCAAATCCGTGGATAAGACATTTAACCAAAAGATATTGCAAATTTTGACTGCCAACTTTCAACTTTCATTTGGCCTTTTAAGACCATGCATATGAATGCATGAGATCAACATTCTAAACATAATCAATCTTAGCAACGGCAAGGGCATCAAAACTTTAGACACACTACGTGACAAAATATTGATCAACATTCATGTAGAAGTCTAACTAAGCGAAGGTGGCATATACCGGCATGCATGCATGTGCTATCCACTTTCCAAAATGCATTACAAAACATATTTGATTCAAATTTCTCATAATATTCCATGATAATATCTTACAAACTTAAATGCATGCCATTGTCAATACAGAAACACGAATCAAATAATGAATACCGTTAAACAACTGCATGCATATAAATGAATACTGCTACCCATAAATTATAAGAAAAGTACTTATCTTAACTTCCACCATATAGACAACTTTAGATACGGCATGGCCTTTGCATTCCTACCCATAAATACTCGATCATCCGAGATGGAGACTATGATCTTTTCTAAATTCAACACTTACAAATTTATCCCACTTTTGAAAAATTGGATGTCATCTCACGAATCGTTGCCACCAAAATAAGTCTTACGATTGTTGGGGAAAGGGATTCAGATCAACTTTGTGGTACCGGATATACCAACGATTCATGAACGACATCACTTTCCGTAAGACTTATTTGTTGTGTACCACAAATAGTCTTCGGGATAAAACGCTGATAGACAAGTGTATATTTTCATGTTTTCTCGAGTTCAAACTATGGGAAAGTGATTCATAAGAATGTCTTTTGCACACCTTATTCCCATCTTGTTATCATATCCTATATGTGTTTGTCTGTCTCCTTATTCATGACTTTTATAACATGCCAAAAGGCACCATACCAAAAGGCACCACAAAGGATATGATAGGCCAAAAGGTACCATAAAGGATAGGATAGGATAAGGAAGGTTAAACTTGAAGAGGTACCTTGCTTATTCACCTTTTCACGAAATGGATTGGATAAGGTGTGTAAACCTGAAGAGGCACCATGCTTATCCACCTTTCGGATAAGCACTAGAAAATTTACCACTTTTATTTTATTCTTGAAAAATTCCAATAATCCCCCGCCTTTTCCAAGATATAGCACAAACCCTTACCATTCCAGCAAATACACAATCACAACCGAGAACATAAAGAGATTTATGCATCATGAAAGTATCTTGCGATTCGAACTTTCACTTACTGGACATAATTTCAATTAGTCTGAATGTAATAGTAGACAAGTCTTTGAACTATACATCCTTTTTGACTAATTGGATATATCTCACACATAAACCTCAAAATACACTTAGAATTTTGACACAATTTAGGGCCCTGTGTCCAAATCCTTAGTGAGTGTACCAAGCCATGCCCCATTTGGCTCTCGAAGCAGCCACACTTCACACTCACATAGGTAGACTCTTTATACTCTTTTAAGTGCATGCCCCCGTATATTATGGCATACCAACTTTGCCGTTGAAGAGTCTATTAAGAGCTTTCGCTCACCCTTTTCCTTACATACGGGTAATTTCAAGCACTTAAACTTTGGGATGGAAGATAAACATAATAGTGCTTGCAACCATCCATATGATAAGCTCGACCGCATTGAACTCAAGACTTGACATCTCACCAAGTGTGAGTTGGGTGCCTATCATTGGTGATTAGATAACGGGCACTTACCCATCCCCATTACTAAGGTCACTAGATAAAAAACATATCATCCTATGACCTTTAATATATGATAGTCATGCTCAAATCAATTCGAACTAGTCAATGATTATACAACATTCAAGGTCAATAGATATATACATATTATTTCATGACATTGAATACATTATGATCATAATCAGATCTATCTAGACTAGTTAGTACTGTAGAATATTTTGAATTCTCAAGAAATTATACCCCCGCCATTAATGCGATTAAACCATCATATATAAGTCATGGGTAAAATCACACTAAATAGCGTATACACTTTTGAAATGGATCCATATAAATTTGAAATTTAATACGATGTCCCTTTGTAAATCTCAATATTTAGGCTCACAAAATTTACAAAGTTACTAATATTCATAACCATAACCTTTATCCAATTCTTATGGATTATTCATATGGTTATAATTTAATCCACAAAAATAATGCTCATAAACCAAAAAATTACCCTGGTTTTCATGAAAATTATCTTTCCAACTTATGCATACTTACAAAACCAAATATTTTGATATTCATGGAAATTATATTCAATTTCCAACTTATATATGATAAAAATATCATACCTATAACCATAATTTAATCCAATAAATTTGGATTCTTTACACGGTTACGCTTACAAATTTAAAATTTGACTTTTCATGGAAATCATATTCCCACACATATAATTTTATAATCATACACATATCCACACTGCACCTTTTAAATTGAGAATTTTCCTCCATAATCTATGCCTACCTCATAGATTATCTTACAAACTCACATATGATTAAATTATTACATTAACTTTGGTATACACCATATAATCATCGTGTCTAAAACACATACATATCCATGTGCATTTCTTTATAACCAACAAATACCAAATCACACTTTTAAGTTTTAGCCATAACTTTGTGTGACATAATTTACAAAGGCAAACTTTAGACCCAAGCTGAGGATAAAATAACATGCCTTAAATCAATTTGAAACATCACATAATAAGTGGCCACAAATACCCACATTGCCATCTTAAATAAAGAATTCCTGATAAGCATCAATCTTATATAACAAAATACTCACTTTAATACTTATGTTTAATTTATAATCGGCATGATCAAAATGACATTTCATCATACCATCACAAAATGTGATTCAAACTGAAATTATTCGCCCAAGCATAAGTCTATTGCACCTTATAATTTATCTTAATAACTTATACATGATCTAACAACCAAACTGACACTCATAATTTTGGACATGATCAAATATGTGTATAAGACATTTAACCAAAAGATATTGCAAATTTTGACTGCCAAGTTTCAACTTTCATTTGGCCTTTTAAGACCATGCATATCAATGCATGAGATCGACATTCTAAACATAATCAATCTTAACAACGGCAAGGGCATCAAAACTTTAGACACACTACATGACAAAATATTGATCAACATTCATGTAGAAGTCTAACTAAGCGAAGTTGACATATACCGGCATGCATGCATGTGCTATCCACTTTGCAAAATGCATTGCAAAACATATTTGATTCAAATTTCTCATAATATTCCATGATAATATCTTACAAACTTAAATGCATGCCATTGTCAAGATTTTACAAAAATATTAATCAAACAATGAATACCGTTAAACAACTGCATGCATATAAATAAATACTGCTACCCATAAATTATAAGAAAAGTACTTATCTTAACTTCCACCATATGGACAACTTCAGATACGGCATGGCCTTTGCATTACTACCCATAAATACTCGATCATCCGAGATAGAGACTATGATCTTTTCTAAATTCAACACTTACAAACTTATCCCACTTTTGAAAAGTTGGATGTCATCTCACGAATCGTTGCCATCAAAATAAGTCTTACGATTGTTGGGGAAAAGGATTCAGATCAACTTTGTGGTACCGGATGTACCAACGAGTCATGAACGACATCACTTTCCGTAAGACTTATTTGTTGTGTACCACAAATAGTCTTCGGGATAAAACGCTGATAGACAAGTGTATATTTTCATGTTTTCTCGAGTTCAAACTATGGGAAAGTGATTCGTAAGAATGTGTTTTTGCACACCTTATTCTCATTTTGTTATCATATCCTATATGTGTTTGTCTGTCTCCTTATTCATGACTTTTATAACATGCCAAAAGGCACCAAAAGGCACCACAAAGGATATGATAGGCCAAAAGGCACCATACCAAAAGACACCATAAAGGATAGGATAGGATAAGGAAGGTTAAATTGAAGAGGTACCTTGCTTATTTACCTTTTCACGAAATGGATTGGATAAGGTGGGTAAACTTAAAGAGGCACCATGCTTATCCACCTTTCGGATAAGCACTAGAAAATCTACCACTTTTATTTTATTCTTGGAAATTTCCAATAAAAAACCACCCATATTGATTAGTAGTAACTCGATTCGATCTATAATTTTGACTCAAGTCCTGCAACTAATCAGCCACATTGATTATGCATCGCCCCAACTCGATCAAAATATTGCACTGTATTAATTAATTACATATATATATCAATTGGGTCATTAACAAAGAGTTATACATATAAGTTCAAATCAGGTTCTAATTCAAAACTAATTGGCTATACTCCCAACACGTGGTGCGCAGACAAGTCAGATAGCCAGCCATGCTCTTGACCTTGGAATTTGACGTTGAACAAGCAGCCAGGGATTTGCGTTAGAAACTGTCATAGATGAACATGAGGCGCACACTGGGGGAAAAAGAACAATAAGGAAACAACTATATAATTATACGGTTAATACGAATGTCGTGCCTTAGAGATGAGTACTAGTGCACAAATTTTTAAAAATCTTTGACTTCGATTTCTTCTGACTGGATCATGACATCGGAACAACTACTAGTATAAATGTTGAATTCTTCTTGCTGCTCTACATTGTCTCATATTCGACAGAGAGAACCACCGGTAAATTCTTACAGCTTACTGTTTAAGATTGAGATCCCGATAATATATACTAAGTTTCATATTCGATTTGTATTCCATTGTATTATACTGATCAGAGGGAGATCGAGAGATGGAACGCACGAAAGCGTACATGGGGGTGTTGCTAACGTTGGTGCTATCAATGGCAATTATGAGGTTAACAAGAGCACAAGACAGCACAACTGTGGCCGCAAACTGCTGGGAGGAGATCACAAGCTGCGTTCAGAAAAATGTTAACAGCATTACCTCAAGCCAAATACTCACAAGCAATCCTACATGTTGTCCGTTGATTCGGCAATCACTCCAGAATGACAGGAAGTGCTTCTGCACTGCCTATGAAAGTATGCTCCCGTCAGATCCTATCTTTAATCACATCACACGGTTTATCTCTATATGCAACGTTGACGCCAACAAGTGCCAAGGTATGAAATAATTTCTAACATGATTTCCCTATACGTTTGTTGTCAATTCTAACATGAAAAAATTGCTCAAACATTGGAATTAATGTATCCATGCATCAATTTGCAGCGCAATCTGGAGATGCTGGCAGCAAGATAGGATCAACTGCACTTACATCTTCAAGCTTGACAATGCTCTTTGCCTTTTTCATGACCTTGTAAATCCCATTAAAAAAATCTGTACATGTTGATTGTGGTGGTAAGTTGAATGTGTCTGTCAGACTACATATATATATGAGAGCACGCATCTAGCTACTTTCTGTTATAGACATGATCAATGTATTATTCAGCACTAGTATTGAGTGCTTCAAATTCTATGATTGGCAACGATGAAATGAAATCATACCAAGTGATATATGTTTTGTTGTAAGACACTCTTAAATGTCTTACTTTATAATAAATTAACATGTTCTGTGATTTAAAACCACAAATTTTTCAATGATTATATTTAATTATGAATTGCTAACCTTAAATATTCATTGGCTATACCGACAAAGTATTAAATGGTAACCTAATCGCATTAACCCTATCTGCGAGTACATATGATACGTGTATTTTAAAAATGTGATAAATTATGGATAAAAAGATGATTTTCTATAATTTATAAGTTGTAATAAGCTTCCATGATTCGATCGTACCATTTTTTTTTAATTTAAAAACATGATAGTATGATTTTTTAGTCAAAATAAGACACTTATGAAGTATCCTGCAAGAAGACACTTATAATTTTGCTTTGTTTTTTGTGGGCTATGACAAATGAAAAGACATAAACACATTTTGCAAAATAGAAATTGATTTGGGTCATCTATTCAAGCAATCTAAAGATCTATATATATTTACAACATAGAATTGTTACCATATGCTCCCTTGACATTTATGTAACTTTTATTTTTAATCATTTGTTTTTGAAATTATTGTTTGACTCCTCTCACGTTAAAATTTGTTTCTATATATAGGGAAATTATTATTATTTATCCTCCCTTACCTACAAATTTTTGATTAAAAATGATAATATATGATAACAATTTTTGATGTGGAGGGCAACGAGCAGTGCAGTGTGTTCCATCTGTCCATGTTTTTGTGATTTAGAAGCCTCATGCCCTCTATTATAAGAGGGATGGAAATGATGTTGTGGTTGATCAAGAGTGTTCAATGATCAACTGAACAAAAGTTTAAGTTAATGGTTGAAGGTTTAGAAATAGGTTTATACTATATAACATGGCTTCTCATGTGAATACCCTTTGGGTTTGAAGCATGATTGCTGTAAAAGTTCCCCTTACCTTGCGCACTAAATCAATATGAGGGCTGCTGAAATTTGAACACATGACCTCTCGGTCGGAAAGGCTCTGATACTATGTTCAAAAATCATTTTGGTTGAGTTGGTGGTCTTTGAAATAGTATTAGAGTTAGCAAAGGTGTGCTTAATCTCGGTCTACAATATTGTCTCCCATAGAGATCATAGCACATATTGAACCTTGCCAGTTGCCATATTAATCCTTACCGTTACTATCAAACCCGAACATGAGGTGGTGGTGCCCAATCAAGGGCTGATAGTAGGCCACATTAGTCCTTCTTGCGTGCCTGCCTACCAAATAACTTTTTTTTTAATAACAGGGGGGTGGATTATATAGATTCAGTGTCAAAGCAAATACAAAGGTCCGACATAGCCAACTCTATGATAGAATTTGGAATCTCGTCGACTCATAATCGATTGTCGGAAACATAAGGTTGGAGATAAGCGGCCTCATGTGCCACTCAATTTCCACCCCTTCTAACATAACTCCATGCAAAATAAGAGCAACTACTAACTATCTTAAGAATCTCAGAAATGTAAAAGCCTAAGATTGAATCCGGTTCGGATTTATTGCAGAGTTTGAAGATAACTGAGAGGGAGTCTCCTTCAATGATTAGCCTGGAGAAACCAGCTGACAAAGCTTGGCGGAGACCAAATAAGCAGCTTCTGCGATCTCGCTACTTAAGAATAACATATTATAATATTCGGTTTCCTCTATCAGTTTCTCTCTCTTTCTCCGACTTTCTCTCTCTAAATCTGCCGTGAATGATCCAATGAACAAGTATTATTTAATAAACCAATTTATCCAAAGACAACATATTGCTCATTGCATGAATCATTTCTTTTGGTAATTGCCACATCGACCACAATCTGCCTCCCCGGAATAAACGCCATTTGCACTGAGAGTGGAGGATACGTTTAAGTCTTACCACCAAGGACTTAGTAATAGTCCTATGCAGTTGGTTGCTTCGACTAATGGGCCTAAACATGCCTATTTATGCATTCGTCCTGACTCAATTTCACCACAAGTTGTGGCCGGATAGGATTAAGATTTTAGATTGCGCTGTAGCTTAGTGCTGGTAGAGGTTGCTATGTTTTTTTTTCCCCCCGTTTGCTATGTTTGTATGCAGGTTGTACTGTCTTCTGAGGAGAGTTCATGTTTGCTTACCGCTGGTTGTTCAGGTACATAACCTTCTTCGAATATATTGTCCTTTTATTTCATAGTTTCAGCATTTGATCTTTTTAATAGATCTCAGTCACCCCTTGCTATAGAATCTTTCTTCTATAAAATATTTTCCCTTTAAATGTTTTCACAAAATCTTTCTTCTATAAAATATTTTCTCAAAACCCTTTTTGTGGGTCTCTTGGAATGAGCCTCTCTACGGGTAGGAATGCTGGTAGGGGAAAGGTTGCTTACAGCTAGATTTTCCCAGACCCCGCAAAAGCGGGACCCATACTGGGAGTTGTTGTTGTTGTTGTTGTATAGTGGCATGGCATGAAATAATACATCTTATACCCATATATGCTCTAAAAATTATCATAAAATACTCTCATACGAATATTTATTTCTTCATCAAAAGTTCCATTAAAAGTTCGAATGACACTAAGAGGGGAAGAGGCCAAGAGGGTCATTAGTAAATTCAAAACAATTAGTAATTTAAATGTGGAATTTCAAATGAGACAAAATACAAGGAATTTTTTTAAACTATGTTGGCCCTTCCAAATAGGGCTAGCCACTGCTTGAGGTCTCCTTCCTTAGGATTTGAATGACGACTCTTTTTATTCATGTTCAAATACACAAAAGTGGCTCATGGACTGCATAACAACTCCTTTTTGTATTTTCAAGGGTAGCTACTCGATCTAAGAGAGACTCTCTTTGATGTACCACTCAATTGAGTCCTTTACGTTGGGTCCCTCACTAAGTATTGCTCATTTAATGCTAAGCTATTAAAGTAAGTTCTCCCCAGTCCTCAACTTTATTTGTTACTAGATTCCCTTACAAAAGCTAATCCTCTCAAGATGAGTACAAGTGATGCTTAAATCAATGTGCAAGTTCTAGTTCAAAATGTTATCTCAATATGCTCTGGTGTTTTGGACTTGCTTCAACTGGGTAAATTGCATCCAAGTCCATCGAGATTTGGGCTAATATTTTTTTGATTTGACAATTTTGGAAAAATATTTCGAGGTACATCCAAGTTTGGGCAAGTATTTTCAGGAACCGAAAGTGATCAAACTTAACTTTTTAAATTGCATAAAACACTCTAAGCTTTTAAAATTTGCATTTTAACTCCAACCCTTAAAATTTTACTTTTGAAAATTTTTTTTTTGTACTTGTAGTTTTCTATTCATAGGTACTACTTGACGTCCTCTTTCAACTGGTATAAGAGCTACATGACCAAAAATAATTAAGATAATTAAACTAATTAATGATTAATTAAGCTAATTAACTGTAATTAATGCTTGAATCATCTATCACCTGCTTGCGCTGGACCAAATTATTCACATATTACGCATTCCTCGGAAGGCCTTCCTCTAGTAGAACATCGATTAAACTATATCACTAATATAGTTTTAAAATTAAAGGCAGAATTAGCTAAAATTAAGTCTGAAGTCAAAGAGTTTAAAAAATAATTAACGGTAGTCCATCTTTCTCTTATTAATGAAGGTAGGCATAGCTAAAAATCCACTGTCAATATTAGTCATTTCAGCATAAATATCCTTTCTAAAACCCAAAAAATAAAAATTCATTTCATTTGCAAGATATAAAAATCCAAAAAAAAGTAGGAAAAAAATCAGGTAAAAAAGCCAGCTGAAAAGGTAGAAAAAGAAGATGCAGTATAAGCAATATACTCTTGAAGAGCTATAGAAAATGTTCAAGAAGGAACAAAATCCAGAAGCACTAAATAAGATCATGGCTGCAATTAGTGACAAATATGATGTTTTGTCTGATGATAATGAAGAAATCAATAATGGTCAATTAGAAGAAGAAATATATCAGCAGATGAATCTGATTAAATTAGAAGATCTTAATGGGTTACCATTAGAAGAAGTTAAAAGAAAACTGGATAAATAATATGGTAAAATGACTACTGAAAATGATATTAATGAGATTGGAGAAGAACTCAACCTATGAGAAACAGAGACCAATCTCGTTAACAATGTTGTTCTCAAACCTAAAGAATTTGGTGAACCTTCTAGAAGAAATACTCATTTTATAAGACCTAGATACGTTCCAGCAGGAAGTACAACCAACTTTCCTTTGGGTTCACCCTAAGAAAAATTACGACCTTTGAAGAAATTGACCTTACTTTAAATAGCCAAACAAGATATATCTTAAACATTGATGGAACCCGCAATAGAGAACAAATATTTGAACACTGAAAAAGAGAAATGAATAGTTTCTTAAACTTGAATACTACATGAACTGTTGCAAACTTCCTAAATTATATCGAACATAGTTTTTCTGCCACTATAACAAACTGGTATAGTTTATTAAGTGAAGACGGTAAAAATACATTAAGAACGATGGAAATACCAGTTGCTATGTTCAGAAATTTATGTAAGGAGATAGAGACCGAATCCATAGGAGCCATACTTGATTTTGAAGAAAAAGCAGGAGAATGACAAAGAAAGATTAATAATATAAAATTATAGGATATGAGATATCTGAAAAATTATATTACTGAATTTAGTCAATATTATTACAAAATTGGGCATAATGAAACTAATCTTAGTGTGTTCTATGACCAATTGCCATATCCTATAAATTTCATAATTAATGAAAAATACATTGCTTGGCTTGAACGAGCAAATGTCATTGATACCCTTGGTTCAAGAATTTTTTATGCAAGAAAATGTGTCAATGATCAATGTCTTAATCTCAAAAAGTAAAAGAAAATTACGAAGAAATTCCTAATTTGTTGGGGTTCACCGCACCAATGGAGAAAAGAACCTAAAAGAAAAAAAAACAGGAAACTTTATAAGAAGAAGAGCTTTAACAAACAAAGGGGAGAGAAATATAGAAGAAAATATTATAACAAACCAAGTCTTATGAAACGAAGATTTTTTTGGAAAAACGGCTTATTATCCTACAGGGAAAAACAACTGCAAATATTGGGCATGCGGAGAATAGAACATTATACTAATGAATGCAAAAATATGAAGAATAACAAACTTATCGAGACCTTAGGAAGTCTAAATTATGTTAAGTATAGTGAAGATGAGGCATTAGACCTAACCCTAAATAATAATAAAGGTATTGTTGAAATTATATTTGACAATGAATATGAAGAAAATAATTATGAAGAAACAAGTCACATGATGGAAAGTAACACGATTAGTCTTGCTGATCTTCAAGGAGAAAAGTTTGTTGTAGACAATAATAATGAAGAGGTTAAAGGAGATTGGGTCCTTTCCATAATCCAGAAAGACATGATCTATAAAAAATCCATCTTTCAATTAAAAAGCAAATATGTATATGAAATGATGGAAGGAAATATAGAGATCAAAGATTGTGAATATGATGTGGGAGAAGTTAATCTCATTAATTGGAAAAATATCTTTAAGCATAACAAAGATAGAAAGTATAGATATATCCGTTCAAGTCCAAATTACTCCATTACAATATTATAGCAAAGGCATTGATCTCTATGCTTTGCTATATGATATTAGGCATATCAAGTTTAATAATCAAATTACCACAGAGATCAAAATCAATTTATGTAATAGATCAGTAGGATTCAATTGTCGACCTAGATATTATGTGAGTCTAAAAGATAAATTTACGAAGAACTTCTTATTTTTTAAGATAAAAACAGTTATGATGGATATGAAAAGAGGAGGATACCCACTAAGGATATTTTGAAAAATTATTTACAAAGTAAATAATACCATAGATCCAAAGACTAAGATGACAATTATAGAGGTAAAATATTTGAAGGTCCTACCCTTATGCAAAATATTTAAAAGATTAAATCCAATCCTGTGGAAATAAAAATTGACCGATTAGGAATATCTAGCTTTGCCAACCTTACAAAAATCAATAAGAAAAATGTGATAAAAATTAATGAAAATGATAAAATTACCATTAAGAAACATGAGTGCAAGATTAGACTAGGGAGAAGGATTCTGGTCAGCCAAAGAAGAGCTTAAAGAAGATGACACAGTTAGCAAGACTAGTGAAATGAGTAGAATGAGTTTTAAACTAGTAAGATACAGTATAGACCGAAACATGAGTCTAGATAAAAAGGTTGTTGGATATAAAAACAAGAACTGCTAATGAACCTATCTCTGAAGATGAATTAGTCAAAAACATAACTATGGAGATTTGCTATGAGGCTACCAATACAAATCCTAATAGTATTTATATCCCGATATTTGTCTACAGGGATATAATAAATATGAATTGTGCGCTTACATAAATAGTAGTTGTTTTGTATGCTTTGGAAAAAGATATTTATTTCCAGAATTCATGTGAAAACAAGCCAAAAATTTTTTTACAAGTAAGGATAGCTGACAATAGCATTATGAGCCATAATGAGGCAATAAAAAGGTTCTCCATAAAATTAAGAAGAGTTCAATGCATTATACGAGTTCTATGGGCTACTAATCAACTCTCTCATGATATAATTATTGGAAATAATTTTCAGAGATTATATTTTCTATAAACACAGATCATAAACTAGATAATATTCACAATAAATGGTCACTCAGTTCCTATTGAAAAATTAAGCATGGCTTACACTCATTAGAAAATTAAGTTTACATGCAGCCAGTGTCGTGAGAAGGTAATGCCTGCCACAACAAAAGATAGCATTAACAATTTTATTACTTGAGTTATACATTAAAGAACAGATTGTAAAACAATAAGAAAAATTATGTAAAGAACTCTACTTTGATAATTCTCTAAAATTTTGGAATGAAAATAAAACGTTTGCTAAAATCACTCTATTAAACCCCAATACTATTATCTGAGTCAAACAAATGATGTATGCACACCAGGATATCCATGAATTTGATAAATAAATCAAAAAACTTCTAGATAAAGGATTAATCAGAAATAATAAGAGTCTTCACAACAGTCCCGCTTCATGGTAACAAATCATGCAAAAGAAAAAAGTGCAGAAGCAAGAATGGTGATCAATTACAAAAATTTTAATAATAATATTGTCTTATATGGTTACTACATTCCTAACAAAACAGTCATTTTCAATGGAATACAAAAAGCCTCTTGGTTCTCAAAAATGAATTGCAAAAGCGGTTATTGGCATATAAAAATGGATGAAGAAAGTATTCATTTAACTGCATTTAGTGCTCCACAAGGACATTTTGAATGGATAGTAATGCCATTTGGTCTTAAAAATACACTTCAAATATTTCAAAGAAGAATAGATAGTATTTTTAAAGACCATAATCACTGTTGTTTAGTTTACATTGATGATAACTTTGTCTTTTCCAAAACCATAGAACAGTACAAAGATGGTATCTTAGCAGTCACCGAAAAATACATCAATGCAACAACAACAATAACTCCCAGTGTGGGTCCTGCTTTCACAAGGTCTGGAGAGATTCAGATGTAGGTTGCCTTACCTCAACGGACATCTCTGCCCGTAAAGAGGCTGATTCCAAACGACCCACAAAGCAAGAATTTTGTGAAAATATAAGTATACATTTGCAAAAGAAAGGTTAGAGAGAAAGCCACTGGTATAGTAAAAGAGGGTTAGAGGGGGAGGTATCATACCTTAATAGCGATGGACCCATAATGACCTCTCCAGAAGCAAGTACAACCTGCAAACAACACAACAAACGCAAACCCAAAACCCAACGAACCCTACTACAACTGAAAGGCACTAAGTCGACAAAGCTCCTCGATCTACGACCTTAATCCTATCCCGCCAGAGTCTTCTATCCTGAGTCATGTCCTCCGTCAATCCTACAACTTTCAGGTCCCCTCTAATCACCTTATCCATACTCTTTTTCGGTCAACCTCTCCCTCTGTTACCGACTGGGATGTTAATAGCCTCACATCTCCTTATTGGTGCGTCCACACTCCGTCTTTTCACATGACCAAACCATCTTAATCTTGATTCTCTCATCTTGTCTTCGATGGGCGCCACTTTGACTAAGTCTCTTATCACTTCATTCCTAATTTTACCCAATCTCGTATATCCGCATATCCATCTGATCATCCTCATCTCTGCGACCAACAGCCTTTGAATCTGAGTCTTCTTTAACACCCAACACTCCGAACCATATATCATAGCGGGTCTCACTACCGTACGATAAATTTTGCCTTTTAAACCTACAGGCATCCGCTTATCACACAACACACCTGTAGCATGCTTTCATTTTAACCAGCTGACTCTAATGCGCTGGTTAATATCTTCGTCGATCTCACCATTTTGCTGAACGATTGAATTGAGGTATCTAAACTGCTCAACCTTCGGTAACAGCACCCCGTCGATGGTGATATCCCCCCCGCACCTCCCCTCCCGCTAAAGCGGCAATGAAGGTATTCAATTTTTGATCTACTCACTCTGAAACCTCTAGACTTCAGAGTGTGCCTTCAACTCTCTAACTTGCTATTAACTCCCTCTCTGATCTCATCAATAAGAATAATATCATATGCAAATAACATCCACCAAGGTAACTCATCCTGAATCCCTTTAGTAAGCTCATGCATCACTATAGTGAACAGAAAAGGACTAAGAGCGGACCCTTGATGCAGGCCCATACCAACGTAGAAGTTGTCAGTATCCCCCCCAGGCGTCCTAACCCTCGTCCTACCCCCCTCGTACATATCCTTAATAACTCGAATATACTCTGGCAGCACTCTTTTCAGTTCCAAACAACTCCAAACTAGGTCACGTGGAACTCTATTGTAGGCTTTTTCCAGGTCGATGAATACCAAATGAAGATCCACCTTTCTCTCTCTGTACAATTCCATAAGCCTTCTAAGGAGGTAGATCGCCTTAGCGGTTGACCTGCCAGGTATAAAACCAAATTGGTTCTCTGAGATCGAGATATTCTTCCGTAACCTTCGCTCAATCACCCTCTCCTATACCTTCATTGTGTGACTGAGCAACTTTATGCCCCGATAATTGTTACAGTCTTGAACATCCCATTCGTTCTTGTACAGTGGAATGACTGTACTAAACCGTCATTCTCTGGGCATCCTAGAGGTCCTAAGAATAACATTAAAAAGTTCTGTTAGCCACTCCAGTCCCTCCTCGCCCAAGTACTTCCAAACTTCCACTGGTATCCGATCTGGTCCTTCTACCTTCCCATTGAGCATCCTCTTCAAGGCCTTGTTAATCTCGTCCCTGCTGATTGGTTCACCCAGGTGAAGGTCGAGACCCATCCCGCTCCTCTCACCTGTACTTCGAGGGTCTACACTCGCTTCCCCATTGAGGAGTCCGAAAAAGTACTTTTGCCATCTGCCCTTGATTTCCGCATCCCCCGACAGTACCCTACCATCTTCATCTTTGATACACCTCACGACACCCAAGTCTCTAGTACTTCTTTCTCTAGCTCTAACCAGTTTAAAGACTTTCTTCTCACCTTCCTTGGTCTCCAACTTTCAATACAACCTATCATATGCCCCATACTTAACTACCGCAACAGCTTTCTTGGCTGCCTTGTTTGCTGCCTTGTATCTACCTTTGTTGAACTCTTTCTCTTCGTCCGTTCTACTGTTTATAAAAGCAGCGTAAGCGTCCTTTTTCTCCTTGACCCCCTCGTTCCACCACCAGGCTCCCTTCATTCTGCTGCCACCTCTCCTAGAAACCCCTAGGATCTCCTTAGCGGACTTTCGAATACAATCTGCCATTACTTCCCACATCAAACCAAAAATACATCAATCATGGTATTATACTAGGTAAGAACAAATACATTTATACTGAACAAGAAATTGAGTTCTTAGGCCTGGAGATAAAAGTTGGACAAATTATTCTACAAAAATATATTCTGGAAAAAATAAAAAATTTTCCTGAAAAAATTGAAGATAAGTAGTTAGAAAGATTTCTTGGATGCCTTACCTATGCATCAGATTTCATTAAAGATTTAGCTAAACTAAGAAAGCCATTGCAGCAGAAACTCAAGAAAGAAGTAAGTTGGACATGGACCACTAATGATACAAAGATTGTCCAAAATTTCAAAAAGATGTGAAAAAATCTTCTTGTTTTTAATTTGCTTAATGAAGGCGATGATTTAGTTCTTGAGACAGATACCAGCAATGAGCACCGGAGTGCAGTACTCAAAATCAAAGAAGGGGAAAAACTCTGCAAATATTGCAGTGGAAGTTTTAACCAGGCAGAATGCAACTATCCCACGAGGAAAAATAAATCCTTGCAGTCATAAGGGGAATTGAAAAGTTCTTAATCTTTTTAGCTCCAGAACCTTTTCTTATTCGAACTGATTGCAAAGGAATACTTGATTTTGTGAAAAAGAATTTATCAAATATGTAAGCACAAGGGCAACTTCTGCATTGGTAACTATGGCTTAACTAGTTTTCATTCTCTATTGAACATATACAAGGATCAAAGAACTCTCTGATAGATACTTTAACTCGATAACTCGCCAATAGTGATTATCAGAGCAGAACTCTTGCGAGAAAAGGAGAAAATCCATAATGAGATGCCATTACTACTAGAATAGGTTACTCCCTCTACTAAAGTCCTTATTGATAATTAGGAATTCCATATAAAAACTAGATCATGTTTTGGTTTGCTATCCTATGCCTACCTAATAGCCTGAAGATTTTTCCTTCTAAAGTTACAAGTTAATTACTTTAGATGTTCTTATGATTTCCAAGAAAAAATAAGTTTCTATGTCTAAGAAAAATGGTTCAATGAATGATATGCAGCCTGCATCGATCATTATCATCATTATTTCTATGATATTTGGGAGTCTTGGAGTACAGTAATCTACTTTTGATGGGAAGAATTCGAGTTTTAAATTTATAAACGCCAAGTGCAATGTTGTGCCATTGAGTACTCGGGTGTCGTCTACTGGAAGTTGGGTTTCAAGTATCGGGATTAGTTTAAGTGTTCAATCTAGGCCAGATGGAAGGAAGGAAATGAAATCTAAGCTAGACTAAACTAATGAAAGCAATAAAGCTAGCTTGGGACTATGATTTAACCAATTGATTAACTAAATAGACAAGAGGAGTCCTAACCTACCCGACCTCAACTGAAAACAAGAGATGGTTGGTTGCGCCATCAAAGATCACCCCAACCCTCACTCAAGGGTCATAAGCTAGCCTAATTAGCCTAACCACCTATTTTTATGAGGTCAACCCAATTAGACCAAAAAATTAGTAACCCTTGGACCTAACTACAATTGGGACTATTTTCATGTGCCAAGCCTAGTTATCCCCTCTTCCCATGCTAGCTAATCGACCTTACCTCTCGACTAATCACAATCCAAGCAACCAAGATTGACAACTAATTATCAATAAAACGCAAAAACCCCAAACTAAACCTAAGCTAACAAATAACTCAACAAACATGAACAAAGGGGAAATTAATCTAGTCTGACATGGATTAAAACAACTAATGAACACAAAATCATAATAAAAACTAGACATTTAAGCTAAATATAATCTAAACTAACAAGAGTAAACAAAAGGAAAACAAGAACAAACATGAAATAAAGAGAGAGAGAGAAAAGAGAAACTTAGACTTGAATGGATTGAATGAACTTAAAATCCACAAGCTTAAATCCCAAAATACAATCTAATCTCCTAATCTAATCCTCCTATTGAGATTTTTATTGGCTAAAATCTAACCTAAACTAGTCTAAAAAATCACCCCAAAAGACCCGCTTAAAAGAACTGAAACAAGGCCTTTAAATAGGAGACAAGGTGGGCCACGAAACAGCATGCGACAGGGGAGGGGGCGACGCCAGTCGCCTGGCCGACGGCCGGGCGATGGCCGTCACCCCTCCCTGGCTAGCGGTTGTGCTGGCTGGGGGTTGGTGACGGGTGTTGCGTAGTCGACTGGGTTCCTATCGCGTGTTGTTTTGTCTTCTTCTTTTGTTCTTTTTTGCTCCTTTTTGCGGTACTTGCTTGTTGATCTTATTATCTACAAAAGTAAATAAAATGAGTAAAAATCCTATAGATTACGTTATTATACGAGCTAAGATTAGCTGAAAGAGGCACATAAAATACGAAAAATTAGCACCTAACAAATACTCCCACACCTATCTTAACCTAAGAACCTAACTCACTGTTGTAGAAATCACGGTTATATTTAGCGTATGCAACAAGCCCCTTAAACCCCTTGGTTCTCCCAAGTGGACGAGTGAGATCTCGTGAGGATTTGTAGGAGATATACCCACAAAATCTTTGAAATATTTTTGGATTTTTCAAAACAAAACATATATACACGGTAAAGGGAAAAATATGTACACGTCTAGATCAATTTTATCGCCTTAACAATCTGGCTACCAAGTCATATACAAGCAAAACATACATTCAAGATGCACATAGGCTATAAGTGCACCCCGACCCTCATTTTTCACCCCACACAACACAATGATACAATTTGTACACCTTGGTGCTCGATGCAAAGTGTATTGACTCCCAATGCGAGGCTAAAATTGGGTAAAATGTCATCTCCACTTGGCTTATGACTTTCTTTATTTTTGCTCCTTTTTTTCTTTTTTTTCCCGCTTTTCTCCTTATGTTCCTTCCCCGGGTGGATAGTTCTTGGCTTATTAGGCCTTGAACTCCCGGATGAACAACTTAATGCATATTCAGGCTTCTTCCCTATCTAGGGCTTTTATCTGGATGTGCAAGGCACTTATTCAAGCCCAAATAGAGGTACCGGAGTCAAACTCATTTTTACACTTCTTGTTTCTCATTTTTTTTCTTTTTCTCATAATGAAGCTAAAACTAGAAGTTAATTAACCAAGTAGAATGTCCATAAGCCCAAGTTTCAATAGTTAACACCAAAAGTAAATGATTAAGTCTACAAGATAGGCACAAAACCACACATGTGAAATGCGGTTATTATGAAAGATCGGAAATCACATTGTAGACAGGTGCCCTATCAGGCATATTCGACCTATATATAGGCTAGCAACTAAGCTATCAAAGACTAAAAACCAATCACAATGACACAAAAGTCCCCCAAAACCAAGAAGAAAAACTATATAAAAATGGAAACACTTTCACAAAAATATGTACAAAAGGGTATATGACTTCCCACCCCCGTACTTAAATCTCATAATGTCCTCATTGGGAGCCAAGAAGTCACTACCTCTACAAAAACACACAAAATAAAGAAAACAAGATCGCACAAGACACACAAAACAAAACAAACACACAAAAAGACTCAACGAAGACATATTTATAGAAGCTAACACACTCTCCCAAAAACACAATCTCATCCAATCAACAACAAGATCACACATATATACAAAACTAACCACCATAAACAAATATATATCAATCCAATAATACCACCAATCGCAAAACACAAATATCTCCAAAAACACAAAAAAGGTGATCATAGCCATCAAAGGGTCAACAACATCCCAAATTTCACTTCAAAATGATCACTAACAAAAACACAACCTAATATCCACAACTAAATACAACCTAATATCCACAACTAAACAAAAAGAAAAAGAAAGAAAATAAAAAGAAGAGAGACGAGTTACAACGATTATACCAGGTCGGGTACTGATTGCACCCGAACTATGTCAGAAGAGCACAAAGAGCATCAATCACTCCTTGTCTTTCAAGACACGAGTTGTCAATTCAGATGCAGTCAATGCTCTCAGAAGCTTGTCATGTGCCTTTGCATGCATCTCAAAGTAGTGTAAGTAAGAGAACACTAGTAAAAATATAGCAAATAAAGTTAGTGTCCTCTTAAACTTATCAAATGCCATGGAAAAGTCGAAAGCATAATCAAAGAAAGTAGTTCACATGACTTTCCTAGGTGAGTCCTCCAGGTATGTACAATGTGGATCAAATAATGGAGGAGACCCTCTAATATCACCTAGGGACACATGAAATGCATGCAGGTGAGAGGGGATGGTGGGAAGGAAGATGGATGAAATGGGGGTCAAGTCAAGTGACTCAGTGCAAATGGGGTCAATATACTCAATGCTAGGAGCGGCACCAACCCTCACATCATCACTATAATACTCTTCAAAAGAAGGCTCTAACAATGTAATAGCGCCCAACCAATCAAACGAATCATCCCCGATACAACTAGCATCACCCCTAGGAAATTCACCCATCTATAACCCCGTGCACTGAGCTAAAGGAAGGGGAGAAGACACCCTTAGTAGTGTCTCTAGGTGTGCTAGGAAAGGATGAAGCGACGATTGATAAAGATGTCAAGGGAGGATCAATCACTTCCCCTAGGCTGGTCAAAGGTGAATCAACCATGAAATCGGGCTCTAAGGGAAAGACTCATAATCATCATAGGGACTGACCTCAAGTCTAGGATAAGATGGACTAGGGTTGGCCTCATGCAATAGGCCGCTCTCCCTCATCTTACCAACAAAGCACTCAAGTCGCTCATTCATTGTCTCTATTACGGCATTAAGTCTAGGATAGCCGTCATCAGAAATATCGTAATAGGGACAAGAATTCGCATCATGGTCAAAACATGAACAATAAGAGCACACAAGAGGACGCTTGCACATCATAGGAAATAGGGGAAGGGCACTCAAAAGACTCACTAACATGCTAGCGGTGCCATTGATGCCAAGCTAAGGACTTTAAATAGGTCCCACATATCATCAACATTTAAAGAACATAAACCCCTATAACACATGGACTCAAGAGTGACTCGGATCTCATGTGTTATACCCTCAAGCACAACATCGCATATTTCCCATTTCTCATACTCAAAAAACACATATTGAACATGATAATCATTCAATCTAGACAAGTATTGCCAAAAAGGTTCATGCTCATTTTGAGGTAAATGAAAAATAGCAATTCCAATTCTCTTTTTCTTTTCAAATTTTTTGATTTTTTTAATTTTTTGGGATTTTCTAAAGACCTAGCCTCGAATGCTCAAGTAAACCCCGATATTGAAATGTGTCAACTCCTTGGCAACGGCGCCAAAAACTTGATCGCTTGAAAATAAGCTCTAAATTTATACCGCAAGTGAACGATTTATCGCCGCGTACCCGAGAGAGATAAAGAGAGAGGGAAAAGGGAAACTTAGGCTTGAATTGATTGAATGAACTTAAAATCCACAAGCTTAATCCCAAAATACAATCTAATCTCCTAACCTAATCCTCATATTGAGGTTTTTATTGGCTAAAATTTAACCTAAACTAGTCTAGAAAATCGTCAAAAAAGACACCCTAAAGAACCCGAGCAAGGCTCCTTTTATACGAAAGCATGGAGAAAACAAACCAGTGCGCGGCAGCCCAGGGGACGACAGCCATTGCTAGCCCCTGGCTGGCTGGCGCTGGCTGGGGTGTTGGCGACGGGTGGTCGTGCAGTCCACCGGCTACCTGTCGCGCGTTGCTTTGTCTCCTAATTCTTTTGTTTCTTTTTGCTCTTTTCGCGGCACTTGCTTGGTTGATCTTATTACTTATAAAAATAAATAAAATGAGTAAAAATCCTAAAGATTATGTTATTATACGAGCTAAGTTTGGTGAAAGAGCACGTAAAATACGACAAATTAGCGCCTGATAACTTTCCTCATGGGTCTGGAGTGTTGGTTTCCCAACAAATTCAATCTCTCCAAATGACCCCGTCATGAAAGCCTGGAAGTACGGGATGATAGTTTACTTTATGGAATTCTCATATCCGAAGTTCCCTTTTTTCTCAACGCTAATTAAATTCCAACAGTACATGTTCAAGAAGATCCATTGAATTCTTAAATCTCCTCATGGTCTAACAAAAATTCCAAATAACAGATGTCTATATGTGGAGGTACGTTGTGTACTAATCGAGTATGAAAATGAAAAAGTCAAAGCGACTCATTATCTTGATCAGATAGTTGATTTCGATGACCCTGAGGATCGACGATAAGAATGGAATCCAAAACATCGAGAATTAGTTACTGATCCTGTTTTAGCAAGAGCCATTGGATTTTTCAACATTTATCAACAGAGTTGGAGATTAATTGAATGAGGAAAAATGTTAATGCATTGCGAAAACACTACTTTTGCTTATTATAATGAGCTTAGCGAATATATGAAAATAGAGTGAGCGACTTTAGAAGATATTTTTTATTATTTCTTTGATGTTGGAGCTGAAAAATTCTTATCAAAAAAAAGAAAAAAATATCTTCTTGAATTATTCGAGAAATGGGATCTAGAGCATCTTTAATTAGATGAATATTTTGATGATTATCCAGATAATGATGGTTTGGAAGATATAATTGGAGATGAAGGTATGCAGAATCTCAACAATGATGACTACTCTTATCATCATTAAAAGGTCTGAAAAGTGATTGCTCCATTATTGTACTATTTTGATAAGTGTCGGGTTTGTAAAATAAAGCAGTTTACTGTAGCTATGTGTAAAAGCAGTATGTACTGTAGTCGTTGGGGCATCTTATGTACCCCCATCCCCTCTATAAAAGGGAAGGTCAAGTGATGAGACGGGACACGGTCATTTGAGCATTTTTGAACAAAAGAGAAGTTGAGATTCTCTATTTCTCTATGAGCAAGCATCTCCAATAATCTTAATTTAAGTCCTTCTTCACGCTTTTCATTGTAATATTTCCACTATTAAACTTTCAATAAAAGAAATTTTCCAGTAGGAAATGTTCTTCAAGTGAACCTTATGTCTTAAATATTATAATTTCTTGATTAAAGTCTCACTATCCTTTAAAAATATATAAAACTTGATAAGTGACTACGGTTCAAGGTAGGAACGAAACGGATCTGTGTTGTGCCTGATTTAAGGATTGTGTGGTTGAGATTAATAATCTCTGTAAACTGGATGTCAGAAGAACGCCGGAGTCCAGTGTCGACTAAGTTCAGATAATGGTTGAAACTCTCTAATTAAGATTTAATTATTTTGCTAAGTATGGTGGGCCATTAATCACAGAAAATATAATATTTATGATATAAGTAGTAGATTGTGATAACTAGTACCATTATAAAAAGTCCAAACAGAAAATACAAGCTTAGTTTGGCAAAATAGCCTGAGAACTTTGAATATCTGCAAAAAAGCCCAAAAAAGAATAGTAACCCAAACAGTAGTACTCCAAAAAATTATTAACTAAACCTGAGTAGGTCCAAAAAATTTATCAAAAATTAGTGGACCAATTAAATATTTACCCATACCACAGTAGACCCGAGAGTTAATTATTCTGCTTCAACTCCTTGTATTTATAGGCAAAGATTACTGTTGGATTACGAAATTGGATATTGTCCCACATTGATAAAAAATGAAAGAACATGAAAATGGGTGTTATCCCATATTAATAAAATTAAAGGGTTTGAGTGTGCATATAAGTTTGTGAGTTATTCCACCCATTGTCAATTGGTTTTGGATTGGAACTCATTTAAACTTATATATATGACTCTTTATTAATGACTCCATTGATATAAAAAAAATTAACAATTAGCAAGTAGCCCCTATGGCATAATCTCTCAATCATGAAAACTTTAGATTCGCTTACATGAAACCTTCTATTTTTACAGCCTTGAACTTACTTTCAACGTCTTGGAACCATGCTATTTGCCACACAAATAAATTTGCATTCACATTCTCATGATAGTTATAACATCACGTCTAATATATTCAACAGGAGCCTTGATTTGGATTTTGAAATTCAATTTCAAATTGAATCTTTATTAACCAAGGAACAATATGAGATTTATCATGACATTAATTAGTAATTACCATAAATTTTAATCAAACAAAACAATAAAAAAAATAGTTTATGGATTAAACAAAGATCAAAATGATCGATACGAATCACTTAATCAACTAATATCCAAGTGATATTCAATCATATAGATATCTCTAGAAATCAAGTATTGACACAAAACAATCAATCAAAATTTTCTGAAACCATATAATATCAATCAGGAAAAGTATTAATCATATCAGTAACCATGAATTTCATAAGATTTCTTTCATGATTATTTGATCACTGTCCAATATTGATCCATGACTTAAAATCTCCAATCTGCATATTTGTCAATTTTCTTCCAAGATAGGATCTTTTATAAAGTGCTGAGATTTTGGGCTTGAAATAAAAACAATTTAGCAAATATTTGCTTAGACCTACATGAAAACTATCAATATTAATCCAATCATTAATTCTATCAAAGTTCCAGCATCTGAACCTTATTACTTAGGACAATAATTGCAGATAATGATAATTTGGAAGCATTAATTTATTATGGTAACAATCCAGCCAAAAAAAAAAAAAAAACACTTATTATGGAAATAACTATATATGACCTCTGATTCATATCTTGTACATAAAATGAAATCACAGCATATCTTATATAAAATTGGTTTGACAAATTCTAATATAGTTGCAGTTAGCATGTTCAGAATATCATATCACTATTGCACACTGTGAATCCAGCTGTTATTGAGCCAGCAACAAATTAAATTCTTCATAAACATTTAATATTATTTTAAGCAAAATGATAAATGTCTTGTTATAAGACACTTTTTAAGTGTCTTATGTGAGCTTAAATGTCATATTATCATCCATTAAATTTTAGCAAAAATGGTATAATTGAATAGTGAAGGATATTACAACTTATAAATTGTGAAAAATCATCTTTTTATTTATATTTTTCATAATTAGAAAATTACGTATATAATATACCTTTGTGGATTGGTTGATTTGATTCAAGTGTCATTTTATATCCTTTGACATAGCTCACAAATATCAATGCTTTATCATTCTTAATTAATTCTAATTGTTGAAAAATTTGTGATTTTAAATTATCTAACATATTAATTTTGATAAAGACAAGACATTTAAGAGGTACCTTGCTACAGAATATAGATCTACATGTTTTTTTAATTAACTAAGAACTATCTACAATAACATCCAATGGCGTCCAATACACGTGTCAAACAACTCATTCTTGGTATATGTGACCCCCTTTTTTTTTTGGTTATTATTTTTTTTTTCCTATAAAAATGGAGCTGATCACATTTGCATTCCAACACTCCCACAAAAAAAATACCTTGAATTTCCAAAAGAAAATGGCCCGTGGGAAGTTGTCAACGGTGGTGGTGGTGATCGGAGTGGTGATGACTGCATGGACGGCATCAACGCAGGCACAGACAACTCCACAGCAGATGCCCTGCATCGAGTCGCTGTTGCCCTGCGCGGAATTCCTCAACTCAACAAAGCCGCCGGCGACCTGCTGTGGGCCGCTCATGGCGGCGTTTAAGACACAGTTACAGTGCCTCTGTGATGTCTTCCAAAACCCAGCCGTTGCTGCCACGATGAACGTCAACGTGACTCAGGCCCTTCAACTCCCTAAGAACTGCGGCCTCGATGCTGATCCCACCACCGCCTGCTCCAACGGTATCTCTCTCTCTCTCTCTCTCTCTCTCTCACTGCATTAATTCTTTATGCAAGGATTAATTAACTAAATGCGATTTGACCTTTTTTCCTGGCAGCACCCAAAACCCCAAAGGCTCATTCACCCGAAGCTGCATCAACTCCAACGGCTGCTCCCTCTCTTCCTAAACCAGCACCATCTCCAGGTAAATGACCTACAAAAACCAGCTCCATTCAATAAAAAATGGGGGGGAAAAAAATTATACTGTGGCCATCTCTCATATTAAAAAAAAAAAAAATTGTGATGCATAAGCTACGAAAAAGAGCTTGAAAGAGTGAGACTGCCCACAATTATTTCTCCCTAAACCTCGCATAAGCGGGATCAACACTAAGAGTTATTGATTTCCATATTTCTTTTTTTTTTGGGAAGGAATTATCAAATTCAGAATTCATATAGCATATTCTGATTATCATTATCTCAAAGAAACCAACATTTTCTTTTAAAACTTTTATGTGTTATGTTTCAGGCAACAGTGCAGCCAGCACTGCTCCAGTTTCCGGCTTAGTGTTGATTCTGGTTGGGTTCATGTTCCATTAGGACTGCTTGACTTTCCTGTCTGAAGTGCTTATTTCTTGCTGATATTGCTTATTTCAAATTCACATATATGGAGAGAGGTTCAAAAGCGGAGTGATCTGGTGCTTGTATTTCTTCCTGTTAACGTTTATGTTTTCTGGGTTACGTTGGAAGCCAAGTGAGATTGAATTGGTTATTGGGCCCTATATATAACTGTATCCAGACTCAATTGTTTCGATTACTATTTGTTATAACATATAATGTTTGAGCATATTTGTGTGTATTAAACTTCATATAATTTTTCCAATAGCGAAATTCGTTGAAAGACTTGTGCAAGTGAAATAAAATTATTGTCATGTTCAACTAACTGATGTTCATTGAACTTCATGTGTCTAATTACATTAAAATCTATTAATATTTTGACCCTATTTTGCTCAATATGTTTTTTATCAAAATAAGTTCAATCCAATTGAATTCTACGAAAATAAGTTAAGCTCAGTTCGGTTCAGTTTAACATAACTGAGTTTGGAATTTAATATAAACAAATTCAATTAAGTTTTATTTAATTCAGCAAAATTAAGTTCAATTCAATAAAAATAAGTTGAAAATAATAGGCCTTAAACATGTTAAAATTTTAGTTTTCAATTTGAATTGAGCTATGATTAAGGACATGATCTTTTCAACTTATCATAAATACTAATCATTAGCATTCAACAACATAACTTTCAATATGATTCAGCAACTTTCAGCATAATTCAACATTATTCAGTACAATTCATACAATTCAACATTGTCAAGTATTTGTTGAAAATACTAAGCTAAATTTTCTCTAGCCATTCAACATGTTTAAGTATGTTTTAGCATGTTTACATATGCTTCAGTATTTTTAATATATTTTAATATATTTTGACAATAAACATGAATAAGTACATCTCATAAATTGAAAAGAACATACTTTAAAATCTAACTAAAAATAGCTAGTTGATCTTTGAAAACTCTACGTGAAAAAACAGGTTAAAAAGCCATGTAAAAGAAATACTAATAGTTTTTTTTTTTTTTTTAAAGTCCTGCACCATTTTTCACTTTATGAATAGAGTTGAGTGTGTTTTGGGGAATGTGTGTGTGTGTGAGAGAGAAGAGAGAGATAGAGAACAGGAGGAGTAGAGGTGCATCATTGGGTGGAGCAAAGGAGGGGGAAGCGAATGGGAGGTGGAGCACAATGTTGTATATATTAAATTGACTTTAAGTGCACGGTGTCAACGTTATAGCAACGATAAGTACGAGTCGTATCCTTAAGGAACTTGATTTTAACAACTGAAACTGATTCAAGTGGTTAATCTAGGCAAACAATCACTTTGCTTTTGATAACTAAAATTAGCTTTAAACTACTGAGTGATCAAAGAATGAATTTGCTAACAAATGTTAAAGATCTCAGATTGGCATTCATCTCGCTGGTGTGCCCAATAAATTAATCAACAGACATTTTGTTACAAGTCACAAGAGCACTTATGTTTTAATCCAATTTACCAAAGAAATATTAGGGGGAAGACTGTTGTGTATCTCATAAACTAGATGCCAACAACAATTCTTCAAAACAAATCTCTCTTTGAGATTCTTTACGATATACAACCATATTGTGAACATTTAAAGGTTTTGGGATGTCTTTGTTGTGCTTCTACCTTGAAAAGGCAAAGATATGAACTCCAACCAAGAGCTCCTCCTCACTTATTCCTTGGCTATCCTTATGGCCAAAATGCTTATAAGCTTCTAGACTTAGAAACCAACAAGGTTTTCACTTCAAGAGATTTGTCCTTTCATTTTCCATTCCACCATGTCACATATCAATCTTCAACCCCTCTCCTAGTAGCTACAAATTTTATATCTAAAATCCATGCTTGCTAAGAGCTGGAATATGACTTTTTTTCTGAGCAATCTACATCTACAACTGATGCTATTTATACCACCTAGTCTACTGAACAGTCAAATGAACAACATCACTCTATAACAAATCCTTAGACACACTAAAATGATACTTCCTCTTCATCCTTAACAACTCCATCCATCTATCTGGTTTCACAATGTGCTCATATTCCTACTAGAAGGTCAATAAGAACTCATCAACCACCTCAATATTTAAAGGATTTCTTTTGTGGCATCGCTCGCTCAACAACACTTCTTCTGAACATCAAGCCTGAGTCTTGACATTGACACAATATACAGAACCAAAGTCATATGAAGAGGCTTCTAAGGACCTTGGCTGGGTTTGGGTAATGGATAAGGAAATATATGCCTTAGTGACCAATCAAACCTAGGAATACGTTAATCTATCATCGATAAGAAGGCAACTAGCAGCAAGTGGGTTTATAAAGTAAAACTCCAGTCATGTGGTAGTCTAGAAAGGTTAAAGGCAAGACTTGTTCTTAGGCATTTACATAGTAATATGATATTAATTACCAAGAGGTTTTCTCACCTGTTGTTAAGGTGGCAACTATAAGAACTATTATAGCCTTAGCAACATCCAAAGGATGGGTTTTTATCTCAATTGGATGTCAAAAATGCATTTCTTTATGGAGATCTTGATGACGAAGTCTAAATAGAATTTTCAAAAGGAATTCCCAATTGTTCTAATAAAGTGTGCAAACTTAAAAAGTCTGTCTATGACCTAAAGCAAACAAGTAGACAATGGTTTAGCAAACTCAACAATGCCTTGGTAGCTTTAGGGTATCAACAATCCAAGATTGATTATTCTTTGTTTATCAACAAGTCCTCTACTAATATCACTCTTGTAGCTATTCATGTAGATGATACAATGCTGAACGGTTTAGATCCAATAGAAATTGATCATATCAAATAACATTCATCATCTTTTTTTTTTTATTTTTTTTGGTATCAAGATCTTGGCAGACTTCGCTACTTCCATGGATTGGAGGTTAGCTACATTCTAGTAGACATTGTTTTATCTCAAAAGAAATTCACAACGAAATTTCTTAAAGACAATGGAATCACAAACTTAAAACATATTGCTACTCCTCTATCCCTATATTGCCAGCTCAGTCCAAATGAAGGGGACCTTTTTATTGATCCCACATACTACAGGGTCATGGTTGGGAAGTTAAATCTTTTGACCAACATAAGGCCAGATCTCAGTTTCGCAGCTCAAACACTGAGTCAGTTCATGCAAAAGCTAAGAACATCACATATATAAGAGCTCTAACATACTTTGAGATATATTCAAACCACAATAAGAAAAGACATTTAATTACAAGCCTCAGATCAACTTTTCTTACAAGCATACTCAAATTTAGATTGGGCTGGTTGTCCTTTTCCTGGAAGATCAACTACATGATCTATTATTCTTTTTGGTTCGTCACTATTAGAAGTAAGAAACAAAGTACTATATGTAGGTCCTCTTCTGAAGCAAAATGTAGAGCCATATTAGAGGCTGCAATGGAGATAACATGGCTGGTCAGATTACCTGAAGAAATTGGTGTGCATTCTCTAAAGCATGCTACTGGAACTTGTGATAACTAATCTTCCATTCATACTAGCAAGAATCCAATGTCTTATGAATGCATGAAACACATAGAAATATATTGCTACCTCACAAGGAAAAAGGCTCCAACTAGAAGGCTTATTACAGCTCACATACATGCCCACATAACAGCAACTTGTAGATGTTCTTACTAAAATTTTGCCTTCTCCTAAGCAAGACACCGTATTACCCAGGTTGGGTATGGCTCGTTATCCTCACAATTCCAACTTGAGGAGCGGTGATGAGGTTTATATAATGTCAAGCAGTATAACAAGGCTAAGCAACAGACTAAGGATTCACCATAGTTTGTGCAGACTATGCTGACCTGTCCTGACTTCCTAACTAACTCTTCTAACCTAGTATATATGATTGTATATACAAAGACTTATCTGTATAAACAAATAGGCACTAAATAAAATCATCATGCAGAGATCATTTTCTTTCTCTCTTTCTAGCTCTATCTTTTCTTACTTGCCTCCTGTGATGCAATGATCAACAAACTTTGCGGAGGAAAAGTAAACCTAATCAACGAATCAAAATTCGTTTAGATATTAGAATTAAATTTTAATAATAATAATTGTGCAAACTTAATGTGTATTGAAGATTTTCAATGTATGTGACATTTGTACAACTGGTAAATTTATTTGCACCAGGTAATATTTATGTTAAATTTATTTGCACCAGGTAATACTTATGTCATTCATATTGATTGGACCCCTATCACTATGAAATATGAATGGTTTAGCTGGCTGAAACATATTTTAATTTGACTTTAATTACTTGTTTTTGATACTATATTGATGTTAGGAAGATTCTACCATAATTGAATTTCTTTTCAACTACTATAATTAAGTTTGATATGAATCACAGATCATATTTTATGAGATCTCAGCCTTTAATTTAGGAATGAAGTCACTTGCTATTGTAAGTCCTCAAATGCCCAATATTTTTCATGATGTCTATGCGACTGAACGATCTCCATTCTAGTGCAAGATCTCCCTAAGGTCTCTCTCTCTCTCTCTCTCTCTCTCTCTCTCTCTCTCTCTATTGTTCTTGCCATCTTTCTGTCCCCTTTTAGATGTCCTCCCTTATTGATGTGTTGCAATAAGCTATAACTCATACTCCTCTTCCCCTTCCTTTCCAAGAGATTACAGAGTGAGTGTATTGACAGCGGCGGACTAGCAGGCAAATAATTAGATCTCAAAGTCTTGCCTTCTCCAAATCGAGCTGACAATTAGAAAATTGGTAGAGGAGAGTCTTTTGTTCAGCGTAACTTAATTTTTAAACAAAATTAAAATGGAATTCTTATTATTGGTATTGTTGAGGTTGATTTGGTAGAGGCCATGAGTGAGTTGGAGATACAAGAGCACAACTGGGAAGATAAATATGAGAGACAAGAGGAAGTAATGCATGCAACAACTCTTGTTTCATCAAGAATGGAAGCTTGCAACCACAATCTCTGTATTTGTCTATGAAGAGAGTTTGTTTTAGGTGGGAGATATGGTAGAAGAAATACAAAAATATGGATTCATGTCTCTGTTATTTCAATTCTTGGGCTCCAATAGTCTTGGTTTTCGAAGTTTATTTGAATTCTTAGTTCAAGTCCTTCTAACCTAATTAATACATCCTATCTCATAATCTTATCATTCTCATTCAAATTCTTAATTGCAAAATTAAATCAAATTACAAGGAGCAAACTCAAACTTCGGTCTGGTATTTGATTGTGACATCAACACTTCATTGATCACAAGTATGTGAAGCCAAATTCCTAATTTCGAAACTCAAAGCCTAATTCCCATAATTGAAAGCTATTTCGCAGAAATTATCATCATCAAATAGGGTTAAAGGAGTATCGGTTGGTAAAGAGTGTCCATGAACCAGAGCCATGAAAGATTCACAGGGTCGTTGCACCAGAAACCATTATTGGAGATCGATCAAACAATGAATGATCAGGTTGATGGTAAGCAGAAGAGCAAGATTGAAAGGAAGATTCAGAAGCAGTGGGCTTTACAGAGAGAAAGAGAGAGAGAGAGACAGAGAGGGGGGAGAGAGAGAGAGATAAGTGAGTTGAAGGGGCTAGGCTTTCTTGTCTGCTTTAGATTTACTTGAGACAGAGAGAGAGAGAGAGAGAGAGAGCAGAAGGGAGAGGACAACGTTGGAAACAGGGAGGAGAGAGGCAAATAATAGGTTGAAGGTTATCAATTTAAATGCTAAAAATTCATCTCTTTTATATCAACGGTCTTTAGTTGTCAACTATCATAATTAAAAAAAATTCAATTATGATAGAATTTTGCTTGATGTTAATTCATTAAAGGTGCATGAGTGATTTTTTGATCCAAATTTTTAAAAATAAGACCCTCTCTCTAGTAGCCAAGTTGTAATTGTTGTGTTGGTATCACTTGCATATTGTATTTAGTAGCGTCAACAGTTGATAGTGATTTGATACGATCAGTACTACATTTTCTTGAAATTGTGCTTTCCTCCTTCCCCTCCCCCCCACCCCCAAAAAATAATTGGGGCTTCAAATGACGACCAGTGGGTTCAAAAATACAATGGAAGAGGAGGAAAGCCAAAATTAAAACATGCACTTATCAATTATCTTAATTTTAACCATGGTTAGACCAAAATCTCAACGCTCTTAAAGGTGAATCCTGTCTATTGAAAAAGGCAAATCTTATTTAGGGCTTGTTTGGTTTTAAATGTTAAACTAAATGAAACTATGACTGAAATTAAGAGATATGAGAATGGTTTTTGGCTCAAAAGATGAATGAGAAAATTTGTTTCCAAAGATGTGGATTTATACAAATTAGGTAGGAATGGAGATTGCGGTTTGCTCAAACGCATACTAAGGTTTGCATGATTCATCAGGAATCCAAGTTTAAAAAAAAAAAAAAAATCAAACATCGAATATGGGAATTAGTGATTCTGTATCCATTACAAGATTAAAAAAATAATGAACCATACCAAACGACTCCCATTCTACTCCTCGCACGACGTAGGCTTAGCAAGAATTAGAACATCTTTATTTCAGCTTTAAACTTAGCGTTCATAGTAACCACTATAACTCCTTATCACGACTATTTATAGTTTCTTATAAATTTTTTTCATTCTGTAACTATTACCTTTTTATCAATAGTTTCTAATTTTTATATTAAAAAACAATTTTTTAAATTCCAATGCAAAATTTGATTTCTAACTTTTAAGGTGAGACTGGTTGGTGTCATTTTTTATTATATCAAAGTTGTTGGATATACTAGTAACTAAAATATTTTGATGAAACACAAAATTAATTAAGGACTTGTTTATAAAAGTAAGAAATTGGGAACATACACTACCCTTGTTAAACGCATGCATGAACGTATGTATGCATAAGGTAGTTATCTTGGCAAAATCAACAAATATATCACGTGGCCATGGATAAGGAAGGAATGTGATCTCAATTCACAAGGAAGAAAATCATCTGATTGACTAATTGGAAGCAAAGACTCCACTACAGCAGGAAAAACGTGACTATTAAAACAAGGAAAAGATATGTGTATAATATTGATTGATTGCCTCCAAAAAATCTTCACGGATATAATTGCAGCAATGCTTGACACCTACCATAAAAGCAATATATTTCAGACCAAATTAGGCCAAAACATCCTCCCTTAATTGAAGGACACTTTGGACGATTAAATTATGCAAGGCAAATATCTCACATTTAAATTTATTGTCATCTTGAGAAAGCAAGGAAAGCCAAGAGCAGAATAATATCTGCCAGGATCATGTGAAAGAAGGCAAGAAAATCAGCACAATTGGCGTCAACCAGAAGACAGAACCCTGAAAATCAGCATCAGGATATTCTGAGCTAAAATTCCCTCCTTGATGCACGTCCAGAGATGGTTATAAATAGATAACCAAATGAAGGAAGTAAGGTGCACGGAAGCAAGTGTGAAAAACACAGCATTAAGACCATTTTCTTGAATTCTACTGAGCTAGTGCACAAAAGAGAGCATTGAACATCCACTTCAAACTATTGTACTAAATATTTTGGTGACTAAGTGTTGTGAGTATTTTGAAGAAATTATTAAGGAGTGAACTTAGAAGTTGGTGTGAGGTCACTAATTTGTTGATTTAAGAACCTAGGATCTCTAGAGCGAGGTAGTTCTGAGGAATTGTAAGGGTTCCTCTTAATACAAAAAAAAAAAAAAAATAGAGTGTTGAATTCTAGAGTTGGACAACTCTAGGTGGGGGCTTAAGCCTGATTGAGGCCCAACCTCATTAAAACATCGTAGCGCATCTTGTTCGTTTAATTTCAATACTTAATTCTTGCTTTTGAATTTGATTTCAAGTTTTATACAATCACCCTATTCACCCCATTTAGGGCGATTTGACTCTTCAAAAGCTTTTTTTCCCCTCATTCTTCGATAGCTAAAAGGCATCAGCACATAAATATAGAAAATCACAAATATAGTAGCTAATCAACAACACCAAACTAATCTAATCACAACACACCTGAAACACTCCCAATACAACACACTTGTATATTATGGCATCCTTGCTCCTACATAGCAACTATATAATATACCTCCACCCAGAACTAGCAACATCATGTTGCTCCAGATTGATTCACATCCATATGCGATGACCCTCTATCAAGTAGCTGGCGTCAAGCAACACAGCTATGGGAACTGAGTCAAACATAATACCTCCACTCAGAATAGGCATCAAACATCAACTAGCTTCATATCACATTTGAAGCTGTTGATAGCAGCATAAGAACTTGAAGTCAATTTGCCCCGACTCCTTTTAAGCTTGTTGGAGTAATTAGAGATTCAGTTATTTCCTTGCTTTAGATCGTTCTTTTCCTTCTGAAGTTGATAAACTCAAGGACCATTTGTATGTCCAAAATTTTCAGAGATCACCTCCAAAAGTTGCTTTGAATTGTGAACGTGCACGAAGGCTTCAACAAGTTCAAGAATCAAAGAGTTGATCAACCAACACGTGGATGTAATCACATCTCATTCAACATAACTTTGCAGATTTGGAGAATTTTCATAAGGTTTTGGACACAAGCCATCGATATATGAACCCTAGCATGCGTTTTGTCCCAAGAATTCGTCAAGCTTATCTACTATACCCGGCCAACTACGTAGAAATAGTGGATCATTACTCCATTGTTTAGATTTACTTTAGTATTTCGAGGTGATTCTTCCATGACTTTGGTAAGAAATAGAAGAATCAACAATCAAAAGATATGAATAAGAATTAAGATCAATGAATTCAAACAAAAATCGATTGATAATGATAACAAAAACAAAAACAAAAACTCAAGAACAAATAGATTTTTCAGGATTTGAGTCATGTACTCTGATACCATGAAGAAATTAAGAGATGGAGGAGAATAATCCCAACTTCAGACGTTAAGTATTGTTGACTTGCTGGTAGTATATTAGAACTAAATACTCAAAGGTTGACATGTTAAGTACCAAATTTCAAAGTCGCATCATTTCCATCTAATACCACCTTTTCTTGCATTATTTACCTTTTTTGGTAAAAATGATGTTCACGCAGACGCTCGTGGTTGGCATTCTTGTAGGACCCTTCCTGTTGCATTGGGTCACTAATTGCTTCTGCGAATGGGAAAAAGAGCATCCAACAATGAACAGGGATTACCGTTTTAAAAAAAAAAAAGAAAATGATATGACTATAAAGAACCTCTTTGCGAGTACTTTATCTTCGATATCGGATATCTTACACCGTTGCACGAGAGCACGAACATTTTATCACACAACGTGAGGTGCACATTTGCTAGAACAGTTCATAAATAAATGATTCATTTCAGGCAAATTAAATTGCATATTCTAGTTCAACGAAGACATGCATAAACAACAACTTACTTTGATTTTTTCTTGTCATTAGCGCATATAAATGCAACCTGGTTAAAATCATCTGATTTTGACGATCATATAGATTCAAACACATACAAAAAGAGAGAGAATAATGGGAGGGAAAGCATACGTTAAAATGCTGGTAATAATGGCCTTGTCAATGGCATGTTTGATGCCATATGTGCTTGTGTCGGGACAAGGGCCAATGACAAGTCCGAGCCCAAGCCTGAATCCAAGTCCACTTGCAGACGATGACACGCCACGCTGCTGGGCTGCCATCTTGGGTTGCTGGGGGAAGAGCTTCAACCGGACCACGTTGTTGGATGTGACAAACCCAGCCTTTGATCTGGGCAAGGCGCTGTGTTGTCCCCTCCTCCAACAAGTTGTCAATGATGAAAATGACTGCTTTTGTAGCATAAGCCCTTTTCTCGCGGATGATCCTAGGGTTGCCCCTAATTTAGATCTTGTTTTGACATCCTGCAAAATCTCCGGTTCCATCGAGTCCATTTGCGAAGGTATGTAAACCTTACTTATTTTCTTCTTCACCGGATCCAAATAAACTAGACTCAGAGTGGTAATAGTGGCTTAGAGGTTGGTGGTTTAATTAGGTCAATCTACTAATGATTATAATTGAAGTGTTGGACAAGCATAGTGGTTGAAGTAGTTATTAGAGGTTAAGGTAATGTATTATAAATGCAACAAGAAGTAGCTTTTGAAAACTAATACCTAGTCATTTTAGTTATCCAAATTTATCCTTTATATTCCTTTCTTATGTCCCTTCACATCATTTTACATAAATCTATTCCTTGGACAGCTAAATTTACCGAACATTGTTATTTTAAATCACTAGTTGAATAGCTAACCATTAAATTCTACTACTTCATCGCTAACAGTTAATAAAACAAGTAACAGCTCATGAAATAGTTAACCGCTGCTCAAACAACTAATTTTGCCGAATGCAACCTCAACCTGATACTAAAATAGAGATTTTGATTTGACATGCAAACCAACTTGCACCAAAACTTTCTAGCTAGCCAGTGTTGCTTGTGGTTCTAGTAGACTAATTTTGTAGCATATCCAAGTTGATATGAACGCTAAATAATTTGTTGTGACCTAACCTAAAATCCGATGGATTCAAAGTTGACCAAATTCAAATTGATCCAACGTATGCAAGTACTCCTTTAATAAGGGTAAATTTCTTTGCATTTTGTACTATAAATAAATCTTTTTTTCCAATTTTTTTGCAATGTTTTTTACCTTCTGTTTTTGGGTTGATTTTTTTCAGTTTCAAGTGCTGCGACTAGGGTTGGTCCTATTACCAGCTTGGCTTTGCTCCTGGTTGGCTTGATCTTCTTTTGAGATTGTATAATTTTCTTGGTCCATACCATACTTGACACTTTTGACAATGTACATGTGTATCAGTATATGGAGAGAGGTCTACAAGGCAATTGTGTTTTTGCATTTTTTTAATTCCTTTTATTTCTTTTTTATTTTCTTTGTTGGTGGAGGGTGGTTCATGATTGGTTCTTATTTCTTTTTTATTTTCTTTGTTGGTGGAGGGTGGTTCATGATTGGTCTAAAGGCATCAGGGATTGGGTTGATTATTACCGTATCTTGTTAACCTTCACATAACTGCTCGAGATTTCTATTTCGATGGGTCGTCTCATGGAAATTTCTGAAGAAGTGCCTTCATCACATTAGCCTTTTTTTTTGGGGGGGGGGGAGGTTAACGGTATTACAATTGCTTTATGAGATCATTTAATTCAAAATTTTGCATTATATTGAACCAAACTTTGTTAAAGGAAGAAGGAGGGTGATTTGATTTTACTCTTTAAGACTATAAATCTTTGACAAAGCAGATTTCATTAATTCCTTCCCTTCCTTGAAGGATTGAGCAATACAAAGTACCTTGGTTTTTTTTTTTGGGGGGGGGGGGGGGGCGCTTTCCTTTTCTCTTCTTTTGAGATGTGCCTCTAATTTAGTCTATACGTGTCGGTTAGATAAACAAGTATTGTCTCAAAGTGAAGATAGTATTTTTGTTTTGTAAAGTAAACATTTTTATCTTGCACTAAAATAAATGTACTTTCTAAATTATTCATTATTGGATATTATGAAAATCATAATTCAAAAAGGAGAATAAAAAGTTAAGGGAGCCATTCACCATAAACAAAGAATAAAATAAATATTTGTAGACGTGGGCTTTTGGGGTTCTTCATTTAGTTCTTTCTGGCCCAGGTCATATTTGTTGAGTATATGTCCAGCCTTCAATCAACAAACATTGGGCTGCTCGACACAGTGCCGCCAATTAACATATTTCCACTTCGCCATTTTTTTTGGGCTTGGAAGACTCCATGTCAAATGGGACCTTTTTTTTTTTGGGGGGGGGGGGGGGGGGGGGATCACACAAAGGTCTATGTTGGTAGAATTAAATCACATGTCTCTGATATAGGAGTAGACAACAAATCAGATTGGATCGGATTGGGCCAACTCATTAATTAAACGGGTCGGTCTGGGCTCAGCATATTTGTTAATAGGCTGGATTAGGTTATGAGCCAAATGAACCCAACCCGCCCATTATCACCTAAGGAGTGTTTTTGGTGAGTTAATTTTTTAACTAATGTCTTTAATTTTTCAACCAAACTAAACTAGTCTAAATTCAAAGTTAGAAAATACACAACCAATCCAATAAACAAGTCAGGTCGGCTCGACCCATGGGCAGCCTGCTTTGGACCCGTTTAAAAACGGAACAAGCTTGCGCAAAAAGCGGTGTATAATAATTATTGATATGTACAAAGTGTTGATGATGAGCTTAATTAATTGGACCATGTAAACTAGTGTGTCAATTAGGTTGAAAAAATAATGGGTGACTAAACAGGCCGTTAATAGGCCAGCCCGGTCCAACCCATTAATATACCTTAATGGGCCGACTGCTTAATCCAATGAGTACCCGATTCATTATCCACCCCTACACTGATAATACTTTTACCGATTTTATTAGTTGAATTAATTAATAATACATAGTAATAGGACATCAATTTGCCTTCAGGAATGATGATGAAATGAAATCTGTTAGCTATTGAGGGGCAAACGTAGCTTGTTATGATAAAGATGCAAAATCAATGGAGACGACAACTCTTTTGAGCCCGTTGGTTATGATCATATTGAATCTAACACATGCTCCAGTCTATTTTGGGAGCACATTTTTTTCGTTAGTAAATAAGGGTTAGTAAATGGATGAAATTGATAAAGATTAGTACAAGTTGTTATTTTAATTGTAATTATTAGTAGGAGTTGGCTAAGGTTATGAAAGGTTGGAAGAAGTTCGTAGAAGTTAGTAGAATTGGATAGTGTTGGTAAAAAATATATATGAGTGGAGATTGCTTAAAAATTTTTTTTTGAAGAAGATTAGTAATAGTTTGTAGATATTGATAAAACGTGGTAGAAGATCGGTAGAAATTGGTAGAAGTTGGTTAATGCTAACACCGACTTCAACTGACTCTAACAAAAAAAAAATTTCCAATCCCTGTTAGCAAAAGTGAATTTACCAACGACGAGAACAAGCTCTAATATACTTTAACATGCTCAAACCTACTAATCTGCCCCAACTTGCATCGAAATGCTCTAATTTGCTTAAACCTGTAAATTGCTAGTTAACCCTGGTCCAACTTGCTCTAGCCCTATCACAGACCTGCTTGCAAACTGCTCCAATATGCTAACTCCTAGTCAAACTTATTCAAACCTGCTGACACCTGCTTTCTGCTAATCAAATCTGCTCAGACTTACTCTAATCTACTCCAATATGTATCTTGTTTTGATTTTAAATTTTAATTTTTTTTTTAAATGAGGGTGAGGGGCAAAACTTCTACTTGAGCTCGACCCATATTATAATCGGGTACCCTTAATTTGAAGGTCAGCGCGGATCAAACAAACTGATCCGGCCCTCATTTCTTGAGGATCGGGTCAGAAGGGGCCCGGCCCCGCTGATAAAGTCTAGCTTTGCCTAATTTATCAATGAACTTTTCATGCGAACTGATAGAATGGATTAGGACTGACCCCTTTTTCAGCATGATTTTATGACAGTATGGTTGTAAACTCTTTTTCCGCAAATAAGTGATAAATTCATTTATTAAATACCATATAATGATCATAATAAATATCTATTCCAGCTAACGCATTTCTCAAATAAGAAAATAAGTATCGCACTCAAGGAAGATATTTGCTAACACACTAATCGCTTTTCGTCCACCTGCTTGACGTATCGTAATGCAACATTTACCAAAAACACCATACAGATATTCAGACTCTATTTGAAAAGTAAAAGAAAGCCAACTTTTACAATAACAAGAAATATCTCAGTTCAAACTTGGAAGAATGACTTGCAAATACATATTTTGGTAGATGAAGCTTTTCAAGTGACGAGACCTCCATGCCAAGTCGTTTGAAATCCCCTCGAGGTCTAACTAACGACAAAGAATTTGCGAACTCTGAAAGACCTTTCTGTAGAATTATGTCGTCAGTCTGAATGATTGAGTTACAATGGTTGCAATAATATGGGAAGATTTGGTATATCAAGGGAGGATACTCGCAGATAACTAAAGGATGATGAGCTACAAGTTAGTATTGATTTTGTGGTTCGTGGGTAGCAACTCATCTCAAGCTGGAAATTTGTCATTTGTTTCGTATGAGTTTACTTATGTCTCTATTGGCAGTTGTGCCTTATTTAGTTGATACTTCTAATAATTTATCCTACTCACAAGTTACAAAGTACATGTTCCCAATAATTATTGGAAAAACCAGGAGTTAACGTTGGACGAGTGGTGTATATGTCAAGTGAACATATTTGCTATTTTGGTGGGGTTTGTTTTTCTTGTATCTTCTTTTTTTTTTTTTTTTCCAAGTACTACGGTGTATTTTTTTTCCTTAGCCCTGCGTTCATTAATAATTTTGGGGGGGGGGGGGCTATAGAATTACGTTCACTTAATTACTAAGTTTGCGTGAGCATGTCAGAATTTGTTTGCAAGAGCGGGAGCCCAATATCATTTTTATAAACTTATTGATTTTGAAGATGTTGGAGTATGAAAGTGGGTATTATCCCACATTGTTAAAGTACAAAGAATATAAAAGTGGGTGTTGTCCCACATTGAGATAAATTAAAGGGCTTTAGCATGTATATAAGCTTATGAATTATTCCACTCACTGCTAATTGGTTTTGGGTTGGAACCTCATATTTGAGCTTATATGTATGATTTTTTATTGAAGGCCCAATTGATATAAAAAATTTAACATGGTATCTGAGTCAGATTTTCAAATTGGTTAAATTCTTGAATTTCTTCTCAAGCTTATAAGTTTCACTGCCATGGCTCAAGAAGCCACAGAAAAAAAGACCCTTACATTCAAAATGGATCCAAGTGATCCTCAATCACCTTATTACCTATGTGGCTCGAACAATGTGGGAAACATAATCTGCTTGATTAGTCTCGATGACAAAAATTATGCTAATTGGAGCAGATTGGTTATTAATGCCCTGGAATCAAAAAATAAATTGGCTTTTGTCGATGAAAGTCGCTGACCAAACCCGAGAGCACTTCCCCAGATGTTCATGCCTGAGAAAGGTGTAATGCCACGGTTATTGTGTGGTTATACAATGTCATAAACAAGAATCTCCATGGTTCGGTGGCTTATGCTGAAATTACCAGCGAAACCTGGAGAGATCTAAGGGAAAGACATTCCCAAGGGAATGAAATTCAGATTCATCAATTAAGAAGACAAATCACTCTCACAAGTCAAGGATCCATAAAAATAACTGACTACTTTACAAAATTGAAAAGCCTGTGTGATGAACTTGATGCTCACCTACAGCTACCTAATTGTAAGTGTGTTAAGGAGTTCAATCTCTTCAAACATCAGGAATCAGAAAGAGCTCACCAGTTTTTGATGGGGCACGATTCCTCTCAATTTAGAGTCGTTTGGTCCAGCATTCTCAGCATGGAGCCTCTGCCAAACCTGAACAAGGCATGCTCTATAATGCTTATGGAAGAAAGGCAGCAGATCTTGAACCAAAGCATGGAGATTAAAGCCACCGTAGAAGGGGCGGCGTTCAAGGCGGCGACTGCTAGTAGACTCAAGCACGAAAATCGCCCAAGATGTACTCATTGCCAGAAAATTGGACATGAAAAAAACCAATGCTTTGAGATTGTTGGATAGCCACCAAATTGGCCTAATCGGCGGGCAGAATCGAGTAAGCCCAAGAGCAAATCGAAGCTGGAACAGACAGGCAGCCTCATCAGCAATGACAACGAACCAGTTCGATAGACCTAGGCGATGGGACAAAACGTGAAGCTCGCCGGCATGGCCCAGAATGCCACCGTGAACTCTTCACTCAGTGGAGAACAGAGCGAGATTGCGGTGAGAACCCAGAGAGGTCACACGAATGAGGAAGGTTTGGAAAAGTATTGTTGATTTACTCAAGCACAGGTAGAGGCTCTCTTCACTTTATTTAGGGAGAGAGAAAATAAAGGAAAAATGAGTAGTAAGTATGGTGGGTCTTTACAATGGGTCCTTGATTCTGGTGCATCGCATCATATGACATTTAATTGTAATGTTTTCTCTCACCTTGCTAAATTGGCGGCTATTATATATATCACTATACCAAATGGTAAAGAAGAAATACCTATAGAAGGTGGAATAGTAAATTTGGGAAACGGGCTTGTTTTACAAAACATGTTATATGTTCCCTCCTTTACCTGCAACCTTATCTCAGTACATTAGTTTTAGCCAATGATAAAATTTGTATTGTTATTTATGGTGCTCATTATTGTCTTATTCAGGACCTCATCTCGAAGACACTGATTGGAGTGGCCGAGGAAAGGAACGGGGTGTATCCTTTGAAGAGCAATGCGGGAGGAACGACTTTCACTACTATACAAGACAAGAAGTCGCTTTTGTGGCACCAGTGCTTGGGTCATTCGTCGCTTGGTAGTTTAACTGCTTTATCAGTAGATTGTGGTTTTCAGCTAAATAAAAATCTGTTTGATTGTTGCGATATATGCCATCGAGCAAAACAAATAAGAAGTACTTTCTCTCACAGTGACTCTAAGGCTCATAGGCCCTACGCTTTAATTCATTGTGATTTGTGCTATCGGATGCCTTCCCTTAGTGGCTGTCATTATTTTTTGTGTATTGCGGATAACTACAGTAGAGCTATATGGGTTTATTTTCCAAAGGACAAAACTGAGATTTACAATAAGCTTATTGGTTTTTGCTCTATGATAAATACTCAGTTTGACCTGAAAGTGCAAAAGATTCGCAGTAATAATGGCAAGGAATTTATGAATAAGCCACTTCAAAGTTCAAACCTATTTCCTTAAAAATGGAATCATTCAGGAATCTTCTTGTGTAGAAACACCACAACAGAATGGATGAGTGGAATGGAAAAATCGACACATCCTCGACGTGGCTAGGGCACTTCGCTTTTAAGCATCTCTACCTGTGAATTTTTGGGGTGAGTGTGTTCTTACCGCTGCATATCTTATAAATCGAACACCTATGAAACTACTCGACTCCAAAACGCCCTATGAGGTGTTTTTTGGAAAGAAGCCTAGTTATGACCATACTAAAATTTTTGAGCTTATATACATGACTCTTTGTTTATAACCCAATTAATATATAAAATTTAACATGGTATCAGAGCGGCTTACTCGATCTTAATTTGCCACTGTCCCCATTTGATTAGAAATTATGTGCACGTGTTAGGCCTTGTTAGTAGCTCACACATGATGGGGCGTATTGGAGTATGAAAGCGGGTATTATCCCACATTGTTAAAATACGAAGAATATGAAAGTGGTGTTGTCTCACATTGAGAAAATTAAAGGGTTTGAGCATATATATAAGCTTGTGAGTTACTCTACCTATTGCCAATCAGTTTTGGATTGGAACCTCATTTGAGCTTATATGCATGATTCTTTATTAAAAGTCCAATTGATATAAAACATTTAGCAGAAGTTATACTGAAAGAGTACTACATAGTTGTAATGTATGAGGAATGTTGAACCAATCATGTGTAAAGTTTTTATGATAACAAATCAAATGTACCGGTCTATATACTAGTCTTTATGCTATTATGCCATGCTTTAGTTCAGGTTGCAAACACCCTGGAGATCAGTTCGAAGGAGCTTGGAACATCAAAAGTGGAATATGTGCACAACATCAACAAAGTACAGGAGTCTTAAAGTCTTAGTTTAATCACTAATGTTATTCGTCTAGATTCTTGTTAATTTGCCAATTAGAAGAACTTGACTTTACACTCACCTTGAAGGAATTTATTATGCCACTCAGAACACTGCTCAGAACAGGGCGAGCGATCAGGACTGCGATGTTCTGAGGGCAACATATACAACTCGTGTTTTAAGATTTTCAAAGAGTTTTTCTAAATGACAAAATTCCTACAATATTTAGGATTGCTTTTCTGATAACGTTTTGTCTAGGAAAGAGTTCTTTCCTAAATAAATTTAGTTCTCCTAAAAAGATATTTTCAGAAGATTCTATCTTATCTTTTAAGATATGATTTCCTAAAAGGATATTGTTGAGAAATTTAATTCTTATTAGGATACTGAGTATTTTTGAGAGTTATTACAAAAATCAAATACCTTTTTGTGGGTATAAAATCTCTTACGTCTCAACACTATGGTTCACGGTTTTTCAAGGCTAAAAATCGAGTTTTTTGTGAGCTTATTTTTCTGAGTGAAAAACCTTCAAGGAGTGTGCTGAATTGAGTTGTCTTTATTGACATCATAGGGATTATAATTGTACCTTACATTCAGCTTGGTTAGAAGCATTTAACGTAAGGTGTTTTTTTCTATTCTTTTCTATCATCAGTGAAGTTTAGAGTGTGTCCAAGTCTTAAGAAGACTTTGGACATGTTGGGTGACTAGCTCTCAGGTGGAGACTAGTTACGTGTGTATGTAACAAGGGTCTCGGGGAGACTAAGTTACATGGGTGACGTAGTCACGAGTGTTACAAAGTGTAACGAATTTGGCCTGCGTTAGTGAAAGTTTTTGCTGAAATCCTACTGAGATAGGTCGTGGTTTTTACACCTCAATTGGGTCAGAGGTGATTTTTCACGTAAAAATATTATGTCTTCTTTATTTCCGCATTCTGTTTGGTTTCTGCCTCCTAGCAAACACCTCTCCAACCAGTTCTCACGAGTGTTCTGAAACAAAATGAAAAAGTTAGAAGACACAATTCCCCTCTTGTGTCTTTGTGAGCCTAGAATTCTAACAAGTGGTATCAGAGCAGGTTCTCATAATTAGGTTAACACCTTGAGAGATCCTGAAAGAATGAGTACACCACAAGGAATCTTAAAAGGTTAATCTGTGACCAGACCTCCATATTTCAATGGACAGCACTACAACTGGTGGAAAAATCGAATAGAGAACTATATCCACGCTGAGGATTATGAGTTGTGGATGCTCATTGTGAATGGTCCTTACATTCCAGTGAAAGTCACAACTGATGGGAAGACTGCTCCTAGGGAGCCGAAGAATTCGACTCAGACGACTTCAGGAAAATGGGGAAGAATGCCAAGGCCAAGAAACTGTTGTATTTTGGACTCGGATCGGACGAATACACTCGCATCTCAGAGTGTAAATCCGCAAAGGAGATATGGAATGCTCTTCAGATAGCTTACGAAGGAGCAAATCAAGTCAAGCAATCCATAATCGAGCTATTGGTAAGGAAGTATGAGCTATTCGAGATGAGCAATAAAGAGACAGTGATGGACATGTATACTCGGTTTACCCATATCACTAATGAGTTAAAATCATTGGGAAAATCCTTTACCATTGAAGAGTTGGTAAGGAAGATCCTACGAATTTTACCTCAATCATGGGAATCAAAAGTCACTGCTATCCAAGAAGTCAAGAAGATGAATGAGATCTCCTTAGATGAGCTTATTGGGAATTGATAATTCATATTTTATATATAATTTTCTCTTTATTTCACCTACTTTTATGTCTTTGAAATTTATTTTTGAGTAAATAATGCAGATTTTATGAAAGTTGCAGGAAAACTAAAATAGAAGAATCTGGATGAAGGTTGTTCAGTTTTACTCGGATCGCCTACAAGTGCAGAGTCCAAATTTAAGCCCAAAGGAAAAGAAAGGAGGGGGAAAAAAAGAAGAAGATCTCTCATTTTCCCACATGGCTAATTCTTAACCTAGTCAAATGCCATTAATCAAAATTAATATTATACTTATGACTAGCCATGACCATACACGTAACATCCCAAATTAATTGAAATTGATTTTCATTAATTTTAGGGGTATCCTAAGGGGTTGGATTTTCACTATAAAAAGGGTTTAAGGTTGAGGGAAAAAAGAGACTCATATCCATCCATACACACTCACACACACACATTCATCCACTTTCTTGCTCAAGCATCTTCTTATTTTTCCATCTTACATATTTCTAGAGAGAATCTTTGTAAGACAAGATCATTTGGGTTGAGGGGTTAAGAAGAAAATAAGCTTTATTAGCTATTTTTATCTTCTCTTCTCATCTCATTTGTGAGTCAAACTGAGAGTTTACACTAAGTTTTATAATTTTGTGTAATTGAGTATAAGGTTTGGACATAGGAAGTGAAATATACCAATTTCAATGGTGTTTTCACTAACTATGGCCGGCTAAACTACTCATTCTAGGATTAGGATGGATCCTTGGTAATAATATTTTTTTGGTAATTTCTTATGGGGTTATTTTTGTCTCTTTTACATAATCTTGAGTTTATATTTGATCATAATCTATTTATGCATCTTAATACTAATATTTAATCATGTTGATGACACTAGTTTAATTTGCTATCTCAAATGAATATCAGACCTTGTAGGCTAATATGATGATTATGTAATTGGGCTTAAAATTATACTTGTTTAAATTGAATAATTTATGGTAAAAATTAGATGAGTTATGTCTAAAAAGAATAATTCATGCTAAACTACTAGATAAATTATGTCACTTTATAATTATAATCATTTTTTTAATTTATGGCCTAATGTTTGTAGCTTAGGTTGAACAAGAGACAAATTGAATCCCCATTTGAATTAGTAAATCAATATTGGCATCAGAGGTGAAATCTGAAGTCCTAGAACTTTCTCCTATTTGATTTCTCTCTACTTTGCTACTCATTTGCTTTTCATTTTGTTCATTAATTCATTTTGATAATTCAACTCTGAAAATTAAATTATTCTTTATAATCGGAAAGGCTAAGTCTAAAATCACTATTGTTCCTCGTGGGATCGACACCCTAATACTCGCTAGTCTACAATTAACCTTGTGCACTTGCAAGTAAAAAGGGTTTTAAAACTAGAACATAAAATCCACATCAAGTTTTTGGCGCTGTTGCCGGGGAACGAATAGTGATTTTTGAATTTTCTTTTCCTTTTATTCTTTTTATTTTTATTTCTATTTGTCCCCTTCCCCGCTAATCTAACAATTTTATTTATTCTCCACCCTTTCTCTTTTATTTTTATTGTTTCATTCCCCAATCCCTCCTAATCTAACCACTTTATTTTTGTTATTTCCTTCCCCATCTATTGTCCCTCTCCCTTCTAATCTAATCTAATCTAACTCTTTTTTTTTTTAATTTTATTTATTGTACCTAATCTAAAAATCCCCTTCCCTTTTATTTCCTTTGTTCTTTTATTTTATTTTATTTTTATTTATTTCTTTTATTTTGCTTTATTTATTTCTTTTCCCCTTCCCCTTTATCTTTCTTTTATTTTTTTTAATTTTAATTTTTCTCTTCTTATCTCTCTCTTCTCTTTTCTTCTTATTTTTGTTTGGTGATTATTGTGGAGATTTCATTCTTTTCTTTTTGTTGTTTGTTGGTATATGCTTGGTAGACGTTCTTTGTGCTTATATCTTGAACTATATAATCCTGAAATTGGACGCTCTCTTCGTGAGATAAGAGTTAAGAAATCAGAATCTAAGAACAAGATGGCTGAAGAGCAACCAACCCCACCACCTAAGCAACTTAAGGAATATTTCACTCCCGTCACTTATGACTCATCAACAAGAACCCATATACCCACTGTTACGGTGCCATTTGAGATTAAACATTCTCTTATCCAAATGCTCCCGTCGTTTTATGGGCTAGAGTTTGAAAATCCTTTCAAGCATGTTGATGCATTCTTAGAGATTTGCTCTACTGTGTTTTTAAATAATATCCCTGATGATGCTCTTCGCTTGCGACTTTTTTCTTTTTCTTTAAAAGATAAAGCTAAAACTTGGTTAGACACTAAGACCAATATCACCACTTGGGATCAATTACAAAAGGAATTCTTGAAAAAAATTTTCTTCATTGGTAAACTGACTGCCTTAAGGCGTGCTATAATCACCTTCTCACAGAATAAACATGAGCAATTGCATGAAAGTTGGGAACGGTTTAAAGAATTGTTGCGATGTTATCCTCATCATGAGGTGCCTATGTGGCAACTTGTCCAGAGTTTTTACTCTGGCTTAGATGAGCATTATAGGCAGATGGTTGATGCATCATGTGGTGGTAGTTTTCTGTACAAAACTCCTAAAGAAGCTTGGGAATTATTTGAACATTTGAGTGAAAATTCACACTTGCATGCTACTTCCTCACATTCTGATTTGCCTAGGCAATTAGGAAGTAAAGGGGGGATTTATGAGGTTTCACATTCGATCGACCTTTGTTGAATTCCAAGAGTACACAACCACAAGAGGGGGGTGAATTGTGGTGGTCGATTTTCGCCTAATAACTGACAAACAACCGTAGCACTTGATTGCAGAGATTGTTTGTAAATCACAAACAACCTTACGCCTTGTTTGTAGCGGTTGTTCTCAATTGATTCAGTAGCGAAATTCAAAGTAATAAATGCGGAAATAAAGCACACACAATTTTTACGTGGAAAACACCTCTAGCCCAACTGAGGTGTGAAAAACCACGACCTACCTCGTGTAGGATTTAACCACTTCACTAACGGGCTGAAAACGTTACAAAAGCAACACTCCTTGTTACAACTTGTAACCCACGTAACCTTCTTCCCTAAGACAGGTTACACCACGTCCAATCTCACCAGATAGAACACGTCCAAAGTCCACACGACTGAGGACACACTCACTCACTTTCTGTTCTGAGAACAGGGGTACAAAACACCTTACTGGGGTGCTTCTGACTTAAGCAGATGTAAGGTACAACGAAGTCCTATTATGCCAAGAAATTGAAAGCTCAGTTAAGCACAATCTTCTCACGGTTTTTCTCTTTGAAATTCAGCTATAAGAATCTCTTACTTCTTTGTAAAAACCGGATTGTCAAATGGGAGAGAATTTCAATATTTAAACGCACAACCCAACGGCTATTCTTTTCAAAAGATAGGGAAAATCCTCTATTTTTAGTCGCTTAGAAGATTCACCAAAGATTTCCAACGGCTAAGAGAGGAGAGAAGATTTTCTTAAAATATCTTGGCCGAGTAATCTAGCTTGAAAAGGATAAAATCTTGATTTATCCCAAATTCAATCAAGACCTAAAAATAAGGGATAAGAATCATTCAAGGGAAATCTTTAGCAAAAACGGTTTTGCAATTTTTTTTTTTTCAAATTCAAAACAAATCTTTTTAGATCTGGCAGTCAACCGAAGTAAATTTCCAGATAAGATTGATGTAGCTGCTGTAGTTTTTGAGAACACCCTAGGCACCCTGTTTGCAGGGTTGTTTGGAAATGGTGTCCCAAAGCAACTTTTCGAAAACCGTTTTCAAGAAGTGCTAAAAATGATACTTTCAAGATTGGCATATTAACAAGAGTCTAAAAGATAAAAACTAAATTAACCAAGACTCCTTGTAAGAATTAGTTGTCTTGTCAAGAGTGAATATGCTGCTCCAAAACACCTTGGTCACCTTGATTCCTTGGGTGATCTTGTGTAGCTGAATGGTCCTCAAGACTTAAACCATATGTGTTGTTTGCTGATCTTGTGTCACTGAAGCTCGAAACCTGTTCCTAAGACTTGTTCTCAACATTTAGCCACCAGGTTAATAAAATATCACAAACAGCGGTGTAGGAACAACGGTGTATTAGGCCCTGTTTGGAGAGCTTGTTTGGAACAACATTACTTAGACAAATATGTTACTCTTGGATTTGTTATCATGAAAACTAAATATAATCAACAAATTCCCCCTTTTTGATGATGACAAAGCAAGTGACCATATTGACAAAATTAAAAAGCTTGACAACGTTTAATGCTGATAGGGATCCTCTAGGTGCTAGGTCATAGAGCACGTCATATGGTTTTATTCATATGGTCTTATTCCCCCTTTTGGCATCATTAAAAAGCATAAACAACAGTATGAATGCAAGAAAAGAAATATAGAGCATAAGGTGCAAGAAGCATCATTAAGGAGATATTGCATTAAAAACAGTACAATGCCAAAAACGAAGATGGGAGGAGACAAGAGAACAGCCTAGAGAATCAGGTTGCAGGGGGTGGTCTCGTTTGCAGAGGAGGAATGCTGGGGGCAAGAGTGGAGAGAAGGGCAAGCAATTCCTTATGGCGTTTGGCGGAGAGGGCTTGCTCCTCAGCAAGAGCAGCCTTGACAGCTGAGAGCTCATCCTTGAGGCGAGCATTGTCCTAAAACACAGCCTCAAGTTTGATGGAAGGTTGCCCAGAAACAGGTGGTCGAGGTGGTCGACGACCCTGTTTGGAGACTGACCATTCGCCAACCTCATAGCCACACCCGAGCAGAGTGTCAATCCCAATCTCATCAACGACTTGGGCCTCCACTCGCCGTGTGAGCACCATCCAAGATCATGGGCACGGGTGGTGTTCGTAATTCGCCCTATGTGGCGAATCATGATTGCAGGGAGGTTGATTGGTTCCTCCCGATCCAGTAAGTCCACCAGGCATTGATCGAGGGCATCAGCTGAGTTTCGCCCTTGACCTCGCGGAATTATGTTCTTGATAGTGAACATAAACAATAGTTGGTACAGGGAGGTCATTTCACCCTTCTTAACAGAGAGGGGTGTTCTCAGGCCCTGTTTTTGACTGAGGCGTTGGGACACCTCTAGGAGCCTGGCTGTTTCTAGGGCTGTTTTGTCTTCCCTCACATACACGTCAAAGCCTTGGGAGGGTACTCCCAAAATTTTCCCAAGTGTGGGCGCATCAACCTTAATGCGTTGCCCATTCACAAAACTAGTCACCACCCCTTCGGTGACACTGCAGTTGGCGTAAAACTTAGCCAACTCAGGCACAGAACACCCCAGCTGGGTGTTTACAAACAAGTCGAGCCAGCCTTGAGCGCGCAACTTGGTCAGGAACACCCCCAGACCCTGTTCCTCGAAAAAGCTTACATTCACTACCTTCCCCCTGACGACATTGCGCTTAAGCAACTGCGCATGTTTGTCAGACATAGGAGAGGGAGTGAACTGCTTTGGGCGTTTGGGGGCAGGAACAGAGGTGGTAGCTTCTGGTAGGGGGCTGTTTTGGGCTTTCGCTTGAGGGGTGTTTTTGCAGGAGAGGGCTTCACAGCAGGTTTAGTGGTTGATTTTGGAGGGGCTTGTTCTTCAGAGGACTCGGAGAACACCGGTGTCCCCTGTTTGAAGGTGGTGTTCTCAGAGTCAGAACTCGAGAACCCTTCGGTAGAAGAGGAGGAAATCTCCTCGATGACAGGAGTAGAGGGTTTGGAGATACGGTGAGAGGATTGAAAAGCTATTCTCGCAGATTTGCGAGAAGGCTTGGAGGATTGTGGAGAAGAGGGAGTTTAAGAGGGCTGAGACCTTGGTTGTGGCCTTGTTCTTGGCGTTCTGCTACGCCTGGCCACTATTTTCACCCTTTTCCTTTTCTCTCCAGTTTGAGCGACCGGAGTGGGGGTTTCAGCCTCAGGGAGAGAATCCTTCTCTAAACTCTCCTCTGATGTCTCATTCGACTTCCCTTGGAAGTCGACATTCAGATCCTCCATATACACACCTTCGACAGAGGCAGCCCCTGTTCCTGTCGCTGTGTCAGGAAACAACCCAGAAGAACAGGGCTCAAAATTAAACCCTTCAGGGGTTTCCAAGAGTTGGTCTTGAGACCTCGATAGTGTACCCTCTGACTCGACTTTAATGGGACAAGCAATTGTCCCTACAAGGAACACCAATTCCCTTCCACACTCGAAGGGAATATCATCCATCCCCATTCCCACTGATTGTAGGGACAAGCTTTTCAGGAATTTGAAAGGCTTGTACAGGATTGGGCGAGGGGGAGCAGGGATTGAGGACGCAAGAACGAGGGCTTTTGATTGAGAGGAGTTGTTGGGAGCCATTGTTGCCAGAAGAGAGAGATTAGGGTTTAAGGTTTTTGCAGGGTTTTCAGGTTTACGGCAGAACTGAGAACAGGGCATATAAAGAGAGAGAGAGAGAGAGAGAGAGCACCCAAAATCTTTAGAAGATTTCTTGGTTTGCAACGGGTGTGAGCATTAAAAGCTTGTGCCTTGGGAAGGAAAGAAAACACATCGAGCAACCAAGGGGCATACCTGTTCTCTTCGTTATGTCTGTTCTTTGCCGTCTGATCTTGATTGGATTTAATGGTATTAAGGCGGCTCCAGTACATCCCCTTATGCTGCACTAAGTGGATAAGTAGAGACAAAATGCACGCAATTCGAGTGTATGCAATCACATCCGTTGTTAATAAGATTTGCAAACAGGGGGAGAGAACAGGGTGTAAAGGTTGATCTTACCAAACCCAGTTTATGTTCTGGAAATAGGTATCTCAGGGTGTTCTCATCAACCCTAGTTCTAGTCTATTTCTCTCAAATTGATCTCTAGCTAGTGCCTTAGTGAATATATCAGCAATTTGATTTTCCGTTGTGCAAAAATTCATAGAGATTAAACCCTTTTCAACATTATCTCTCAAGAAATGATGTCGAATGTCAATATGCTTTGTTCTTTTATGTTGACATGGATTTTTGGCAATGTTAATTGCACTTGTGTTATCACAAAAAATAGGAATGCATCCAGTGTCAACACAAAAGTCCTTAAGCTGTTGTCTTATCCACAACAGTTGAGCACAACATGAAGCTGCTGCAACATATTCAGCTTATGCTGTGGACATGGCAACAGAATGCTGCTTCTTGGTAGCCCAAGATACCAAACAAGGTCCAAGAAAGTGAGCTATACCTGAGGTACTCTTTCTATCAACTAGGAATCTAGCATAGTCAGCATAAGCATATCCAACAAGATCAAAATTGCAACCTCTAGGATACCATAAGGCTAAATTGGGTGTATGTTTCAAATATCTTAGTATCCGTTTCACAGCCTTACGATGAGTTTCCTTAGGATTAGACTGAAAACGGGCACATAAACCAACACTAAAAACAATATCTGGTCTACTAGCGGTTAGGTATAGGAGTGACCCAATCATGCCCCTATAGAGTTTCTCCTCAACTGAGGGACTCCCATCATCCATAACCAACCTGGTTGAAGGAGAAATAGGAGTGTCTACGGGTTTGGCCAACTCCATCCCAAAACGCTTAAGTAGCTCCTTGATATACTTTTGTTGATGGATCATGGTGCCGTTTGGAGTTTGCTTGATTTGTAAGCCTAAGAAAAAGTTAAGCTCACCCATCATGCTCATCTCAAACTCACTCCTCATCATATTTGAAAATTCATTGCATAAATCATGATGAGTTGCACCAAATATAATGTCATCAACATATATTTGGACAATCAATAAATGTTCCCCCTTAGATTTTAGAAACAAGGTATTGTCTACCTTGCCTCTTCTAAAATCATTTTCAATTAAAAAACTTGACAACCGTTCGTACCAAGCTCTAGGAGCTTGTTTTAGGCCATAAAAAGCTTTGTCAAGTTTGAAAACATGGTTAGGAAATTCACTGTTTTCAAAACCAGGGGGTTGTTTGACATACACCTCTTCTTTAAGGTATCCGTTGAGGAATGCACTTTTCACGTCCATTTGATATAGCTTGATTTTCATATGAGCTGTAAAGGCTATTAAGATTCGAATAGCCTCAATTCTAGCAACTGGTGCAAAGGTTTCTTCATAATCGATCCCTTCTTCTTGATTATACCCTTGAACAACCAGCCGTGCCTTGTTCCTAGTGACTGTTCCTGACTCATCCAGTTTGTTTCGGAACACCCACTTGGTTCCAATGATTGTTCTCTCTGCAGGTTTAGGTACAAGGTGCCATACTTTGTTTCTTTCAAATTGATGGAGCTCTTCTTGCATTGCCGTGACCCAATCTGAATCTGCAAGAGCTTCATTCACACTCTTTGGCTCAATATTAGAGAGAAAAGCATAGAAAGCACAGAAATTCTTAAGCTTAGACCTAGTTTGCACTCCACTGTTAATATCAGACAGAATTTGATCAAGGGGGTGCGAACTATGGTACTTCCATGGTCGTGGAGTAAGAGGATCCACAGACCCATGCTCTACTCTAGTTATAATATCAAGCTTACGATCATCTCCTGAGCCTGTTTTTGCACCTGTTTGTAAGCCTGTTCCTGAAGAACATGGTCCCGAACAGGTTTCAACGGTGTTTCCCCCTGTTTGGTGTTCACCTTGCCTGCTGTTCTGAGGAACACCTTCAGGAGTTGTTTTCTCCATGGTGTTCTTACCTCGTTTATCTTGGAGCAACACTTCTTTTCGAACAAGACCTAATTCAAGTTCATCTTCCTGTGCATCATTCTCACTCAACAAGTTAGATTCATTAAAAAGCACATGCACACTTTCCTCAACACACAAGGTCCTTTTGTTAAAGACTTTGTATGCCTTGCTGTGAGAAGAATAGCCAAGAAATATTGCCTCATCACTCCTAGGGTCAAATTTTCCTAAGACATCCTTCCCATTATTATGCACAAAACACCTACAACCAAATGTTCTTAGGTGCGTAATATTGGGTTTTCTGCCCTTGAAAAGTTCATAAGGAGTTTTGTTCAAAATGGGTCTGATCATGCATCTATTTATAATGTAACATGAGGTGTTCAATGCTTCTGCCCAGAAATACCTAGGAAGACCACTAGCAATAAGCATTGTTCTGGTCATGTCTTCCAGGGTGCGATTTTTGCGCTCAACCACCCCATTTTGTTGGGGTGTTCTTGGAGCTGAGAAGTTATGATCAACACCATGTTCATTACAATAGTTGATAAAACTTGCATTTTCAAACTCAGTTCCATGATCAGATCTCAAGCTAATTAAGGAGTGTCCTACTCTCTTTTCAACCTTTTTGAGAAAGGCAATAAAATTCTCAAAGGTTTCATCTTTGGATGCCAAAAACAAGGTCCAAGTAAATCGAGAGTAATCATCCACTACAACAAGCACATACTTTTTCCCACCTCTACTAGTTATCCTCATGGGACCACACAAATCAATGTGTAATAATTCTAGAGGTCGGGTAGTGCTTACACATTTTTTCGATTTAAAAGAAGATCTGACTTGTTTGCCTTTTGCACAAGCTTCACATACCTTGTCATCATTAAATTTGATGGAAGGTAGTCCAATAACCAGGTCTTTTGAAACAAGTTTGTTTAAAAGAGTAAGGCTTGCATGACCTAGTCTCTTGTGCCAGAGCATTATGTCATCATTCACAGCACTCAAACAAGTCAGGTTGTTTTGGGGAAGAGTGGAAATACATACTTTGTAAACATTTTTGTGTCGCTTCCCCCTTAATACGACATCTCCTGTGTTGACATTGACAACCAAGCAATGTGTTCGTGAGAATACCACTAGGTTGTTCTTGTCACACAGTTGGGACACACTTAGTAAATTATGCTTTAAACCATCCACTAAGTGCACATTATCAATTGAGTGGGAGAGAGTTTTACCAATGCTACCTATACTAACAATTGTCCCAGACTTGCCGTTGCCAAAAGCCACGCTCCCACCGGTTGAAGCTGTAAGTGAGAGAAAGTTTGATTTTTCTCCAGTCATATGTCGCGAACACCCACTATCAACATACCACAGCTGCCTGTTTTCAAGGTTGTTTTCTGATCTGTTTGACAGGGTGTTTCTTACCCTGTTTGCTGGGTTGTTTGTGGGGTTGTTCTCTCTCACTTCAGCCTGCAAAACAAATCACAGGTTAGTTTTGGGAACCCAGATCCACTTGGGTCCCATTCTTTTAGACAAGTAAAGCTCATCTTTTCTAATCCAGATTTGTTTCACATACCTTTCATTTTTTTCAATGACATACCTTCTCAGAGGACATGAATATCGATAGTGACCAGTTTTACCACAATGAAAGCAAACAATGTTTTCAGGTAATCCCACATACTTTCTATGAATTGGGTAAACTGTTCGTTTAGGCTTATATCCAAGTCCCTTTTTGTTTCGACTGTGGTGAGTGTTTAACCAATCAAGGGCTTGTGAGGACTTGTTCCAGCGCTTGGTTGTGATAAGCTCGGTTTCCAGTTTTTCTATATTAGCATGCAAACCCTTGTTCTCCCTGAGCAAGGACTCAACCATTCCTTCCACCTCAAAGAGTTTTTCCTCCATTCGAGAATAATCTCCTTCTTTTATAAAGAGGTTTTCTTTGAGCGTATTAATATTTTCATGTAAGCCCAGTTTTTCATTTTTAAGGATCTCATTTTCTAGTTCTAGGTCTCGGACATCTCGTTTCAATTCAGCACAAGTATCCATCAAGGTATACAAAAGTTCTTCGAGAGTTGCTTTATTGAGACCACGTACCTTGTTCTTGAGATCAGTAAGACTGTTTGTTGATTCATCATCTGAATCCGTGTCACTTTGTGCCATGAGAGCTACAGCACCTTCATCAGTTTCAGACTCACCTTCATCCTCAGAGGAATCTCCCCAGGCAGCAAGCATAGCCTTCGAGAATCGTCTCCCAGAACTGCTTGCAGCTTGTTTTCTACCTTGTTTCCTGGGGTGTTCTTGCTCTTGCTCTTCTCGAAGTAGTGGACAGTTCTTCACAATGTGATCTGGTTTGCCACACTTGAAACACCCTGTGAACTGTTCTCGGGGGGTGTTTCTGGACTTACTGAAGTCTTTTCTTTTGCTGTTTTCTTTGACCTTTTTGAAGAATTTCTTGAACTTTCTTGTCATTAAGGCCATCTCTTCATCCTCAAGGTCAGAGTCATCATCCTCTTGTGCTTTCAAGGCAAGCCCACGATCCTTCTTCTGCTCCTCTTTTTGTTGTGAGTTCTTTCTGAGTTCATAGGTTTGAAGATTGCCAATCAACTCGTCGAGGGTGATCTTGTTCATGTCTTTAGCTTCTTGGATGGCTGTCACCTTCGCTTCCCAAGACCGAGGCAAAATCCTTAGAATCTTCCTCACCAGCTCTTCTGTGGTGAAGGATTTTCCCAGGGATTTTAGCTCGTTTGTTATGTGGGTGAAGCGTGTGTACATATCCATCACGTTCTCACGATCACCCATATCAAACAACTCATATTGCCTCATAAGTAGCTCAATACGTGATTGTTTGACTTGACTTGTTCCTTCATGAGCTACTTGGAGGGCATTCCATATCTCCTGAGCTGACTCACACTCCGAGATACGTGTATATTCATCTGGACCTAGGCCAAAATATAATAACTTCTTGGCCTTGGCATTCTTTTCCATTTTCTTATAGTCTTCACCATCAAACTCTATGGGTTCCTTGGGAACCTTCTTACCATCTTCAAGCACCTTGGTGGGAACAAGGGGCCCGTTCTTGATGAGCATCCATAATTCATAATCTTCTGCCTGAATATAGTTCTCCATCCTATTCTTCCACCAACTATAATGTTGGCCGTTGAAATAGGGTGGACGAGTAATGGATTGCCCTTCAAGGATTCCTTGTGGTGTACTCATCTTCAGAATCTCTCAAGGTGTTAGCCCTTTTGAGAGAACCCGCTCTGATACCACTTGTTGAATTCCAAGAGTACACAACCACAAGAGGGGGGTGAATTGTGGTGGTCGATTTTCGCCTAATAACTGACAAACAACCGTAGCACTTGATTGCAGAGATTGTTTGTAAATCACAAACAACCTTACGCCTTGTTTGTAGCGGTTGTTCTCAATTGATTCAGTAGCGAAATTTAAAGTAATAAATGCGGAAATAAAGCACACACAATTTTTACATGGAAAACACCTCTAGCCCAACTGAGGTGTGAAAAACCACGACCTACCTCGTGTAGGATTTAACCACTTCACTAACGGGCTGAAAACGTTTCAAAAGCAACACTCCTTGTTACAACTTGTAACCCACGTAACCTTCTTCCCTAAGATAGGTTACACCATGTCCAATCTCACTAGATAGGACACGTCCAAAGTCCACACGACTAAGGACACACTCACTCACTTTCTGTTCTGAGAACAGGGGTACAAAACACCTTACTGGGGTGCTTCTGACTTAAGCAGATGTAAGGTACAATGAAGTCCTATTATGCCAAGAAATTGAAAGCTCAGTTAAGCACAATCTTCTCACAGTTTTTCTCTTTGAAATTCAGCTCTAAGAATCTCTTACTTCTTTGTAAAAATCGGATTGTCAAATGGGAGAGAGAATTTCAATATTTAAACGCACAACCCAACGGCTATTCTTTTCAAAAGATAGGGAAAATCCTCTATTTTTAGTCGCTTAGAAGATTCACCAAAGATTTCCAACGGCTAAGAGAGGAGAGAAGATTTTCTTAAAATATCTTGGCCGAGTAATCTAGCTTGAAAAGGATAAAATCTTGATTTATCCCAAATTCAATCAAGACCTAAAAATAAGGGATAAGAATCTTTCAAGAAAAATCTTTAGCAAAAATGGTTTTGCAATTTTTTTTTTCCAAATTCAAAACAAATCTTTTTAGATCTGGCAGCCAACCGAAGCAAATTTCCAGATAAGACTGATGTAGCTGCTGTAGTTTTTGAGAACACCCTAGGCACCCTGTTTGCAGGGTTGTTTGGAAATGGTGTCCCAAAGCAACTTTTCGAAAACCGTTTTCAAGAAGTGCTAAAAATGATACTTTCAAGATTGGCATATTAACAAGAGTCTAAAAGATAAAAACTAAATTAACCAAGACTCCTTGTAAGAATTAGTTGTCTTGTCAAGAGTGAATATGCTGCTCCAAAACACCTTGGTCACCTTGATTCCTTGAGTGATCTTGTGTAGCTGAATGTTCCTCAAGACTTAAACCATATGTGTTGTTTGCTGATCTTGTGTCACTGAAGCTCGGAACCTGTTCCTAAGACTTGTTCTCAACATTTAGCCACCAGATTAATAAAATATCACAAATAGCGGTGTAGGAACAACGGTGTATTAGGCCCTGTTTGGAGAGCTTGTTTGGAACAACATTACTTAGACAAATATGTTACTCTTGGATTTGTTATCATCAAAACTAAATATAATCAACAACCTTTCTAGTAAAGTTGATGCTTTAGCTAAGAAATTTGATCAATTGTTGTGTATGAATAAAGTGTCTAATGCCCCTAATATGCGAGATGTGTGTTCAATTTGTGCTAGTCCCATGCATGCTTCTGTTGATTGTCCGTGTATTGGTAAGTCTGACTGTGTGACTGAACAAGTAAATGCTACCTAAGGATTTCCTCTATCCAATAACCCTTATTCTAATAACTATAATCATGGTTGGAGGAATCATCCTAATTTTTCATGGAGGTCTCAAAATGTTGAGAATCCTTAAGCGCAGTCTTACAGACCTACCCTTCCTGATTTTCAAAATCAGAGATATGCTTCTCCCTCTTCCCATCAAGCTCCATCTGGGAGCTCTGATATCGACAAGGTACTTTCTGCTCTTGATACCTTGACTTCTATTGTGCAAAATATGGATGCTAGGGTCCAAGGAATTGAGTCTAAAATGCATATTGTTGACTCTCACTCACACTCTATAGCTAAATTGGAAACCCAACTTGGGCAACTAGCCATAGCTGTAGGTAAAAGAGAAGAAGAAAAACTTTCAAGTCACCCCATCTAGAACCGTAAAGGCCAATAATTTGAATAATTGAAAGCTGTAATGGTTCTTAGGAGTGGTAAAGAAGTAGACAACAAGGTGAGTGAGAAGAACATTATAAAGATGAAAGACTTGAGACCATGGAGAGTGATATTGAGATTGAAAAAGAGAATTACCCATCCCCTTCTCCTGTTATATCTGATCCCATTGTGACATATGAGCCAAGGATTTCTTACCCTCAAGCTTTGGATGCACCATTTCCTTCCAAGGAAGACAAACAAAGAGATGACATCCTTGAAACCTTCAAGCAAGTTAAGGTCAATCTTCCCCTCTTAAAAGCGATTAGACAGATCCCGACCTATGCTAAGTTCCTTAAAGACATGTGCAATTTTAAAAGAAAATCTAAAGATGACAAGTCTAAAAAGGTTCTTCTAAGTGAACAAGTGAGTTCAATTCTGAAATGTGATACTCCCCCTAAGTTCAAAGATCCTAGTGTCCCTACCATTTCATGTTTTATTGGCAATCACAAAATTGAAAGGGCACTTTTGGATTTGGGTTCTAGTGTTAATTTGATACAATATTCTGTTTACTTAGAGTTGGGATTAGGTGAACTGCAATCTTCCAACTGTACCCTTCAGCTTGCTGATAGGTCGGTTAGGACTCCTAGGGGGCAAATAGATGATGTCTTGGTGAAAATTGATAAAGGATTCTTCCCTGTTGACTTTATTGTGTTGGACATGGACCCTACTCATGCTTATAAGCAGATCCTTCTTATTTTAGGTCGTCCCTTCCTAGCCACAGCTAATGCCACCATTAACTGTAGGTTAGGAGTTATGGATGTCTCGGTCATGAATGCGAGGGTTAGACTTAATATTTTCAAAGCTTCTGCTTGATATTGTCTTGCTGAAGACATTAAACTTAGTGCTTGTTGGGAGGTAACCCAATCTTTTTAGGTGATTTTGAGTCTTTTATTTTTTCTATTTTTCTTTTTGATCAAGGTGTGCTCGTGTTTTTGGGTGTGATTCTTCACTTGGTTTTTGGCTTTTGAGGTTTGTGATGGTTGTGAAGGTACTTTGGGAGTTTGATTGTTGAGCTTACGTGGAAATAACTTCCTCGTGCTATCAGGTTGTGTTGCTCTTTTCTCCATTTTCTTTTATATTATTGTTTTCTACATTGAGGACAATGTGAGATCTAGGTGTGGGGGGAAGGCAAAATGAAAATTATAAGGAAAATTAAACTTGAAAATTGTGGGTGAATTTGATTTTGGGAAGTAATTGAGTGTTCTGATTATGCATGTTCTACTCCTATTATGTGGATTTGATTCATGTGACCCATGCTCACTAGAGATTATTTCTATCTTTGGCTAGTCGAGGGCCATAATTTTTACTGTGCTAATATCACTATGTAGCTGATTTTGAGTATAAAATGTAACCCCATTTACAATATCGTGATGAGTATTCGATAAGCATTGAGTTCCCCATTGACTTTTCAATCCCAAAAAAAAAATCCAATAAATGAAATTAATTAAGTTCTGATTTCGGTACCAATGTTCAGGTCCTATCTATATCTATATCTTTAATTACCTGAATATGTACTAAGTGCTTATCTGAGTGTTTTCTTTATTCATATCTTTATCCACTCAAGAAAGCACATGAAATCAAGTAACTTCTGAAAATAAATAGCTCAAAGTCTCAAAAAGAGAGAAAAAAATCAGTTGATTTGGCATTGGGGACTCGATTTTGAAAAATGCTCTTGTGATTTTTGTTATATGGGGTGAAATTTTATGCTTACGATTTGCTACATGGTTTCGTTGTGTACTTAATTTGCTTGAATCTTGGCCTTTTGACTTGGTTGGAATTGGAAATATTTGATAATAAGTTGTGGGTTGGTAGTGAATTGATATATGTGATTTGGAGTGGGCATTCATAGTTGGGTCACTTGATATTCTTACCTAATCCTATTCTTTTCCTGCTTGATGGTTTGAATGAATACATGCATTGTTGTTGTTCTTTGCTCGAGGACTAGTAAAGTTTTGGTGTGAGGGAGTTGATAATTCATATTTTATATATAATTTTCTCCTTTGTTTCACCTACTTTTATGTCTTTGAAATATATTTTTGAGTAAATAATGCAGATTTTATGAAACTTACAGGAAAACTAAAATAGAAGAATCTGGATGAAGGTTGTTCAGTTTTACTCAGATCGCCTACAAGTGCAGAGTCCAAACTTAAGCCCAAAGGAAAAGAAAGAGGGGGGAAAGAAAAAGAAGAAGATTTCTCATTTTCCCACATGGCTAATTCTTAACCTAGTCAAATGTCATTAATCAAAATTAATATTATACTTATGACTAGCCATAACCATGCGTGTAACATCCCAAATTAATTGAAATTGATTTTCATTAATTTTAGGGGTATCCTAAGGGGTTGGATTTTCACTATAAAAAGGGTTTAAGGTTGAGGGAAAAAAGAGACTCATATCCATCCATACACACTCACACACACACATTCATCCACTTTCTTGCTCAAACATCTTCTTATTTTTCCATCTTACATTTTTCTAGAGAGAATCTTTGTAAGACAAGATCATTTGGGTTGAGGGGTTAAGAAGAAAATAAGCTTTATTAGCTATTTATCTCTTCTCTTCTCATCTCATTTGTGAGTCAAACTGAGAGTTTACACTAAGTTTTATAATTTTGTGTAATTAAGTATAAGGTTTGGACATAGGAAGTGAAATATACCAATTTTAATGGTGTTTTCACTAACTATGGCCGGCTAAACTACTCATTCTAGGATTAGGATGGATCCTTGGTAATAATATTCTTTTGGTAATTTCTTATGGGGTTATTTTTGTCTCTTTTACATAATCTTGAGTTTATATTTGATCATAATCTATTTATGCATCTTAATACTAATATTTAATCATGTTGATGATACTAGTTTAATTTGCTATCTCAAATGAATATTAGACCTTGTAGGCTAATATGATGATTATGTAATTGGGCTTAAAATTATACTTGTTTAAATTGAATAATTTATGCTAGAAATTAGATGAGTTATGTCTAAAAAGAATAATTCATGCTAAACCACTAGATAAATTATGTCACTTTATAATTGTAATCATTTTTTTAATTTATGGCCTAATGTTTGTAGCTTAGGTTGAACAAGAGACAAATTGAATCCCCATTTGAATTAGTAAATCAATATTGGCATCAGAGGTGAAATCTGAAGTCCTAGAACTTTCTCCTATTTGATTTCTCTCTACTTTGCTACTCATTTGCTTTTCATTTTGTTCGTTAATTCATTTTGATAATCCAACTCTGAAAATTAAATTATTCTTTATAATCGGAAAGGCTAAGTCTAAAATCACTATTGTTCCTCGTGGGATCGACACCCTAATACTCGCTAGTCTACAATTAACCTTGTGCACTTGCAAGTAAAAAGGGTTTTAAAACTAGAACATAAAATCCACATCAGGAATCTACAAATGTATGAACTAAGAAGAAATTCCCAAATGAAGGAAGAAGTGAAGAAAGACCGAGGACTGGCACTAAAAGCTAGAGAAAGCGATAGCTCAGATTTTGATAAAGAAGGGATGGCCATGATCGCTCGAAAGTTCAAAAAATTCTTCAAAAAGGCCGAAAGCAAATACAAGAATGGCAATACCAGCAAGGCCAAGAACAGCGATCGAGATTAGTTCTCAGGGTGCTTTAAGTGTGGAAGGCAAGATCATGTTGTGAAGAATTGCCCCTTGCTGAAGGAAGAACAGGGGTCAGAATAGGTCTGAATCAGAGGCAAAAAGACGCAGTTAATTAATGCTAAAAAACAGTTCACCAAGGCAATGATGGCAGCCTGGGGTGATACCTCAGAAGAAGAAGAGGACTCTCAAGATGGAGAAGAAGCAGTGGCTCTTATGGCCTGAAGTGAATCTGATTTAGAGTCTGATTCGATTGAGAGGTTGTCCCAACTCAAGGAAGAGGTGCGTAATCTTAGCAAGAGGAAACTTGAAAAATTAATTTTTACATTGATGGAAGAATGTGAGATAGTAAATTCTGAAAATTACATGCTTAAAAATACCTGCTCAGGATTAGAGAAGGATGTTAAAAGACTGGAAAGAAAGAAGCAAGAACTTGGGCATATGAATGGGGTTCTCACTTGTGAAAAACTCAAAATTGATGAAAAAGTTCTTATTTTATGTAATGAACTAGACACTCTTAAGGATCTTATGAATAAGAGAGAGGAAGTGTTCGACACTAATTTCTCAAGATTGGAAAGTGAGTCCTTAAATTTAAAGCTTAATCTAGAATCCCAGATGAGTGAAAATAAACTGTTTCTTGAAAAAATGCAAAAAGCTGAAACTGACCTTAGTGAAAACAGGCGCTGGAACAGTTCTTTAGAAGCTCTGAAATAGCTAAATACTCACCATAACCGAAACAGAAAGGGTTTAAGTTTTGTGAATAGACGTGTTACTAAGCCAGTAGACAGGAAATATGTTGGTTTGCCAGAAAATATAATCTGTTTTCATTATGAAAAAACCGGTCATTATCATTACTCTAGCTCCTTGAGAAAAGGGGCCATAGACAGAAACTCATTGTATGTTAAACAAATATGGATTAGAAAAGATGAGCTAAGTTTCATGTCAAAGAAAAGGATGCGACCCAAGTGGATCTGGGTTCCCAAGACTAACACTTAGTTATTTTGCAGGCTAAAGTGAGAGGAGGCAACCGACTATGGTATTTGGATAGTGGTTGCTCAAGGCATATGACTGGAGATAAATCAAATTTCCTCTCATTTACAGCCTTTGATGAGGAGAGAGTGGCATTTGAAAACGGCAAGTCCGGGACAATTGTTGGTGTAGGTAAGATAGGTAAATCACTCTCTCACTCAATTGATAATGTATACCTAGTAGATGGATTACAACATAATTTGCTAAGTGTGTCCCAATTGTGTGATAAAGGTAATCATGTTGGATTCACTTCAGATAAATGTTTGATTACTAACATCAAATCTGGAGAGATTGTGTTGAGGGGGAAGCGACACAACAATGTTTATAAAGCATGTGTTCTTGCACTTTCCAAAATCATTTGACTTACTTAAGTGTTCTTGATGATGATGTTATGCTCTGGTACAAGAGGCTAGGTCACGCTAGTCTTTCTATGCTAAACAAACTTGCTTCTAAAGATCTAGTTGTTGGCTTACCTTCCATCAAGTACAATGATGACAAGGTATGCGATGCTTGTGTAAAAGGAAAGCAAACTAGAATTTCATTCAAGTCAAAGAAGTATGTTAGCACTTCCCGACCCCTTGAACTATTACATGTTGATTTGTGCAGACCCATGAGGATCATAAGTAGGGGTGGGAAGAGGTATGTGTTTGTCATAGTGGATGATTACTCTCGTTTCACTTGGACCTTGTTTTTAGCTTCTAAAGATGAATCTTTTGAAAAGTTTGTTGTATTTCTAAAGAAAACTGAAAAGAGAGTAGGACACTCATTGATAAGTCTTAGGTCTGATCATAGAAAGGAATTTAAAAATTCAAGCTCTATTGACTATTGCAATGAACATGGTATTGATTATAATTTTTCTGCCCTAAGAATACCCCAACAGAACGGAAAAATCGTACTCTAGAAGATATGGCTAGAACTATGCTTGTTGCTAGTGGTCTTTCTAGAAATCTTTCGGCAGAAGCATTGAACACAGCCTGTTACATTATTAATAAATGCATGATCAGACCTCTTCTTAATAAGACTCCTCATGAACTTCTCAAAGGGAAAAAACCCAATATTATACACCTAAGAGTCTTTGGTTACAAATGTCATGTGCACAATAATGGGAAGGAACCCTTGGGAAAGTTTGACCTTAGGAGTGATGAGACAATTTTCTTAGGATACTCTTTACATAGTAAAGCTTACAAAGTGTTCAACAAAAGGACTCTTTGTGTTGAGGAGAGTGTACATGTATTATTTGATGAAACTAACTCCTTGGTTAAGAATAATGCATAGGATGAAGATTTTAATCTTGGACATGCAAGAAAAGACAATGGTAAGATGCTTGAAAGTGAACCACTTCCTGAAGCTAATGGTAAGGAAAGTGGGCAGGAAGTAGACCAATCAGGGGAAAGCTCTGCTAATCCTGATATGGATCGAAACCAGCCCACTCAACCCCAGCTCTCTCAGACAGATCAGGGAACAGACTTTAGACCTGATTCCGAACCTGGTGCTACAAGCCATCAGGAGAGAGTGAAAAGTGGATCTATGGATCCTTTCACTTTACGACCCTGGAAGCACCGAAGCTTGCACCCTCTTGACCAAATTATATCTGATATTAATTTAGAGGTGCAAACCAGATCTAAGCTGAGAAGTTTTTGCACTTTCTATGCTTTTTTATCTAACATTGAGCCTAAGAATATTCATGAAGCTCTTGCAGATTTTGATTGGGTTATAACCATGCAAGAAGAGCTTCATCAGTTTGAGAGGAACAAGGTTTGGCATCTAGAACCATGGCCTAAGGACAGATCAATAATTGCAACCAAGTGGGTGTTTAAAAACAAGCTTGATGAGTTCGGAACAGTCACTCGAAACAAGGCCAAGCTGGTGGTCTAAGGGTACAATCAAGAAGAAGGGATTGATTATCAGGAAACATTTGCACCCGTAGCAAGGATAGAGATTATTCGTATCTTGGTAGCCTTTGCAGCCCACATGGAGATCAAATTGTACCAAATGGATGTCAAAAGTGCATTACTCAATGAAAATCTTAAGGAAGAGGTATATGTAAAACAGCCCCTAGGTTTTGAAAGTCATGATTTTTCAAACCATGTTTTCAAACTTGACAAAGCACTTTATAGTCTAAAACAAGCTCCTAGAGCTTGGTATGATCGATTGTCAAGTTTCTTAATTGATAATGACTTTCAAGGGGGCAAGGTAGATAATACCTTGTTTTTCAAATCTAAAGGGGAACATTTGTTGATTGTACAAGTATATATCGATGACATTATATTCGGTGCAACCAACAATGATTTATGTGATGAATTTTCAAAATTGACGAGGACTGAGTTTGAGATGAGCATGATGGGCGAGCTTAATTTTTTCTTAGGCTTGCAAATTAAATAAAGCTCAAATAGAACTATGATACATCAACAAAAATATATTAAGGAATTACTTAAGTGGTTTAGGATGGAATCGGCTTAGCCCATGTACACTCCCATCTCTCCTTCAACCAGATTGGTGATGAATGTTAGAAGTCCTTTAGTTAATGAGAAATCATATAGGGGCATGATAGGGTCACTCCTATACCTACCCACTAGTAGACCTGACATTGTTTTCAGTGTTGGTTTGTGTGCCCATTTTCAGTCAAATCCAAAAGAAACACATTTAAAAGCTGTAAAAAGAATTTTTAGATATTTGAAACACACACCGGATTTGGCACTATGGTATCCACGAGGACAGAACTTTGACCTCATTGGGTATGCTGATGCTAATTATGCTGGATTTCTAGTTGACAAAAAAAGTACTTCAGGTATGGCTACTTTTCTTGGACCCTGTTTGGCCTCTTGGTCTACAAAGAAACAGCACTCAGTTGCCATATCCACAGCTGAGGCTGAGTATGTAGCGGCTACTTCTTGTTGTGCTCAACTGCTGTGGATACGGCAACAACTCAAGGACTTTGGTGTTGACACGGGATGCATTCCTATATTTTGTGATAACACAAGTACAATTAATATTGCCAAAAATCCGTGTCAACATAAAAAAACTAAGCATATTGACGTTCGTCATCACTTTTTAAGAGACAATGTTGAAAAGGGCTTGATTTCAATGAATTTTTATACCACTAATAAACAAATTGCTAATATTTTTACTAAGGCACTGAGTAGAGAACAGTTTGAAAGAAATAGGCTTGAATTGGGTTTGATTAAAAGAACTTGAGAGTACTTCATCGACCTCCAATGATTGACTAGTAAGATTTTAGACCAATAAATTAATTCAATAGATGCATTCAACTCTCTGTGCTGTTATTAGCATATGTGTGGAATTTGACATGCTGACAGTTGTTGAGGTCTAATGATATTGCCTTACAGTCCTTTGATACCTAATATATGACAGTCAGAACAGGCGCTAAGAACAGGTCTGACCACTGGTTGTATCATGTGCTAATCAAGTTACCATATTTGTACATGTGTTGGGAATTGGATTTTTCTTTTATTACACCTACTCTGAAAATCTGCAGCTTTTCCCATGGTGTAAGGATTCTTTGGCATACAAGTATTTTTTCTCCCTCTCTCTAAAACCGGCGGCCGAAAAAGGGAAGGATATTTTTTTGTTATTTGCGGTCAACTTTTTTCAAGCCACTTTCCATTTTCTCAACCACCTTTCCTCCTTTCCTCAAGAACACCGATCTCTCTCCTCTTCCTAAAACCCTTAAAACCCTGCCTCCTTCCTTCCTCAAGCTCTTCAATGGCACGAATTCCAGGCAATGGTGCATCCTCTGGTCGCAAATCCCGACACCCCTGCTCACTTCAAGTCGTGCAATCAAGAAAATGAAAAGGGATACTGCTCGATCTAATTACAGAGCCATCATTATCGCCAGCGGCAGCTACTCCGGTATGCACGTATGGTCTTTCTCCCTTTATCTTTCAATTTCGGAAAAGTGTTGATTTGAGGCCCGTAGGAATTGAACTTGAGGCTATACCCCCTGTTAAGTCGGTTTTGGGATGGGATTTAGTGCTGTATGAAACCCATATGATAGAGCAGAAATTCCCTGAAAAAAGTGGAGAATTTGTGACTGTGGAGGATTGGGTTGAGGAGCCTTATTTGCATGATGACCCTGCTTGTGACCTTGAAGAAGATGAACCTCCTCTACGGTTCACACGAACTGTGAAACCAACCCCAAAAACCACCCCTCAAATGGCAGCCAAACCATCCACTAGACGCAGAGTCAAGACCACCATAAGACCTATTGTGTCTCACACCACTACCCTGCGTCGGCCTCGTACTCGGAGTGTGGGTCCTGCCATCCCACTGGACCTACCCGAGCATAGGGTTGCTAGATCTTTAAAGAAGTCTAAATCCACTACTGAAATACTGTCCAAATCACCTGTGAAAACAGCCTCCAATACGCCTTCCCCAACTGTGCCCTCGAAGAAACTTACCCCGCAATGGGGTTTTCTAGAACAGGGGTCTGACCTGGGTGAAAGAAGTGAGGAACCCTCGAAAAAGAAATCAAGGAAATCAATAACCCAGGGGGAAAGGTATAGACATTTCCTGCAGAAAACCGTGGTGCAGGGGAAGATAGTGAAGGTGTTATACTTCCAAGAACAGGGCTTAGAGGTGCTCTTGGACAAATTGAGAGCATAAGGTTGGCTAGATATATTTACCAATACTAAGAGGGGCTACTTAGTACCTGAATTGGCCGAATTCTACACCAATTGTGTGGTCACTAATGGGATAGTGACTAGTTCTGTTCACGGTCGGGAACTTTGTTTTGATGCTGATAATTTGGGAGCTTGGCTTGGGGTACCCTCTAAAGGGTTTGATGTGTGTGTAAGGGAGGATAAAACTGTGCTGAGTAATGACCAACTGTTGGATCTCACCAGAAAGCCAGTCCAACAACCTGATCTAAGTGCACCTCGGTCTGTGAGAAAGGGGGAAATGCAGCCTTTACATCGGTTGTTATTCTAATTTGTCATTAAGAATGTGATTCCTTGAGGGTAGGGACGCAACCTTGCGGACCCTATGGACATGTGCCTTACTAACCTCTTCGATCGGGGACAGTCAATTAATTTGCCCGCTATCATGATTAGTCACATTGGACGGATTGCCAACACTTCCAAAAGTCATGATCTGGGCTATGGCTTTCTTTTGACTTCGGTGTTTGAGACTCTGGGGATCCCCTTGCAAAAGAGAATGGGCTTTCAGGTCACCGATGAAATAGGGAGTAATACTTTACTTGGGTGTGGATTCCAGATTAAGAAGAGTGATGGAACCGTGTTAGAACAAGGACCCAAAACACCTTTTGGCCCTGGTCCCAGTCCTATTTCTAGTGCAGCAGCGTCTTCCAACACTACCACAGTTGCGGCTCTCGTCCAGGACCAGCTCCATCTGAAGGAGGAGATTGCTGAAGTGAGGCAAGCACTGACTGAAGAAAAGGCCTTGAATGCACAGCGCCATGAGGATATTCTTGGTGCCCTCTCTGCCGTCACGGCCAAACTTGCTCCATCCTCCTCTTCTCCCTGATTCATCTCTGTTCTTTGCCTTGTTTCCACCAACACTGTTCGCTTTTCTGTTTGGTTACTCTTGATTCTGCATGTGATTGACAATGGTTATATCTGTTTTTAGTTTGGTTTGGTTATGCCATGCCCTTGCTTGCCTTTGCTGTTGTATGTTTATGTGTAACTGGGATGACTAATATCATTATGCACCATATACTTGACTGTATCACTATTATTTTCCCTCATTACCCATAGTGGTGGGTGCATCCCCCCTGAATTCATGGATGTGGCCTTCTACACCTTTTCGATGATGTCAAAAGGGGGAAAGATGAGTATGATCATGTTCTGATTAAAACTGCCTATTTTAAGTTGACTTTTTATTCTCATTATTCCCTCTTATGTGTATTGGATCCCTTGAACTCTTTTGGCACTAATGTTTTTGCCCTTTGCCTTGTCTCATTTTTAATGGTCAGTTGGTTTATCATCATCAAAAAGGGAAAATTTGTTGAACTCAGTTCGAAGGAGCTTGGAACATCAAAAGTAGAATATGTGCACAACATCAACAAAGTACAGGAGTCTTAGAGTCTTAGTTTAATCACTGATGGTATTCGTCTGGATTCTTGTTAATATGCCAATTAGAAGAACTTGACTTGACACTCACCTTGAAGGAATTTATTATGCCACTCAGAACACTGCTTAGAACAGGGTGAGCGATCAGGACTGCGGCGTTCTGAGGGCAACATATACAACTCGTGTTTTAAGATTTTCAAAGAGTTTTTCTAAATGACAAAATTCCTACAATATTTAGGATTGCTTTTTTGATAACGTTTTGTCTAGGAAAGAGTTCTTTCCTAAATAAATTTGGTTTTCCTAAAAAGATATTTTCAGAAGATTCTATCTTATCTTTTAAAATATCATTTCCTAAAAGGATATTGTTGAGAAATTTAAATCCTATTAGGATACTGAGTATTTTTGGGAGTTATTACAAAAATCAAATACCTTTTTGTAGGTGTAAAATCTCTTACCTCTCAACACTATGGTTCACGGTTTTTCAAGGCTAAAAATCGAGTTTTCTGTGAGCTCATTTTTCTGAGTGACAGACCTTCAAGGAGTGTGCTGAATTGAGTTGTCTCTATTGACATAATAGGGATTATAATTGTACCTTACATTTAGCTTGGTTAGAAGCACTTAACGTAAGGTGTTTTTTTCTATTCTTTTCTGTCATCAGTGAAGTTTAAAGTGTGTCCAAGTCTTGAGAAGATTTGGATGTGTTGGGTGACTAGCTCTTAGGTGCAGACTAGTTACATGTGTATGTAATGAGGGTCTCGGGGAGACTAAGTTACGTGGGTGACGTAGTCACGGGTGTTACAAAGTGTAACGAATTTGGTCCGTGTTAGTGAAAGCCTTTGCTGAAATCTTACTGAGGTAGGTCGTGGTTTTTACACCTCAATTTGGTCAGAGGTGGTTTTCCACGTAAAAATATTGTGTATTCTTTATTTCCGCATTCTGTTTTGTTTCTGCCTCATAGCAAACACCTCTCTAACCAGTTCTCACGAGTATTCTGAAACAAAACGAAAAAGTTGGAAGACACAATTCACCCCCCTTGTGTCCTTGTGAGCCTTGAATTCTAACAAGGAATATCACATCCTATATATGGATTGCATCCTAACAGAAAATTGAGATGCATATATGTTATATACCAATGACTACTGCCATCACTAATTTGAAAAAGACATAAAATAGTACATGTATTATTCAATTCCCACATGGCCTCGTTGATTTGGGAGCTCAATGTGGGGAGTTGAAATGGTATAACTATGCACAGAACAGGCCACAGCAACACCTCCCCAGGTAGGCTCTGGCTTGTCAAAGCATAGACTTGGCCACAGATCTTAAAGAAAATAACAAGTTGATCAGAAATTGGTATCTGGGTGCATGTATCACCCTTGAAAATTATCTTAAGATTGGTTTAGAAAAATCTAGATGTTAATATAAACACATATGCAATACGCTATTTTAAAATTACAGGGTTGTGATTCTTTTTGAGGATACTCGTTTCGAGGGAATAGAATTATGAGTATAGGTCATGTAAAAACTAATTAACATTTGTTGTACTGTAGCAGGAGAGAATAATTGTAGAAAAGGCAACCATTGTTCTAGCCTAACTCAAAGTCAACATTTTGATTCAGCCCAAATCAACTGGCACTCATACATGCATCACGTATATTAAGTTATTCACTAACATAACCCATTCAACACAAATAAAGAAGACACATGTTGCAATTGTATAACACAGGGACAAAACAAGGTCAACTTTCAGATAACTGAGATGACATTGCCCAATTCAGAACAAGCCTCCCTCAGCAAATGCTCATTCACACAATTATCACTTTGAACACTTCCAGATTCTGCATCTATAATATGAAATCATAATCAGACCACAACAACAAAATCTGCTTCAAACCAACAGGGATCTCAGAAGGTACTACCACCAATCCAGACTGCTTTACACAGAAATGGCCAAGCTAACATTGTTTGCACTGATCGCAATGCTGATGGTGGTAGCACCACCTGCATTGGGTCAAGAAGACCCCAAGTGTGTGACCGAGCTTGATGCCTGTGGCCCGTTCATCAACTCAACCATTGCCAAGCCACCAAGCGAATGCTGCACCCCCCTCAAGAGTGTCCTCAAGAACGAGATCCCCTGTCTTTGCGGCATCTTTAGCAACCGTGACTTGATCCAGAGCTTGAGCCTCAATGTGACCGAGGCTCTAACTCTTCCTAAGCGTTGTGGCATTGACTTTGATTTGATCGCTGCCTGTGAAGGTACGACATTACCCAGTCTTTTTTTCTTGCTTGTTATAGCTATGTACGTATAATTGAGCCGAGCTCATTATGCATTCACACTTACGTTTGTAATTTTGTGTGTTACAGCTCTTGCTAGGACTCCAGCAATGGCTCCTGCTCCGGTTGAGCACAAACCTCCCCACAAACTCCCACACTCTCCCTCTACAACAACGTCTGTTGCTGCAGCCTCAGCTCCAGGTAAAGAAATTTCAACTTGACCTAACAAAATTATTGTGTGCTCCAATATTGGACTGACCTTATACCTAAAACCAGACATGGCTCTTTCCGAATCAATCCAATTTGCTCCTAGCAATATATATTGATTAGATCACTAACACAAGACGGTTCAAATGGGGTTCTAACACTTGTTTCCATCAAGCAAGTGTTAAGTTTGAGTCTTATAAATAGAAAAAAGATGTGATAGAAGAGTTCTATCCATTTATGGATCAATAATTTCTTCACTTTGATAAAACAAATGTCCAAGATTTAAAAAATACATATTGATTGCATTTATTGCACAAACCTTTTAAACATAGCCACATACAGATGTACGACTCAATGGGAACACAATCCGATCGATGTTGCCAAATTTAATTGAACTCCGAACAATCGGGTTTCCAAATGTAACTTATGTACGTGGTTGTCTGTATACTAGCTTTATGTTTTTATCGAATGGAATGTAGATGCTCACTAAATCTATAAATTAAAACGGTGCAGGCCCAAACACAGGCAATGCACCCAGCAAGATGGCGTCAATTGGATTAGTTCTTGGATCGTTCTTGCTTGTGGCTACTTTGATGTGCAACTGAGGGGCTTCCACTTACTTTTAATTGTTCCGTTAGACAATTGGTATTACCGGGTGCATAATGTGAGCCATAATCTCTGATTTCTGCTGTGCTAGCTTTTGCACAAGTGTTGTGCACATTTTGTCTCTTTCCTTCTGTAATCCCTAAACAGTGATGTGCACATGACTTATTTGTGATGATCTTTTATGTTACGAAAAATTAAATAATAATTCGAGCAATGATATGTATAAACGTGAATGGATGTAGATATTTGAGAAAGATAAAAGTAAGACCAATAAATCAATGGCAGGTACAAGATTTTTGAGTGGAAACCCAAATAGGGAGAAAACGACGGGCGACAACGATACAAAATCCATTATAATAGGAGAGTACAAAGATGAATCTCAAAGCAAATACCCAAAGAAAAGATCAACAAGGTGATTACAAAATCACCTTAAAGACTCTCATAAAATGGCTAGAAAGGGCTAGTATTGGGAGGTACTCCAAAATGCCTTAATATGCCTACAAAACGCTGCATATGGTTTGATGATAGTCACACCATTGCCTGCACTAGAAATGCCAATTTGGAGAGTTCGGAATTGAAGCTCTCTCAATAAAGAAGGAGAGACCAATGTTGAAGATTAATTCATCAACATAAAAGCTCATAAAAGGATACATGAAAGTTGAGTTTATGATCTTGAATTAAACATCCATATAAAAACCCATAAAGGAAGCCATCAATTTTTATGAAATCGCCACAAACAACCGAGAAGACATGACAAATTTCGGGTCACTTAACCCAACATTTTCTATGATCCAAGCCCGCCTTCCTTTTTTCATTCCATTTGAACTTCCTTGAACACTGTCTCTAGTTCCCTGTGACTCAGAAGCGGATGTGATTGTAACTTACTAACAAAACTTGATCCAGCCAAGCACCCATTAACAAAAGGGTAGGATGTGGTAGGGTTGGACATTGATTTTGGGCTTTTAACCGAATTGGATCCAGTTTTAATTATAACCGAGTAAAATGAATAGACAACTCCCACATATAACTGATATGACTTAATTAATTAAATTTATATGGACCACTTGTCCAATAAATGAATACTCAACCCATCATATATATATATATATGTATATATATATATATATATATATATGTATATATATATATATATATGTATATATATATTGAATGCTATAACCTAAACATGTTAAAATACAGAAGTGACTTAATTTTTCAATAGTGATTGTAGGAATTAAGAGAAACTAACGTATGAACACCAGCAAGAATATGTGAATAAAGTTTTTAAGAATTTTAGACCTTTTTAAGAGGGAAAAAAAATAAAGTGTCACATTAGATCATGTGAATGAACTCACATTGATGGCTTTTGATATCACAGCGAAGACGAAAGTTCGAGTTTTTGCTTATGTTAGCCATTTGCTCTTTACAATTCAAAAAGAGTTAACGGAAGACCGAAGTCACGAAGTCAAAGTCTATGGCCCAAGTCCACACGTTTTACAGCTTTGACGCATCCACCAATCGGGCCATCCAAAAACAGGCACGTAGTGGGACGTCTCACTGCCGAGTACGACACCCAACCTGGCCCAAATCCACCTACCCACCCTCAGGCACACCCGCAGCATAAATAAAAACAATTGAACACAAATATACAAAAACAAAAACAGAAAGACCAACCCAGAGACACGAAGTCAAACTTTACAGGGACTGAGAAATCGATCATGACCCAGATGAGCAGTCAAGGGTGGTGGCTGGTAGCGGTGCTCACGGCGGCTCTGGCATCATCTACGGCGGCGCAAGGTGGTGGAAGCTCCCAAGGGGCGTCGTGCGCATCGAAATTGACGGGATGTGTGGATTACATAAACGGGACCAGAACGCCGCCGCCGGAGTGCTGTGGGCCGCTGACGGAGGCGGTGACGAACGAGAGAGAGTGTCTCTGCAACATCTACAACGACACCACTTTGCTTCAGGCTTTTCATATCAACATCACTCAAGCTCTTAACCTCCCTAAGCTCTGCCACATCGATACTGGCAAAAATGCCAACATTTGTGAAGGTTTAGCCCCCTTTTTTTAACTAATTAACTTGGGCATCCTTTTCTTTTCTCTTTTTTTTTTTTTAATAACTGGGCTAGATTTTTTTGTTGTTGTTAATATTATGATTTTTTTCTTTTTTCTTTTTGGGTCATGTATTCAGGTAAATCGCCATCGTCGTCTTCAACTGGGTCAGCCTCACCATCCCCAGGTAACAAATTAGCTAATTTTTTGGAATTAAGGCCCTGTTCTTTTCGTTGTTAAATCTAAATTTATCAATCTTAATTAATTTTAGTCTATGTCAACTCATTTCAACTAATTTTAACCAATTTCAATCTACTTCAACTAACTTCTACTCACTTTTAACAAAAAATACCTACTTTAATCTACTTCTATCAATATCAACCAACTTCACCCATTTTCTAACGAAAAGAATGGGCCTTAAGAGGTAGGCAATGTCTCAGTTTTTAATCTGGTTATATGCAATTATGATCTTTTTTTTTTAAAATTTTAAAAAAATGTGAATGACAGTTAAATAAATAACCAAGATATACAATTAAGATACTTGAGAGTTAAATTTTCAGGTTGGATATGGTGGATATATGGTTCAAGTTGTTGAGCTATTTATGAATTTAGTAATGAAATTATTGCTGTTAGTTGGGGTTGGGTTTGAGTCTCGGATATATTCCAAATCTTATGACATATAGCATATAGCCATCAGATTCTCACCCTGTTTTGGGTGTGATCTGTATATTGCATATTTGCAGTGCTAATTTAAGAGTTATTTGACTCATTTTCGTATGAAGAAGACTTAAGTAACGAACTTGCAAGTTAATCCTGGTAGTGGCTGCTATGCTTAGGCTAATTGTTATTGGCATTTCAATGACTCATTAAGGAAAATGGGAAATACCAGGTGTTTGAAAATCAAGCAACTGTTTAATGTATGCTTCAACTATTTTGGACAAAATTAGCTGTTTTCGAAACATAAGGTAGCCTCAATATTTTTAATTTGGGTCCTAAAATTTGGGTTTAAAAAGTAAAAGGCTATTTGTTAGCTTGTTAATTCTTTTAATTTGGATCCAAAAATGTTATTTAAATAACTACTCCGTGATATTCAAGCACTAATTTTGTCATTGAAAAAAATCTAATATCTCTATTCAATTAAAGTCGTAGGGGGGCTCAAAAAATATGTATGCCTCGAGTCCTAAGATCTTCATAAGGATGCTGAAGATTTTTTTAAAGTCAATTTATTTAGGTGGTGCCTAATTTGTTCTACAAAATTAGCTCTTTAGAGAGCAAATAACGGTTTAGAAAGTATCTCTCCAACAAAAGATATTGAATTTTCAGGACTAGGAGAGAGAATTACAAACCTTCGAAACTTTTCTCCCCAAAACCTAGGGAACCCTAACCCTAGTTTTTGTGAGAGCTTCTTGCCTCCCTCCGGTAAGGTCGCCGTTGAGAGTGATTCCCTCCAGTGTGTGCGGGTTTGTGCTTCCCATTTGTTAGTGTGGGACCACCGTCTTCTTTGGTGCCCCTGGTTTCACGAAGCCTTGTTCGACCCTACTGAGTCCGACGTAATAGCATCGGCAACACACCTTGCTTGACTCCGAAGCTACCCGTGCCAACGATGGCAACAGGACTCGAAGAGGCGTGATAGAATTTGAGATTGATAGCAGATGAAGAACAGATTGTTATTATTGACGACGAAGAAGACAATGCGAAGGATGAGCAAATTGCACTATATATGTTAGGACGTCTACACACAAAGATTGCCTTCAATGCAAAAGCCATGAAATCGGCGTTGCGCATTGTGTGGAAACCTGCAAAAGGCATAGTCATCCGTGACTTAGACGTGAATCTGTTTGTTTTTCAATTCTTCAACCAGGCAGACAAAGCGTATGCTCTAAATGAAGGCCCTTGGGGCCTTGATGGGCACTTACTCCTCTTAAAATAGATGACTGGGTTAGAAATTCCCTCGGAGGTAACTTTCACGGTAGCATGCTTTTGGGTCAAAGCCTAAAACGTCCCAGGCAAGAAAGAAACCACATCCTTTGCTCGAATCCTTGCCTCCAATATTGGGGAATTATTCAGCTGTGACGAGCTACCACGAAAGGAATAGACAAAGCCCTTTGCTTCCGTGTTGACATCGATATATCCAAGCCGCTTCAGAGAGGGATCAATGTCATGGTTGCCGGAAAACTCGTGTAGATCCGATTCAAGTATGTAAAACTTCCAGATTTTTGCTATGGATGTGGTAAATTAGGGCATGTCTTGAAAGGCTGCGACACCATCGAAGCCGATGAGGACGACCCTAACTTACAATATGGCACATGGATGAGAGCTTTCCCACTAAAATCACGTAGGCGCAACGCCGAAAGCGAATTACTAGAGGAATGACGACTCTTCTCGACATTCCACGAGTCACGTTCCCAGCCTACTGTCCGCCAAAAAACTCCTCTTTGACAACCCAACTTACGAGAATACCGAATCATTGAACATGTTTATCGATGCTGATGCTACTATAACAGTAAGAAAAGAAGCATTTAAACGTAAGCTGGAGGATGCCCACCTTCGAAAGAATAGTGACTATAAAATTCGCGTTATTGTGGTTAGGGTTCCTGAAACATCATCATCGTTCTGTTCCAGCGAAGGTTGTTGAGCAACCCCGCCTAGCGCCATGAATGTAGTTTGCCTTAACTGTTGGGGCCTAGATGCGACCCAGGCAGTTTCTGAACTTAATGGGCCTTTACGAAGATTGGCGCTTAAATTGGTCTTCCTTTCAAAGACCAAGAAAAGCAAGATCGAGATGAAAAATTTCTTACCTGAGTTTGTTAATTTTAGTGGGAATTTTGTTGATGCAAAAGGAAGTTCAGGCAGCTTAGGCCTCCTATGGGACAAAGAGGTGAAAGTGCGATTCTTATCATGTTCTTTACATCACATTGACGTCATTGTGCAATGGGTGGATGATAAGGTTACTTGGCGATTCAGTGGCATATATGGATGGTCGGAAAGATCACAAAAATGAAAAACGGGAGAACTAATCTCTGACTTGAGCAATCATTCCGTCTTACCATGACTTGTTGGCGGTGACTTTAATGAAATATTCTTTCACAGTGAAAAGGGGGGTCCCCCAAATCTCAAACTGCCATTGATAGCTTATCGACAATGGGCTCTATGACCTTGTATATTCAGGTTATGACTATGCATGGTGCAACTATTAGCATAATGGAGTCGTGGTTGAAGAAAGACTGGACCGCTACTGTGCCAATATCAATTGGTCTTTGTATTTCCCGAATGCTCATGTGACCCACATTGACTACGACATATCAGACCATCTCCCTATGTTGCTCAAGTGCAATCCCAGTTCAAACGGGCCCAGTCACCGCACTAGAAGATTTCACCTTGAAAATATGTGGTTCACAGACCCATCATGTAAGGAGATTGTGGCCTCCGCTTGGTCGTTGGTCTTACAATCTGATCCTGTCGATAATCTCTTGGTGCGGATTGCAAACTGTTCACGTGAGCTCACCACGTGGAACCACCGCACCTTTAGTTATGTAGGCAATGAAATTAAAAAATTGAAACACATTTGAGGCTGGATACCAATGCCATAAGTCGGCGTCAGACCCTTAGCGAGATACAAGAATGGAGGAAAAAGGAGGAAATACTTTGGTGGTAAAGAGCTCGCTCTGATGATCTTAAATACGAGGATACTAACACTCGATGGTTTCACTCCCGAGCCAATATAAGAAGAACGAAAAATATGATATCGGGACTATTGGATGATCACGGTATACATCACACTAGTCATGAGGACATAACTGGAATTGTCACTAGCTACTATAGTGACTTATTTACCCCCTCCCAACCTTCGAATTTTGATGACGTATTAGCCTGCATCCCAACTCGGGTCACTGTAGAAATGAATGACTCACTATGCCGTCCATACACCCATGAAGAGGTTGATTTCTTACATTTAAGGTGCCTTCACTCAGGGCCGACTCATATCTGATAACGTTCTCATTGCCTACGTGGTCCTACATGTTATGTGAGGTGACACAAACCTGGAAGGTTCTATGGCGGTCAAACTTGATATGTCAAAGGAATTTGATAGAGTGGAGTGGACCTTTTTGTCCAGTATTATGTTGAAGTTGGGATTCAAGCAAGAATGCGTCAGTCTAGTCATGAGATGTGTCAAATCAGCTTCCTTCTCATTCCTCATCAATGGCTATCCTAGTGGTCATATTATTCCAAGCAGAGGCATTCGACAGGGAGATCCCCTCTCCCCCTTCCTCTTCCTGTTTTGCTCTGAAGGTCTAACTGGTCTTATCACTAATGTAGTTGAACGCGGAATGCTTCGAGGCTACAACATCTGTGCCCGTGCCTCGGTTATCTCACATCTCTTATTTGCAGACGATGTTATCATCTTTTGTGGTGGAGATCATTTATAGGCTGACAAAGACCATTCTGTGCACATATGAGAAAGCCTATAGGCAAATGGTCAATTTTGCCAAGATTGATGTATCTTTCAGCAAAGGAGTTTCAGCTGAACGCATAAATCAAGTTAAGCTCATTCTTGACATAAGGGAAGTACTATCACACAACAAATATCTTGGAGTCCCCACCTTCATAGGTAAATCCCAGAAGAAACCTTTTGTATTCCTGATAGACTGCATCAAAAAATGCATTTAGGGTTGGATAGACAAACTGGTCTCCTGGCAGGAAGGGATGTGCTGATAAAGGCAGTCGCGCCAAGCTATCCTAATCTACATCATGAGTGTCTTCAAGCTCACCAAAGAGGTTTGGCATACGATTCAATCACGATTATTCATTTATGGTGGGGTCACAACTAGGAAGATCGAAAGATTCATTCGCTCAGTTCGAGGAAATTATGCAAATCAAAAGATGATGGGGGGGCTCGGGTTTAGGGACATGGAGGCTTTTAATACTGCGTTGCTGGCAAAGCAACTTTAGACGTTAATTAAGACCAATACGTCACTTGTGGCACATCTTCTAAGCACAAAATACTTTCCTGATGGTAATATCTTTAATGCCTCGCTTCGGACTCGATCGAGCTACACATGGCGTTGCTTGTTTGCGGCAAGAGTTGTTGTCCTACGCGGATCTCGTTGGCTCGTGGGCAGCGGATATTCTTTTAATATTTGGGCCGCCAGGTAGTTGCCTTTGCCGCGGTCTTTTAAGCCCATAACTCCGCGAGAGGCTCATTTCGGAAATCACAAGGTCACTGACCTTATTGATCACGCCAATGGCTGTTAGCGCAAAACTTTGGTGAAACTCATCTTTCTACTATGTGATGCCGACCTCATCTTGATTATGCTGCTTTGTGAGTCCTAGCCCTTGAACAAACTTATTTGGCACTATAACTCGCATGGCCTTTTCTGGGTACAATCGGCCTATCATATGCTCATGGGAGATGCAGTCGACAGCTCTGGCTCGTCTTCTTCCTCGAAGAACAACGGCTGGCGGCGTCTTTGGAGATGCAACATACCTCCACGAATTAAGCTATTCGGCTGGTGAGCAAGCATGGACATCCTCCCCACGGCACATAACATATCCTCACGCGTCCCTGGCTTCTCGATGGCCTGTAGCGTGTGCGAGCACCCCGAAGAAATGGATATCCATGTCGTGCTCGAATGCCTTCTTACCACCCATATTTGGGAGGGTTGTGATGGCCTCGTGAATGATATATGGACTACCAAGTTTCGTACATTGGCGGATTGCATTGTTCAAAGCTGGTGAGATTCTTGAACAGGATGCTTTTGGGACTTTTTAGCTGTTTGTTGTCTTAAATTTATACCGCAAGTGCATGGCTTAGTTGTAGCTAGAAACTGGCGAGTACAGGTCGTGTTCACAGGGAATTTTTTTTCTATCACCAAATTCGACTTATAGCATTCAATTTAGGCAAAAGTCTACTTTAGTTGAGTGATACTAGATAGCAGTATTATTCTACTGAAAACTAATGAATTTATCTAATTGAAAAATGACAAAGGTCTTGGATTGGGGTTCACCACACTATTACGCTATATGAATTATAAACTAATTCATATAAACCTGCCCATGAAAATAATTGAAATGGAGGGGATTATAATTTGAAGCGCATATATGTCTTCTCTTGAAGGTCAATAGACTAACTAAATAAATCCTAGTTGTCTATTTTCATTAAACTAGGATTATCAAAGTCATAAGATTAAGTAGTCAAATATTCCCAATTGAAACCCTAACTGTTTTCACGTCAGGAAGATCAATCGCTCACAAAGTCGCACTAGATAAATGATTCAACCTTCGTTGATCTCCTGAACCCTAATTAAGAATAGTGAATAAAACTCTTTCAAGCAATTGAACAAATACTTGGCACACTCGGCGAGATTTCAAACCACAAACCTGGGTATGATTCACAAAAACCTAGAGCATGATTCAATTTTGCATAATTGGAGCTACTCCCAATTCAAGACTAATACTTTAGCCTCTAATCATATTGATAATCACAAACAAGAATAAATATCTAGAAAACATCACTAAAGGTGCAAACTTTAATTGAGAACGCGAGAGAAGGAAGAAAGAAAACATACTTCAATTGATTGCTAAGATCAATCGCGTAATTCACACTTAATTAAACTCTTAAATCTAATATCTAAAAGTTTGTGAAAGTACTTAAAATTTCGAAAGCTAAAAATCGCCTCTATCGAATGCTCTAAAGAAGTTACTAGATAATCCCCAAGAGCACCCCGAAAACGATATAAGTCGCGCAGAAATTAAAGTGGCACGGTCGTGCCACTCGGCACGGTGGCACCGTGCCATTTCTCTAGAACATTTCTGCTAAGATTGTGGCTTGGCACAACCGGGCTTCATGGAATGGGGTCCCCATGCCAATCCTCTCGATCTAGCCAATCTCTTCCTTGGCTTGAAATTCGTTTTCTTGACCCTGCTTTCAACCAATATCAGTGGATTTTCTTCTTTTCTTCGGATAGGAACTCCTGAAAATATGAAACATCTTATATGAGCAAATTTAGGGTGAAGGGGGCTAATTCGACCCTTACACTTTGAAGTTTAACACAAAAATCATTGAGAGAATGGGTAAAAAATGGATTCAAAAGAGGTGAAAATGAAGATTTGTCAACTCTTCTATGCTTATCTCTTGCTTGTCCTCAAACATGGTTGTTAATCAAGAATCAATCGGGAGAGGCACACCTCAATATAACAACCTCCTCAGGCAAGCGGTAATAGCTTGATCGATAAGTGTGGCGACCCACAGCTGTGAGACTCAACACGGGCAAAACGCATCTTTTCAAACCAAAACAGATGTGATAGAATGTGAATCGTTGGACTATGATGCAAGCGCAAATACCCCATATTAAGTCGCTTGGACGTGTCAAGTTTCCCGCCCCAATTGTTGGTGAACTAGGCAGACTAGTAGGTCCTCACTATATGGGTGAAAATGCGAATGCTTCTCTCTGTGTTTATGGTAAAATATTCACTCAAAACCGCCCCAATTGCATGCAAACTACCATAGGCTTGGTTAAACTCTCAATTCTCCATCCATGCAGTCAAGTGCACGAATGCCAATAATGAGGACTTGCCAGGGTCACAACGTGGTGGGAGTTGAAGGTAAGGAAGGGCATGATTTGCGTAAGAGGAGCTAATCAGCCAAGTAGTGAGCAATTAATAATAATTCCGAACCAACCACACAATCATTGCCATTAACTTCACAGTTTAATCATCAGGGGAAGGACTGAGACTAGTTTCCACATATAACTGAAATTCCCTATGCCAATCATTTTATCCACATTTTTTTTCTTCTTTCTTTTTTTCTTTCATTACTCTTCTTTCCTTTCTTTTATTTCTCCTTCTTTTTCTCCCCCTTTTTTGAAAGAGGAAAGGAATGGCATAGGTTACAAGTAGTTTCAACTTCAATCCCAAAAGGCAAAGCTCTAACAAGGCAATCCACACCGAAGTGCACCGACAAGCATAATTTCCAAACAAAAGAACTCACAACATTGCTTTACTAACTTGGCGAAGGGTAGGATTGATTATTTTGGTCCGTGATTTAAGTAGATATGGGTGAATCATATGAGAGGAAAAGGCTCAAAGGGGTTCACAAAAAGAGCTATGACTAGGTAAGGTGGCTTTTAGGCTCATATGGTTTACAAATCAAACAAATGCCTCAATCATATTAGTACTATGCACATGCCAGATGCGATTTTGAAGAGAGTAAAGCTGAGTTCTAGAGATGCACACAAAAGAGGGGTAACCCTCATGAAAAGATGTTCAAGACCATGTAAAATGAATGGTCAGTTAGGCTCAGAAAGTCTCACATGCGTCTCTTACCACAAAATACAAACTAGTTCAAAAGGTTGGTCAACAATAAGAGTTCAACCATTTCACATCAAAGCAACTCTCAAGGGCAAATACACAAGCACACAAGACCCAGCAATCACAATATTGTCACAACCAATTCACAAGATTTTGTCCCCAATCAAGTCTCATTTGCCACAAATTGCCACAATAACCGATCCAGACCATCACCTCTTGAACATCATCATCAAAGAGTTTTTAACAACAATATTTTTCTTTTTTTTTTTCCTTTTTTTTTTCCAAAGCAATAAACATAACTAGAGGATCAATAAGCAAATAAATAAAGAGAAGAGTTAGAAGGATTACCTTGTAATCTTGTAGAACCCTACTCAACACATCTCTACTTTAGATCCATGGTTAAGAGAAAGATATATACAATGCATCTCCTACCTAAATGCAATGTCCTACATGCCTATTTAGTGCAAAAAATAAAACTATGACTAATGCATCTTAGGAATGCATCTAAGCTAGAATGAAACCTAAGATTCTAAATGCAAGCATGCTAGATGTAGGGAGATATATGCACACTACGACCAATCAGAAGTCAGACCCAAACCCACCAAAAATGCATTAGTTATCATGGAGCTCATGAGCTCACCCCCCATGCTTGAACTGTTCATTGTCCCCAATGAAAAGAATAGCCATTAGAAGTGAAGAGGAGGGGGTACAACTTACAATTACCGGGTCCCATCGGGCCTAGGAGGCGGCCAAAAATGCGGAGAAAATGGTAAGAAGGTGGATGAATAGCCTTGATCGAACGATGGAAATGACGACAAGCCCCCTTGATCGCTCGACAAGGTGCGAAAACGCTCCTTCAACTGCCGAATGGACTTGAATTGTCACCATATCAACTCGTTCATTTGCTTCCTCTCTTTGTACTCTCGGGCTTCCCTCATTGCCTGCTCCTCTTGTTGAATCGCCTCCGCTCGCGCTCTTCTTGGCGGTCGACAAACCCCCGGAAGTATGTGACTCTCTCCTCAATGCACTCCATTCGCCAGAGAGACGATGGATGTCATCACGCATACTAATGCACCCTTCTCGAACACAGGAGACCTCCAGTTGGAGGGCGGAGAATGATTGGAGGAAGGCAGGGTCAAATGGCATGTACACCAGAGAAGAAGACCCGCCGGTCTCCAGGGTGCGTGGTGGGTTAAATGGGGGTGGTGGTCGTGGAATGGGTTCATCTTTAACATGAATGCCTTCGGGCTTGGGTCCCTCTTGACCCTCGTCAACATCATCCTCATCCTCCTCATCATCATATTCCGCTTCCTCATCATTGACAGCCTGATCCTCCCTAGCAAGCACAATCTGCCTAATAATCACTCTATCATAATTCTAGTTTCTCTTATTTGACACCGTGGTGTGCTCAATGTTAGGAAGAGTAAAGAAGATTTGTTTGTGATAGTGATGCGGATGGTGCCACCCCGGTTATCAATTATGGTCATGTGCTGGAGGGTACCAGTGTCGAGGTAATCTCCAAGGAAGTGAGGCTCGAAATGGGAGAGTTTGTCACCATGGCCTAGGGCGATGCCGATAGCGGTGACGGTACCCCTAATGCTCAGGATATTCTTGTGGGTAGTCTTGTCCACTTCCGTCAAGTGACGGATGATGAAGGCCCGGGTGTACATGGGAGTGTCTAACAATGCACACCAAATTATAGACAACTCCTCTTTCCAACGCCAATTTTGGTTATCGTTACGATCGAAAATGATATTCGTGGCCAAACCTTGAAGGTAGCGGAGATTGATATTACAAATGTCAGTGCCTTTGGCTTGTCGGAGATCGAAAGCTGTAGGTCTCCCAAATCTATCCATATGGGTCTTTCGTTTGAAGCAAGTAATGCTCAACCAAATGGGGGCCGATCTCCATAGGGGTGGAACATCCCTATATGCACCCTCAACCACCGGGAGCTTCAACAACTCATTAAACATCTGTAAGCTCATGCGATGGTCGATCTTAAACATGCGAAATGTAATGTCTACCTCTTGACCCTATACGTGCCATTCCAATTCACATTTAATGAACTCAAAAACTCTAACAGTAAGCAGTTGTAAGAGGTGCATTGCATCCTAATTTATTTCATCCACCCCAAATTGCGGATCAAACTAATCATCTCATCAAGTAATTTCAAATTCTTCAAAGCGTCCGCATGAAAGAACTTTTGTTCAATAGTCTTCCTAATGGTCAACATTGTCATACCGGGTTCGTTGTTCATTATATTAACAAAATGCAAACCCCTAATACTAGCAGGAGGAATCAGAGGGTAAGCATCCTTATTACCTTTGGCAGAGGAGGGAGCAGTAGAAGATGAGGGAGCCCTTTGAGCCTTCTTGGGTAGTGATGGGTCGTTAGAGTCTTCTCCAAGCCTTTTCTTATCCATGGTGAGTATTTGAAGTAGATCGGGTCCTTAGGAAGATGAGAGAGGCAAATTTCCGCGCTGTACGACTATCAACCTCAATAATGGAGGCTAGGGTTTTAGAGAGAGAAAGTGATGGATGAAGGAGATGAAATTAGGGGAAATTGGGGAAAATTTGAGTGGGAAGGAAGGATTTGTGAGGGGGTTGGGTGAGTTTGAAAGAATAATTGGGGATTTGGGGGTGAATTTGGGTAGAAAGTGAGTGAGGCTATGAGAGGGCATCGGTAGAGAGAGAGAGAGAATAAGAGGAAGAAGGTTGAAGGAAGAATGAGGAAGAAGAAGGGGAAATCGGGTTATGTGCCCGAAAATAATGCAGCACGGGGGCACCGTGCCATTTCTCTGGAAGCGTTTCTGTGGTTTCGGTTGTGGCACGGCCATGCCCGTAACCACGGGGTACCCGTGCCAATTTGCTGCCTACAGTTTCTTCGCTTCCCTCGCTTCCCTCTTTTTTTTTTTTTTTTTTTTTGAAATTGTGGGATGGCATGGGCATACCATCAGGCATGGGGTACCCATGCCAACTTGTTGCCTCTTAAATCCGGCCTTTGGAGTTGTGCTTCCGTTTTTCTTGTTTTTTTCGTTCTTTTCCTCTTTTTTCTTTGCTCTTTTTTTCTCTTTTTGCTCTTTTTTTCCAAAAGCAGTAAAACTTAGGTTGCCTCCCAAGAAGCGCTTGTTTTAGGTCCCGAGCTTGACCGTGAAGAGCCTCTAGGAGGAAGAGACATCGGGGAAGGCACAAGCGACCTTCCCCTCAAGCGATTCACCGACAATGTAATGCTTTAATCGAGACCCATTCACCTTGAAAGAGACGGTGGCCTCCATGCCGATCGCAATGGCTTTGTAGGGATAGACCTTCAACACCTTGAAAGGGCACGACCATCTAGAACGAAGTTTGCCCGGGAAGAGCTTTAAACGAGAGTTGAATAAGAGGACTAAGTCACCTTCCTAGAACTCACGACGGTAAATGAACTTGTCGTGCCATCGCTTCGTTCTCTCCTTGTAAATTCTAGAACTTTCATAGGCATCCAAACAGATTTCCTCAAGTTCATTCAACTGCAGCAATCTTCGCTCTCTCGCGGATTTCAAGTCAAAATTCAAGTGCTTAATGGCGCAATAGGCCTTGTGCTCTAATTCCACGGGAAGGTGGCATGGCTTACCATAAACTAATCAGAACGGAATGGTCCTGATTGGAGTTTCAAATGCAATCCGGTAAGCCCAAAGAGCGTTATCAAGTTTGTCCGTCCAGTCCTTGCGGGATTTCGCAACCGTCTACTCCAAAATTAACTTAATTTTTCGATTAGAGATCCCGACTTGGCCGCTTGTCTGAGGGTGGTAGCCTAAGCCATATTTGTGATGCACTCCATATTTCTTCAATAAAGCCTCCAGTTTATTCTCGATAAAGTGCGTCCCGTTATCACTGATAGGCACCCTCGTAACCCTGAAACGAGGAAAAATTATCCTCTTAAATAGCTTAGCCACTACTTGCGAGTCATTATTAGGGCTAGCTATGGCCTTCACCCATTTAGAGACATAATCCACCGCGACCAAAATGTACTTGTTGCCCCGGGAGGATGGGAAAGGTCCCATGAATTCAATGCTCCAAACATCGAATATCTCCACTTCAAGGATGGACTTGAGGGGCATCTCATTCTTCCAGGAGAGGTTTCCTATCCTCTGGCAACAGTCACATGAAAGAACATAGCGATGAACGTCCTTGAATAGTGAAGGCTAAAAGAATCAAGCTTGGAATACCTTTGCGGCAGTCTTAGTTGCTAGCATGTCCTCCACATGGAGAGTCGTGACAAAGAGAAATCACGCTCTGAATCTCCTCCTCAGGGAGGCAACACCAGTAAATCCTATCCTTGTAAAGCTTGTAAAGAAAATGTTCCTCCCAAAAGTAGCGCTTTACATTATGGAAGTAACTTTTTCTTTTGATGGGATGACAGATCATGTAACAGGATCCCTAAAGCTAGGTAGTTTGCAATGTCAGCAAACCATGGAGCTCGACTCGTAGAGATGGCCAGCAAGTACTCATCAGGGAAGGCATCATGATCCCGGGCTCTCCACAATAAGTCAGGAGAGATGGTTAGCAATCACATTCTCAGCCCCTGCCTTGTCCTTAATTTCCAAGTCAAACTCTTGTAAGAGTAGTATCCACCGGATGAGGCGAGGCTTAGCGTCCTTCTTCTCAAGGAGGTGCTTGAGTGCGGAGTGGTCAGTGTGCACATAACCTTGGAGCATAGAAAGTAAGGTCAGAATTTCTCCATTGTGTACACAACTGCAAGCAGCTCCTTCTCAGTTGTTGTGTAACTCTGCTGAGTCGCATCCATTGTTCTACTGGTATAATAGATCACTACTAACTTCTTGTCCCTGCGCTGCCCCCAAACTGCCCCCATCGCATGGTCACTGGCATCACACATGCTCTCGGGAGATCCCAAGCAGGTGGTTGTATGATGAGGGTAGAAATCAGTGCCTGTTTAATCCTGCAAAAAGCCTCATGACACTCATCAGTAAACACAAACGGGGCATCCTTGGCTAAAAGTTGGATGAGAGGTTTAGCAATCTTGGAGAAGTCCTTGATAAAGCGGCAATAAAATCTCGCGTGACTAAGGAAACTCTGCACCTCTTTAACTGATGTGGGAGGGGGGTAATGACTCAATAACCTCAATTTTAGCTTTATCAATATCGATGCCCCTAGCAGGGATAACATGTCCTAAAATCATCCCTTTTGTACCATGAAGTGACACTTCTCCCAATTTAACGCTAGATTGACTTCTTCACATCACTGGTGTACCTTAGTTATATTTTCTAAACACAAGTCAAAGATACCTCCATAGATGGAGAAATCATCCATGAACACCTCAATGATGCTCTCAACAAAGTTGGAGAATATGACAGTCATACATCGTTGGAAGGTGGCGGGGCCATTGCATAACTTGAAAGGCATTCTTCGATAAGCAAAAGTACCATAAGGGCATGTAAAGGTTATCTTCTCCTGTCATCGAGTTAGATTGGAATCTGAAAGAAGCCAGAGTATCCATCCAGATAACAGAAGAAGGAATGCCTTGCTAGCCTTTCCAACATCTGATCAATGAAAGGGAGGGGGAAATTATCTTTTCAGGTGGCCTGATTTAATCTATAATAATCAATGCACATTCGCCACCCGGTCACAGTTCTGGTCGAGATGAGCTCGTCACGCTCATTCTTACCCTTTTTAGGAACTACCTGAACTGGACTCACCCATTCACTATCTGAGATAGGATAGATGATCTCAGTATCAAGCAATTTGATAACCTTCTTTTCACGACCTCTTGTATATTAGGATTTAAACGGCGCTGAGATTGTCGGGAGGGTCGATAACCTTCACAAGAAAGATGCAGTGTATGCAAAGTGAAGGACTGAGTCCTTTAATATCATCAATATTATAACCGATGGCACCCCTATGCTTTCTAAGCACATCCAACAATTTTTCCAATTGAGGATCATCTAGTTTAGAACTGGCGATAATAGGAAACTCGTAATCAGGGTCAAGGAATTCATATCTAAGATGGGAAGGTAGAGGCTTCAACTCTAACTTTGGCATGCTCTGCCTTTGCTCTTTAAGGGTGGGCTCCTCCATACTAAGAATCTCCTTGGGGGACTGTTTATGCGTGTAGGTAGTAGATGCATTGAGGAGCCTAGCATACTCCTTCTCCATGAATGGGAGCCAGTCACATGACAACCGATCAAAGCAGCTTCTAACGGGTCCTCTATAGAATTGTAAGTCATGGCCTACTGATAGAGTGCTCTCTCCAGTGCATCGACTCTGCAGCACGTATCGCCTAGAATAGGAGAGGCTATGGATTGTGGTAAACTAAATTCTACTTTTTCGTCCCCTACTTGAAGGGAGAGTTTGCTGTTCTTCATATTGATCATGGCTCCCGCGGTAGCCAAGAAGGGTCTCCCAAGGATAATAGGGATGCGGGAGTCCTCCTCCATCTCCATAACAACAAAATCACATCGGATGAAGAACTTGCCCACTTGCAGTGGGACATCCTCTAAAATACCCATAGGGTACTCGATGGATCTATTAGTGAGCTGCAAGAAAATAGTAGTGGGTTTCAGGTCCCCCACTTACAGCTTCTTACAGATGCAATAAGGTGTGATGCTTACACTAGCCCCAAGATCACACAACACCCTACTGATAATAGCATCCCCAACTGAACAAAGGATAGAAAAACTCCCTAGATCTGAAAGCTTAGGAGGTGGCTTGTTCTGAATAATAGCGTTGCACTCTTCAGTGAGAGACACTTTAGTATTCTTGAGTAATTTTCCTTTGTTGGATAGCAAATCCTTCAATAATTTAACATAGGAAGGCATGTCAGTGATAGCCTGTAAAATGATAATGTTGATATGGAACTTCTTCAGCATCTCGAGGAACTTTCCATGTTTTTGCTCATCCTTAGCGTTCACTAGCATATGGGGATATGGAATGGGAGGCTTGTAAGGCTTCACTGGAGGTGAAACGTGCTCAATTCGAACCTCCTTTGACTTTTCAGTATGGACCCTCTCACTTGGAGTATTTGTGGGAGCCTCCTTGTCGTCATCACCCCCATCGTTAAGCTCTCTCTCGTCCTCCCTCATAGGCACCAGAGGACCCTCCAACTCCTTACCACTCCAATTGACTAACCGACTCTTCAAGTGCCTCGTTAGTCTCAAACTTCCACAAGTACACGGCTTAGCTGTAACTAAAAACCGGCAAGTACGGGTCATGTCCATAGGGAACTTATTTCCAATCACCAAATTCAACTTATAGCACTCGATTTAGGCAAAAGTCCACTTTAGTTGAGTAATACTAGATAGCAGTACTATTCTGTTGAAAACTAATGAATTTGTTTAATTGAATAATGACAAAGGTCCTAGATTGGGGTTCACTACATTATTATGCTAGATGAATCATAAACTAAATCATGTAAACCTGCCCATGAAAATAATTGAAATAGAAGGGATTACAATTTAAAGCGCATATATATCTTCTCTCGAAGGTCAATAGACTGACTTAACTAATCCTAGTTGTCTATTTTCATAAAACTAGGATTATCAATGTCACAGGATTAGTAATCAAATATTCCTAATTGAAACCCTAACTGTTTTCACGTCAGGAAGATCATTCGCTCACAAAGTTGCACTATATAAAGGATTCAACTTTTATTGATCTCATGAACCCTAATTAAAATAGCGAATGAAACTCTCTCAAGCAATCCAACAAATACTTGGCACACTAGGCGAGATTTCAAATCACAAACATGGGCATAATTTATAAAAACCTAGAGCATTAAATTTCGCATAATAGGGACTACTCCCAATCCAAGACTAATACTTTAGCCTCTAATCATATTGATAATCACAAACAAGAATAAAAATCTAGAAAACATCACTAAATGTGCAAACTTTAATTGAGAACGCGAGAGAAGGAAGAAAGAAAACGTACTTCAATTGATTGCTAAGATCGATCACGTAATTCGTACTCAATTAAACTCTTAAATCTCTAACAGTTTGTGAAAGTACCCAGAATTTTGAGAGCTAAAAACCGCCTTTATCAAATGCTCTAAAAAAGTTACAATATAATCCCCAAGAACATCCCCGAAAATGAGTTAAGTCACGCAGAAATTAAAGTGGCACGGCCGTGCCACCTGGCACTGTGGCACAGTGCCATTTCTCTGGAACATTGTTGCTGAGATTCTGGCGTGGCGCGACTGGCTTCATGGCATGGGGTCCCCATGCCAATCATCTGGATCTAGCCAGCCTCTTTCTTAACTTGAAATTCGTCTTCTTGGCCCTCCTTTCAACCAATACCAGTGGATTTTCTTCTTTTCTTCGGAGTGGAACTCCTGAAAACATGAAACATCTTATATGAGCAAATTCAGGGTCAATGGGGCTAATTCAACCCTTGCACTTTGAAGTTTAACACCAAAATCATTGAGAAAAGAGGCCAAAAATGGGTTCAAAAGAGGCGAAAATGGAGGGTTATCACTGTTATGTGGGAGTACTGAAACGTGAGAAATCGATTCATCTTCAAGAACCCGAACCCTAACTTGAAAGTCTTAGGGAAACATGTTATCGCTTTTGTCCACAGCTTTTGAGAACACATGGACTCGATTGAATGTTTGCACTTGATCTCCCATCCTTCTACTTGGGCTCCACCCATGACTGGTTGCATGAAACTCAACTTCGACGAAGGCTCCATTGGAGGGACTAGCGCGGGTTAGGCGTTTGTTATGCGGGATCATGATGGCAACATCATGCTCGCTGGTTCAAAATTCATCCATGGTTTTTGATGGAGCTACCATAGAGGAGGCGAGAGCATGTCTAGATGGTTTGAAATATGCCCATGCCCATGCCCATGCCCATGGATGCCGTAACGTCATCATCGAAAGCGACTTCGGTCCAACTCTACCAATGATAGCTTAATTGGTCTCTTTGCTCAGGATTATGGTTGTTTCATTGAGCACTTTGATTTTATTTGTGGTCATTTGTAAAAAGAGGGGGTAATAGGGGTGACTCACGATCTCACCCACTGGCAACCTATCTGCCTAGAGGGTAGATTGTGGACGTCCGATGCACCGGAGGATATCCTCTCTTAGGCTTCAGATGATATGTATGCTTACATTACTAGTAACCTAATGCAACACCCTCACACCCCCCTTTTACGATCCCCAAAAAAACGGTTTACAAAGTTGATAGTTGTTTAGGTAGCGGATAACATTTCTAATTTAGTTGTTAGCATTAGATGAACGGTTGAAACAAATGTATTCGGTAAATTTAGTTGTTAGGTTAATTGATTTATGTAAATTGACATAAAAGGATATACATAATTTTCAAAGATAAAATTTAGAAAAGACATTTTTTGGCCAAAAAACATGAAATGTTACTTTTCAATATCAAAAGCTAATATTCTTAACTTTTCAAAAATGCTATTTGAAATGCTACATGCTACTCAAAATATTAGTCAAAAACTAGGTTATGGAACACTAAAAATTGACTGATTAGTAGATTGACTTGGTCATAATACTAAATCTTACTCAAAATGTTGTTATAAGGCTAGCAATTTTGTTGGATGTGTAGTTCTTGTCCTGCATTCACATGATTGTTACTTTACAGTTGTGCTAAGATTCGAAAAAGGGATCAATAAGTTCATTTTGAGAACAATATAGAATAGTTCAACATGATAGTTTTTAAGTATGGTTCATTGTTTAATTTGAAGAATGCATTGAACTCAAAACTACTCACTTTGTTTTATAAAGTAGTCAAACGATGGACAAAGTATTGGTTAATTAAATTTTGAAATGGATTAAAGGCAGTTTAGGTTCGCTTCAAAAAGTGAAATGCCTTATTTCGAGTCAATCAAGTCTAACCTTTTTCCTTTTTCTTTCTGCTCTGCGTATATCCATTTTACCAAGTTTAGCTCCCCAGATTTGTAGTGGAATTTTCTATAAATTTGATTATTTGAATGTACTAATGGACTTTGTGTTCTTATCAACCATTTGCAGCTGGGAATGGATCCGGACCTAAAAGAAGTCTCGGTGGCATTTGGAGAATTACTGTAACTGGACTAGTGTCTAGTTTGCTTATCTTGAAAACGTATTTGTTGTTTTGTTAATTGTTCTGTATTTTTCTTTTGATGTATTTGATTATAGAGCCTAATTTCACGTAATCACGTCTGAGAATCGGGTTGTCATTTGTCGTTGGTGAAGCTTCTCTTGTTTTAATACTTGATTTCATTTTATGTGCGTGATTTTATTTTATTTCTATTAGTATCATACCAAATGCATGTCAACCTTCTTTTACAGTTAATCCCCCCCCCCCCCCCCCAAAAAGAAGCAATTCATATGACTCTGGTAAGAGTTTCCTTGTTACATTGTGATAATCGGGTTCTAAGTCTAAGTGGTTAATTTAGCACCAGTTAGTTTAGGCCTTTCGAGCCAGGTATTTTTGCCGGTTTTGGAAACAATGACATGTTCTTTTTGTTGGAAAATATGGATTGGTAAATTGGTGAAGTTAGTTGAGATTGGTAGAGGTGGGTTGAAGTATGTATTTTTTTGTTGCAGCGGGTTGTAGTAGGTTGAAGTTGGTTGAAGTGGATTAAAGTGGATTGTTTTTTTTTTTTTTTAATGATCGGTAGAAGTTGGTTAAAATAGTGAGAAGTAGATTGAAGTTAGTTGAAGTTAATTAAAGTTAGTAAAAGTTGGTATCTTTTTTTATTGAAGTTGGTGAAGTGGGTTAAAGTTTGTTGAAATTGGTAATTTTAGATTTACCAACGAAAAGAATAAGGCCTAATTATTTCCTTTTTTGAAGATTGTTATTTGGCATTCAAAGCTCACGTTGTATGGTTGAAGATCTTCTATTTTATGAAAATTATTTTATTTCATCTTTTCCTATTTTATAAAGATAGTGTTTGGTGACCAAGACTTAGTATAATAGCCAAACCATAAATTATGTTTATTTATTTAATTATGTCAAGTTAATAATTTTCTCATATTTATTTTATCGCATTTAATCATTCCGGTGGGAAAAAATTCATTTGGGCCCCAATTTGTAATTCTTTTTTTTTTTGTGACATTTCGAGCGAATCGATAGACGATCCTAACAAAATGTTTCAAAAGATTAAATTATTGTTCATAACGACCCAAATGTTTTAATCCCGAGCTATATAAAATTTTAAGCGCTATTTTGAATGGTTTTCCAAGCCCAAAATTAGTAAGTTAGGCCCAAAAGAATAGGGCCAATCTTAGCTTGGCATTAACTTAACTGATTGCTATGCTTTGCACCAAATTTTGATTAGCAAAAAGCCACTTTTTGATCTCAAATTCTCAGCCACATACAAGCTTACCCTCACACTAGATCATCATCAAACTCTCACACAAAGAAAAAGAAGACAAACTCTCCTTTTCTTCTCTTCTTTCCCACGGCCAGCAGCCAGCCCACCCCCAGCCACTTTCCGCCCACCAGTCAGCGACCAGCCGGTCACCAAGTGCCACCAGTCACCACCCCTAGTCTCCCACTAGCAATGACAACCTCCTCCACACCCTCACAATGTCACACCCTCTCCTCCTAGGCTCTCAAAGAGGTAAAACTCTAACTTGATCTTGTTGTATTTTTGGTTTTTGTGATTGTTTTTAGTTATGATTTACGCTCTTGGGATCAAAATAGATGTTATCATGCAAATTTCATTTATTCTGGGGATGTTGGACATGGGGGAGTCAAGCTTGAAGCATGCTAGGATTTTGGGTTATCCATGATCATGCTAGTTTAAGTCAAATGATGGATTTGGATTGTTTTATATTTAATTTTGTAATCTTTAATCCTATTGATGATTATGATGGTGTTTTTGGTGATTTTCGAAGAGAGATAAAGATGAGTTAAGTTGGCCATAAGCTAAGGTTTTAATGATTATGCATGGTTTGGCCTTCTTTTGGTATCAAGCATGTTATTTGTGTATACTTAGATGTAAAATGAATCTTGGATGTGTTCTTTGGCTTAGAAAATGACTTAGTGTGATTCTTGTAAAAGGGGTGGATTATGGGATTTTTCCCAATTGATTATAAAGGGTCATTTTGTTCATTTATGCAATTAAGTAAGATCATGGATGTGTTTTGAGTGGGTTGAGAAATAAAAGAATTGAAAATTTAATTCAGATGATGAGGGAGTGTGATGTATAAGTGTGGACCTAAATGACCAAGTTAAAGATTTTGTGAGTCTTGTTTTTGAGAAGGGGAGGAGGATGAAGGATAGGTTCAAGGGTTGTGTTTGAGATAAGCTGAAGGGCGTCACTCAAATCAATCCTTGGGCAAATTCCTTCATCTTTCTAGGATACAGAATTGAATCACTACCTAGAAGAGTTTAGGAACCTAGAACACCACTTGAGGTTGCCAAATCTCAAGATATAGAACTAGGCTTTGTCACTCACTTTGAAGGAACACTCAAAGCTGAATTTGTATTGCTTATGCTTCAATCGAATTGGGTCATTACAACCTTAACCTATGGCCTATTTATACTAGAGGCCTTACATCATGAAAAGGCATGAAATACACGAAAAGGGATGAAGGAAAAAACAAAGAAACAAAGCTGAAAAATACATTGGATGCACCAATGGTGAAAAGGTGTGTCTGTTGATGTCTCCTGGTGTGAAAAGGATGTAGCAGCAAAAAGGGATCTATGCACCTCTTAATTCACTGATTCAAGCCTTGCTAGGGAAGTAGGAACTCCGCTTTGTAGGAGGAACAATGCACCAAGACCGAAATGAGGGAGGAAGAACCATGTTCACACGTTTGGCAATAAGTGTGTTCACACCTGCAGCAAGCCCAACTTCCAGAAGGCATATCTCTCCGAATACGCAGCCAAATTCGATGATCTTGGGCTTGTTAGAAAGCTCTGGATGTCTAGTTTCCAGGGAATGTTCATTGCCTGCAATTGGACCTCTTGATCAAAAGTTATGGCCCAAATAGTGAAGGCTGTCCAAACTGCCCTGGGCTAAAATACCGTGTGCTTCTGGGCCTAATTTGACCAACCAAATGACTCCAATTTAGGTGTGGTTGGTCTTGTTAGAAAGCTTATTTCCTAGGCTTGAAGGATGTAAGAACCATCAGAATTTTGGTCCATTACATTTGGCTGAAAACGGGTGACAAAAACCGGGTATGAAGTGGTCGAACTAGGCGTGAGTTCTTTCGGCATTGTCACGGCTTTTCTGCATAGTATAGCAAATTCCTTGGCCTCATTGAGCTTGATGGGATCTTCCTTGATCTGGTCAAGAGGAGTAAGAGTGTGGGTAGGATGGTCTCCATCATTCTCCCCGGGTAGGTGAGAGTTTGTCCTCAAACTTGGAAGAGGTTCATCTTCAAAGTAAGGACTAAGATCGGAGATGTTAAATGTTGCAGAAACTCCATAATCTCTGGGAAGGTCTACCTTATATGCATTAGGACCGACCTTCTCAATGATCTCGAACGGCCCATCCGACCCAGGTATCAATTTGGATTTTCGCTTGGAAGGGAATCGTTCCTTCCTCAAGTGGATCCACACCAAGTCTCCCGGTTGAAAGTGTACCTCCTTTTTGTGCTTGTTAGCATTTTGCATGGCCCTTTCATTAGCTTTAGCAATACTTTCACGAACTTGGGCATGTAGATCTCTGATTTCCTTTGCCCTCTCCTCGGCATCCCAACTAAACTTGGTGGAAGTAGGAATAGGAATGAGATCAAGGGGGCTCTTTGGATTATGCCTATACACCACTTGGAAAGGGGAGAGGTGGGTTGCCTTACTTGGAGCTCTATTGAAGGAAAACTCGGCGTGGGGTAGCATGTCATCCCAATTCTTGAGGTTTTTCTTCACAAGGACTCTAAGCAAGGTGCCCAAAGTCCTATTGGTGACTTCCGTTTGGCCGTCAGTTTGTGGGTGACATGAAGTGCTGAATTTGAGTAGGGTGCCCATCTTGCGTCACAAGGTTAGCCAAAAATGGCTAAGAAATTTGCTATCCCGGTCGGACACCATGCTCTTGGGTATGCCATGTAGCCTAACAATCTCCTTGAAGTATAAATTGGCAACATGTGATGCGTCATTGGTGGTATGGCAAGGAACAAAGTGTGCCATCTTCGAAAAGCGATCTACTACCACCATGATAGAGTCTTTATTCCTTTGGGTCCTTGGCAAACCCGTGATGAAGTCAAGGCTTATGTCTTCCCATGGAGCTTGAGGAATTGGAAGAGGGGAGTACAAGCCTTGTGGAAGAACATGGCTCTTGGCCATTTGACAAATAGAACACCTCTTCACAAAGTGTTCAACGTCCCTTGACATATTTGGCCAATAATAGTGCTCTTTTAACATAGCACAAGTCTTCTCTATACCAAAATGGCCGGCTAGGGCTCCACCATGAAGCTCTTGGATGAGGAGTTCTCTAAACCCACATTTAGGAATACATAAGCGTGAGCCTTTGAATAAGAAACCGTCCTCCATATGAAACATTCTATGAGGGTGTTTAGAACACTTCTCTAGGATGTCTTTGAAGTCTTCATCATTGGGATACAAGTCTTTGACAATCTCAAAGCCAAAAACCTTGGTACTTAAAGTAGAGAGGAGTAAGTACCTACGGAAAAGTGCATCGACTCCTTTGTTAAGTTTTCCCCCTTTGTGTTGGATGATAAAATGGAAGGATTGAAGATACTCTACCCACTTGGCATGTCTTGGGTTGAGCTTGTGTTGACCTTGGATATACTTTAATGCCTCGTGGTCAGAATGGAGGATAAATTCTCCTCCCACTAGGTAGTGATGCCAATACTCCAAAGCACGGATGATGGCATAGAATTCTTTGTCGTAGGTGGAGTATTTCCTCTTAGCTTCGTTGAGCTTCTCACTAAAGAAAGCTATTGGTCTCTTCTCTTGGGATAGGATAGCTCCAATCCCTACTCCGGATGCGTCACATTCAACTTCAAAGATCTTTGTGAAATTTGGCAAGGCTAGGACGGGAGCACTTATGAGTCTCCTCTTGATCTCTTCAAATGCATGTTGTGCTTGCTCATTCCATGCAAATTCCTTCCCCTTTAGCACCTCGGTCATGGGAGCTACAATGGTGCTAAAGTCATGGACAAATCTTCGGTAGAATGATGCTAGGCCATGAAAACTCCTCACTTGAGTGATGGAAGTAGGAGTTGGCCACTCTTGAATAGCTTTGATCTTGCTCTCATCTACTTGAATTCCTTGGTTGGAAATAATGTGGCCCAAAAATATCACTTGAGAAGTGAAGAAATAACATTTCTCCAAATTCCCATACAACTTCTCTTGAGATAAGATCTTCAAAACTTGGTAGAGATGATGGGCATGCTCCTCTTCGGTCTTGCTATATATCAAGATATCATCAAAATAGACAACCATACAATGGCCAATCAAGGGCTTTAGAACTTCGTTCATAAGCCTCATGAAGGTACTAGCGGCATTGGTTGGCCCAAATGGCATGACAAGCCATTCATATAAACCTCCTTTAGTCTTAAAGGCGGTTTTCCATTCATCTCCCTCAAAAATCCGAATTTGGTAGTAGCCACTTCTAAGATCAATCTTAGAAAAGATAGTGGCACCATGAAGCTCATCAAGTAAATCTTCCAACCTTGGGATAGGATACCGGTATTTGATGGTGATTTTGTTGATGGCCTGGCTATCCACACACATACGCATGCTACCATCCTTCTTGGGTATAAGGAGGGCGGGGACGGCACAAGGGCTTAGGCTTTCACGGATCAACCCCTTGGACAAGAGATTATCTCCTTGTCTTTGAATTTCTTGGGTTTCTTTTGGGGTCATTCGGTAGGCCGGCTTGTTTGGGAGAATGGATCCTGGGATAAGGTCAATCTTGTGCTGTATGGATCTTGGTGGTGGAAGGCCATGGGGAATCTCTTGTGGGAACACATGATGGAAGGTTTGTAAGAAAGGGGTGAGTAAGAGGTGTGAGGTTGAAAGGGGTTTTGGCTCATCTTGTAGCAGGATCAGGTCTTTGAAAGGTTCAAACTCATGGTGTTGGGATTTGAGAAGGGTGGTGAGAAAGACATCCAAATGGAGGTTGTCTTTGGGTTTTGTAGTGGAGGTGGGTTTGAGAGGCGTGAGGGTGATTTTCTTTGGTCTTTTTGGAAGGAATAAGTGTTCATCCGGCCATCGTGGATGACACTTCTATCAAACAACCAAGGTCTTTCCAATAGGATGTGACAAGCATCCATGGGAACTATATCACACCATATCTCATCCTTGTAATGCTTCCTATGGAAAGGGAGACGAGGCATTGGTGAGAAATTTGCATACCTTTGCCTTGATTCAACCAGTGGATGGTGTAAGGCTTAGGATGAGGTGTAGCCTTAAGCTTGAGCTTGTCTACCATAGTCTTGGAGGCAACATTTGCATAACTACCTCCATCAATAATAAGGGAGCATACCTTCCCTTCAATAGTGCATCTTGTTTGGAAGATAGTTTCTCTTTATTCCAAATTATCTTGAGTGGCAAACCCACTCAATGTTCTTCTAATGACAAGCAATTCTCCTTCATCGGGACCTTCTTCCACTTCTTCCAAATTTTCCAAACAATCTTCTCCTCCTTCTTCTTGTTGAGGCTCCTCAAAGGCAGCTTGGTATTCGGCTAAGGAGAGAATCCGCTTGTTAGGGCACTCGGAGGCAATGTGTCCAAGGCCTTGACAACGGAAACAATGAATCTTATCTTTGGGCTTCGGAGGCTCTTTTGTGGAGGGATTAGGGGTGGTAGGGGTATTTTTGAGTTGAGGAGAGTTTTGAGGTTTAAGAGGAAAGTAGGAAGGCTTTTGAGTGGGGTAAGGACGGGGAGTGAATTTGGAAAGGGGGCTCTTTCCCTTAGATTTCCTTTGTTGCTCTACCTTGTAGGCAAGAGAACTCAAGTCATCTAGGGAGGTGTAAGGATGCAATTCAATGATATGAGCAATGGATTCATCCAAGCCACTTAGGTATCTTACCATTGTTTGAGCGTCATCTTCTCTCAAATCGCATTTGAGGAGGAGTTGTTCAAATTCTCGGGTGTACTCTTCAACGCTCTTGGAGCCTTGTTTAAGATGATGGAGCTCAGAGTAGTTGTCTTGGATGTAATAGGAAGGAAGGAACTTGGATTTGAGTTTGTCCTTCATCTTGGTCCAAGTTCTAATCTTTCCTTTGCCATTCCTTGCTCTTTTGGCCACGAGGTTCGCCCACCATATTGATGCATATTTCCGGAGCTTAAGGGCAACAAGCTTCACCTTCTTATCTTCGGCACTTTTTTGTACTCAAAGATTCGTTTAACGGTTTGAAGCCAATCTAGAAAGTGATCCGGGTCTAGTTGGCCTTTGAATTCCGGAATATCAACTCGAAAATCGCCAAGACCACTTTCTTGTCTCCTTCGGGGTCTTCTAGGACTATTCTCTTCATAATTAGAGTTAACAACATAGCTTCTCTCTTCTCTCTCGGATTCATCCAAGTCTTCTTGAGTGCGTGAGTGAGAAGGGCTTCGGTTCCCTCTTTGTTTCTCCTCCAAGAGTTGGGCAAGTGAGTTTGAAGGTACTTTACTTGGGCTTCCAACACATCAACTCGCTTTTGGGATCGGCTTGAAGACATTTTTGGTGAGAGTGTGTGGGGAAAAAGGCTGATTTTTGGATGAATGGAGGTGGCACGTTCATGTGGAGGGGCACGGGATGGCCGTGCTGGGTTGCTGATTTGAGGATGGCTAGGAAAACAGGGGGCACGGTCGTGCCTAGGAGTACGGGGTTGTCGTGCCAAGTTTCTGGCCCTATTTCTCACTGTTTTGCTGGTTCTGTGTGTTTTGTGTTTTGACTTATGGAATGTGTTTGGCTGCAATCTTGGTCACTTGGCAACCCTGGCTCTGGTACCAAAATGATGTATAAGTGTGGACCCAAATGACCAAGCTAGGGATTTTGTGAGTCTTGTATTTGAAAAGGGGAGAAGGATGAAGGATAGGTTCAAGGGTTGTGTTTGAGATAAGCTGAAGGGCGTCACTCAAATCAATCCTTGGGCAAATTCCTTCACCTTTTCTAGGATACAGAATTGAATCACCACCTAGAAGAGTTTAGGAACCTAGAACACCACTTGAGGTTGTCAAATCTCAAGATATAGAACTAGGCTTTGTCACTCACTTTGAAGGAACACTCAAAGCTGAATTTGTATTGCTTATGCTTCAATCAAATTGGGTCATTACAACCTTAACCTATGGCCTATTTATACTAGAGGCCTTACATCATGAAAAGGCCTGAAATACACGAAAAGGGATGAAGGAAAAAACAAAGAAACAAAGCTAAAAAATACATTGGATGCACCAAGGCTGAAAAGGTGTGTCTGTTGATGTCTCCTGGTGTGAAAAGGATGTAGCAGCAAAAAGGGATCCATACACCTCTTAATTCACTCATTCAAGCCTTGCTAGGAAAGTAAGAACTCAGCTTTGTAGGAGGAACAATGCACCAAGGCCGAAATGAGGGAGGAAGAACCATGTTCACACGTTTGGCAATAAGTGTGTTCACACCTGCAGCAAACCCAAATTCCAGAAGGCATATCTCTCAGAATACCCAGCCAAATTCGATGATCTTAGGCTTGTTGGAAAGCTCTGGATGTCGCGTTTCTAGGGAATGTTCATTTTCTGCAATTGCACCAGTCGATCAAAAGTTATGGCCCAAATAGTGAAGGCTGTCCAAACTGCACTGGGCTAAAATACTGTGTGCTTGTGGGCCTAGGTGTGGTTGGTCTTGTTAGAAAGCTTATTTCCTAGGCTTGAAGGATGTAAGAACCATCAGAATTTTGGTCAATTACATTTGGCTAAAACAGGTGACAAAAACTGGGTATGAAGTGGTCGAACTAGGCGTGAGTTCTTCCGGCATTGTCACGGCTTTTCTGCATAGTATAGCAAATTCCTTGGCCTCATTGAGCTTGATGGGATCTTCCTTGAGCTGGTCAGGAGGAGTAGGAGTGTGGGTAGGATGGTCTCCATCAGAGTGAAATTGAGTAATATGATTTTGTATGGTGATGAGAAGGACCAAGGCTTGTTAAACGATTTTAAAGAGTGATTTCAGATGGCAAATTATGCGAAAAGAAGGCGGAAAACAATAACAGTGTGGTTGTGAACAGGCTAAAAACAGTGGACACTTTGCAATTAAACTGGTATAAGTTGGCCCATAGACAAACTGTGATTTGGTGGATAGATAGATTAGTGAGTTATCTTTCAAATCCTTTTTGAATCGCTTTAATCTGAGTTCTGTGGAAAAAGTTATGGCCATTTTGCTAGGACTGCGCAGGATATACCAAAACTAGCCCCTTTGTGTTCTAGCTCAATTTTGGGAATCCTATTGTGAGAATCATGTGTTGCTTTGCCAACGAAAGTTCTGCGGGACATTTTAAGCTTTCTATATTGGGGAATTAGGTCTTAAGTAAAGGTCAGAAGATTAAGTTACGAGTCATTTATTTTAGCACCTATTAAGCCTTTACTTTTTAACTAAAACAAAACTATCAACTATGAAAATAGATATATTTGCCAATTATATGTTCCTATAATGATATTTTTGAACTGAGTCAGGGCCTAATCTATCATTTTCTCCCCCTTTTATGCATAATCATACTCAGTGAGATTTCATTAAAAGTCTTACGTACATTCATTGCCTGTATCTTTAGAAATCAGCACGTATTTATCAAAATTATAACATTTTTGTAAGTACATCAATGAATCAATTTAGTCAATGATTTATCACATAATTATGACCTCATCAGGCATCAGTTACAGGGCATTGCCCTTCAATTACCTACACGGCTTCAGGCCACGTCCCCCCATCAGCTTGGCAAGTGTACACCTATCTACAGATCGTAAGTATTACGAGGGGTTCACTATCAGACAATAATTAGCAATGCAGTTTTATGTTCATCCCATTCCCTGTTTTAAATTAAAGTGAATTGTGATTTGGGTCCAACCACCTTTTCAATGACCATTTAACAATACAGGAATGCATGTATTGAGTTTCGGCTCACAGTTCGACTTGTTTTCATGTTTTATTTTAGGCAAATGCTCAGTAAACTGCCCTCAGGTTGGCAAGCCAACTGAAGGAGATATGTGAGCAAGGAAGTCTGAACGGAATAGGGAATATTAGTGCTGAGATTTTTTCTTAGCACTGTATTGTGAAATATTCTGATGTTAGAACTATATACTCTACAAAGAGTTACCTCACTTTGGTGTAAATCTTGAGATAGTTAGAAACTATTTATATATGGTTTTGATGGTTTGTGGTGGTAAATGATGTTTAGCTTTGTTATATTTATTTTTTATAAGTGAAGCTTTGTCCTCTTTGGATGGTGGTAATGCCCCGATCATTAGGTTATTACTTCTAATTGGCAACATTAATGAAGAGAATACAAACAATGTGTTTATGTGCAATTGGGGCATTACAGATCTGGTATCACAGCCAGGTTTTGATTTTCTCAATGGGGTATGGAGTATGAAGTTTAGATATAGGAGGGTGAGAAGGTTTATTAATAAGGGATATCGTATACAATTAGGGACTTGTGATATTACAAATGTATATTGCTTATCTTCTTCATGCCCCTCATTTGTGTTTTCCTTGCTAGATGGATCTTTACGTAGTTAATATGATACCTAGTGCATCTGTGGTTACTTATATCTCATTGTTGCACGCCAACGTGATAGCTTATGTGCAGGACCCTTTCTCCGAGTTCCACAACATCACGGTTCGTGCATGTAGATTATTATGGTCCTTACCTACGGTTGATCCGTCGGTCACATTTAGACTCTATTATCATCATTTCATAATGACGAGAAACCCAGGTTGGGATAGACCTAGGTTTCAGGTCCACGGGGCTTGGGCTACGATCACCTCGGAGCTGATGCTGTGGGAGGAGTTTGAACAGACGGGAATTACTATGGAGACCCTTTAGCATGTTTTTCCTTTACACCAAGCACATGCCCAACCGTCACCACCCACACCAGCACAGGGACCACCATCGCCATTTGCACCGGGCACCCCTCTGATGCCCGATAGTCCTGAGGAGGTTCATGTGGTGGTGGATCTACCCGATACACCAGAGGTCGGGGTACTTAGTCCTGATGACGAGCCCATAGAGGGTCTCGAGGACCATCTAGAGGATGAGGACGATCTAGATGAGGATCAGGAGATTGATGAGGTAGGGGTGGGATAGCAAATTGATCAGGAGATTGATGAGGCAGTGGGAGAGCAGCAGGAGGATCAGGAGATCGACCAGGCAGAGTCAGGAGCATCGAACAATAGCTTCGACTCAGGCGATGAGCGGGAGGATGAGTCTGACCCAGATCACGATCCATCTAGGGATCGTTAAATTGTTTCAGGTGTTGACTTGAGTTGGTTACATTTTGAGCCCCGCATGTATATAGCATGGTCAGATTGGATAGACGCATTTTGTGTTGCATATGGCATTGTGTATAGTTGGTCAAATCCTTCCGACCGTGATGACATGGTCCGTTTCTCTTTTTATGCGTAAGACGGATCTAGTTTCTGGGGGCTAGTTACCGTTTTGGGTTGGGGTAGGCGTCAGGGCTGATCTTACTTAGTTAGTTAGATGTGATACACTTGGTTGATCTTGTATATAAGCAAGCAACTATGTATGTAAACAAGCAGTTATGGAATGATATAATGAAACTTTAAGTTTTGTTTAAAACAATATTTGAGCTATATTAAATGTATTTGTTTGGCATGCTTATCTTAGATGTTGGGATATTCCAGTGATTGAATTGTTTCATTTAATGCATGACCAGAATGTCTGAATCAGTGCAAAAAAATGCGAAGACTCATATAGGAGATAACTCGGACCATGGCCAGGGATCAGGTGAACAAGCCTCATGTCATGTGCCACCAAATTTTGGCGAAATACCACCAATTCCCCCTAAGTTAGCTAATAACATTGAGAACCCGAACTGCTGACCGACCTTAGTAGCTGAACTGATGAAGCAGATTCCCCAAGTACCTGTTGAAACCCTTCCTAAAGGTGATAAATAAGCAGCGAGGGTAGCACGATGCAACCCTAAAGCGTATGATAAAAATTATGATCCAGTAGTATTGGAGGAATAAGTAAGGAGAATAGAGAAAACTTTTACAGTGGTAGAGGTTCCAGAAGAAAAGAAAGTAAACACGGAGATGTATTATTTGACTGGTGAAGCTGATATTTGATGGAACACTGTTAAGGGTAGGCTCGTAGGGCCTGAGTTCACTTGGAGTAAATAACTGGAGGTGTTGAGGGTAAAATTTTACCTAGTTGTGGTCCAAAGGCAAAAGGAGAAAGAGTTTATGTAGCTCAAGATGAGTGGTAATATGACCCTGATGTAGTATACCAATAAGTTTACAGAATTATCAAGGTTTGTCCCTAAATTTGTATCATCGGAAAGAATAAAGATGAAGAGTTTTGAAGAGGGTTTTGACCTTCTACATTTGAAATCAGTTAGCTGGGTAACTAATCTTGACTTAATAAGAGCCATATGAGCGAGCGGCTGAAGTGGAGCGAGTGAAGGCAGAGTTGAGGGCCCTAAACCCGATTAACCAAAAGAGAAAAGGGATTGAGCGGGGAACTCCGAGTGAGAGTGTGAACCAGAAGAAACCTTCTCCTGCTCCTCTCAAGAGCCGCCCTGTAGGCTCGATGGAGCCCTATAGGAAGTGTGCGGAAGAACCAATCACACCACCCCTGAGTGCTGGGTGGGAGCCAATAAGTGCATGCGGTGTGGAAGCCGGAACACCTCATCGCTGCATGCCCTAGAAGAATAAAGGCTATAAACAAGGGTGCAGGAAAACCTTTGGCACCACCTCACCAAGGGCCCCCACCTCCAAGGCCTGCAGCAGCAAGACGAGCATATGTAATGAGCAAGAAGAAAGTTGCCACCTTCGGTACGGTAGTCACTGGAACTCTCTTTTTGAATTCAAAGCTATTTTGTATATAACTTGATTCGGGTGCTATTCATTCATTTATATCCACCAGATCTGCTATATAATTGAACATTGAGGGTAGAAGGATGGAAACCAATTATAGGATTAAGTTACTCAATGATTCTATGGTTGGGAGCCCCATCTCCTATAAACTTATTCCCATCGCTATTGATGGAACCACCTTTCCTATGGATTTGATTCAATTTGATATGTTCGATTTTTATATCATTTTGGGAATGAATTGGTTGCATGCTTATGGGGCCAAGACTGACTGTGACGATCTTAAGGTTATTTTGAAGGATGAAAAAGGGAGACAAATATGCTTCTATGGGCAGAGAGAGAAAAAATCTTGTCCATTGATTTCTACTATGAAAGCAAGTAAGCTGTTATGTCAGGGGTGTATTGGATATTGGTGTTATTTTATTGACACCCAAACAAAAGAAGAGAAAGGAAAAAATATCCCTATAGTTTGTGAATTTAAAAATGTTTTTTTCGAGGAGTTACCAGGACTACCCCGCAGAGGGAAATTGATTTTGGAATTAAGTTAATCCCTGGTACCCAACCTATCTCCAAAATCCCATATTGTATTACCCCAACTGAGCTTAAGGAACTGAAGATCAAGTTAGATGAGCTGTTACAGAAGGGATTTATCAGACCAAGTGTGTCACTATGAGGTGCCCTAGTGTTGTTCATAAAGAAAAAGGACGGAACCTTAAGGCTCTGCATTGACTATAGGGAGTTAAGTAAGGTCACCATCAAAAACAAATACCCTTTGTCGCGAATAAATGATTTGTTTGACCAACTGCAAGGAGCAGGAGTCTTCTCTAAGATTGATTTGAGGTCAGGGTACCATCAACTTAGGATTAAACCTGAAGACATCCCCAAGATTGCGTTTAAGACCAGGTACAGTCACTATGAGTTTACAGTGTGTCGTTTGGCCTCATCAATGCCCCCGTAGCCTTCATGGATCTTATGAACGGAGTCTTCAGACTCTATTTAGATAAGTTTGTAGTGGTATTTATTGTTGACATTCTTATCTATTCTAAGGATAGGGAGGTACATGCTAATCATTTGAGGATGGTGTTACAGACCTTGAGGGAGCATCAGCTCTATGGCAAATTAAAAAAGTATGAATTTTGGCTAGAAAAAAGTAGTATTATTGGGACATGTGGTTACAAAAGAAGGAATTAAAGTTGGCCCTCAGAAGGTGAAAGCAATCATGAAATGGTCAAGACCTACAATATCACTAAGATTCGAAGCTTTCCGAGTTTAGCGGGTTATTATCAAAGGTTTGTTAAGGACTTTTCGAAAATAGCTTCACCCCTGACTAATCTACTAAAGAAAGCAAATAAATTTGAATGGACAGAGAAATGTGTGAGAGATTTTCAAGAGCTAAGGCAGTGATTAATATCGCCCCAATCCTAATGCTACCAGTAGAAAGTAAGGAGTATACTATTTATAGTGAGGTGTCAAAGAATGGTTTGGGGTGCATTCTAATGCAGGCAGATAAAGTAGTGGCTTATGCCTCTCGATAACTCAAGCCTTACCAGAGAAACTACCTTACCTATGACCTGGAGTTCGTAGCCGTAATCTTTATATTGAAAATTTGGAGATATTACCTATATGGGGTACCATGCAAGATCTACACTGACCATCAAAGTCTGAAGTATATCTTCATCTAAAAGGAGCTTAATTTGAGATAACGGCGTAGCCTTGAGTTACCTAAGGATTATGACTTGCAGATTTAATACCACCCAAGAAAAGCAAATGTTGTAGCGGATGTCCTGAGTAGGAAAGCATAACATAGCTCAAACATTGTGGTGATTACTCAGTTGAGTTTCTTGAGAGAACCTGAGAACTTAGGAATTCAACCAGTGTCCCATGGGCAAGCAAATGTTTAGTTATCAGCACTTACCTTATAGCCTTCTATAGTGAAAGAAATTCGGGTGAAATAGGAAAGTGATCTTGAACTTCGAAAATAAAGCAAAATTTAGATAAAGGGAAGTCTCCTGGGTTTGTAGTACATGAGGATGGGACCATGCAATTCCAGAATCGCCTGTGCATACCCAAAAATAAGGAATTGGGAAAATAAATCCTAGAGGAAGCTCACAATGCTCGCTACTTGGTGCATCCAGGATGCATCAACATGTGCAGGGATGTGAGATAATACTTCTGGTAGAATAATATGAAGAAGGAGATTGCAGAATATGTAGACAAGTGTCTAACCTACCAGAAGGTTAAAGCAGAGCATCAGCGTCCCGTGGGTGAACTGCGACCTCTAGAAATCCCCACCTGGAAGTAGGATTCGATCTTAATGGACTTTGTTATGGATTTACCCCTTTTTACTTCGAAGAAGAATGCTATCTGTGTCATAGTCGATCAACTTACCAAGTCAGCTCATTTTTTGCCAATTAGGGATATTTGGAGGGTTAAAAAATTAGTCCAGTTGTATGTTAAGGTGATAGTCCAGCTACATGGGATTCCCTTGGACATAGTATCAGATAGGGATCAAAAATTCCACGCCCATTTTTGGCAAGCACTTCAAAAAGTCTTTGGGACTAGATTGAACTTTAGTAGCTCTTATCACCCTGAAATAGATGGGCAAACCAAAAGAGCGAATCAAATTTTAGAGAACAGGTTAAGGCCTTGTGTATTGGAGTTCTAAGGGAAATGGGAAGACTATTTACCATTAGTGGGGTTTTCCTATAACAATAGCTACCAGTCAACCATCAAAATGGCCCCATTTGAGATTTTATATGGAAGAAAGTGTAGAACCCTGCTGTGCTAGAGTGACTTGGACGAGGCATTGATCATAGGCCCCGAAATGATTCAGAAAACCGTTGAAACAATAAGAAGAATTCGAAAGCATATTAAAGCTGCCCAGAGCTAGCAAAAGAGTTATGCTGAGAAAAGAAGAAGGCCTCTGGAGTTTCAAGTAGGCGATAAAATTTTTTTGAAAGTTTTGCCAACCAAGGGTATTAAGAGGTTCGAAATGCAAGGCAAATTAAGTCCAAGATACAATGGGCCCTATGAAATCATTGAAAAGTTAAATGTTGTAGCTTATCATTTGGATCTGCCAGTAGTGCTTGAACACGTGCATAACGTATTCCACATCTCTTAACTCAGGAAATATATTCCAGATTCAGACCATACCATCGTATCTGAACCTATTGAAATCAATGGGGCTCTAGTACATGAAGAGCATGCAGTCCAAATATTAGATTGCACGATTAAGCAGCTACGCGACGAGTAGATACCTTTAGTCAAGGTGCTTTGGACAAATCTATCTCCTAAAAAGCCATTTGGGAGACTGAAGAGGAAATGAAAGCCAAGTACCCACATTTATTTGAGGTAACCTTGCATGACATGGTAAAGTTCATAAGTTTCGAGGATGAAAATTTTTAAGGGGGAAGACTGTAATAGCCCAACCCTAAATTATATTTATTTATTTATTTGCCTTATGTTAATGATTTTTTCATATTTACTTTATTACATTTAATCATCCTAGTGGGGAAAATTTTATTTAGACCTCAATTTGCAATTCGGTTTTTCTATAGTGATATTTCGAGTGAATCGATAGATGGCCCTGATAAGATGTTTCAAAAGATTAAATTATTATTCATAACAGCCGCAATATTTTAATCTCGAGCTATACAAAATTCTAAGCACTATTTTGATCGGTTTTAGAAGCAAAAAATTAGTAAGTTAGGCCCAAAAAATAGGCCCAATCTTAGCTTGGCATTAACTTTACTAAATCCTATGCTTTGCATCAAATTTCGATTAGTAAAAAGCCACTTTTTGACCTCAAACTCTTAGCCACATATAAGGTTACCTCCACACTAGATCATCATCAAACTCTCACACAAAGAAAAAGAAGCTAAACTCTCCTTTTCTTCTCTTCTTCCCCACGGTTAGCAGCAGCCAGCCCACCCTCAGCCACTTTTCGGCCACTAGTCGGCCACCAGCCAGCCACCAAGTGCCTCCAGTCACCACCCCTATTCTTCCACTATCCACGACAACCTGCCCCACACTCAAAAAATCTCACACTCTCTCCTTCTAGGCTCTTAAAGAGGTAAAATCCTAATTTGATCTTGTCATATTTTTGGTTTTTATGATTATTTTTGTTATGATTTATGCTCTTGGGATCAAAATAGATGTTATCATGCAAATTTTGTTGATTTTGGGGATGTTGGACATGGGGAGTCGAGCTTGAAGCATGCTAGGGTTTAGGGTTATCCATGATCATGCTAGTTTAAGTCAAATAATGGATTTGGATTGTTTTGTATATAATTTTATAATCTTTAATCCTATTGATGATTATGATGGTGTTTTTGGTTAATTTGTAAGCGAGATGAAGATGAGTTGAGTTGGCCCTAAGCTTGGCTTTTAATGATTATGCATGGTTTGGCCTTCCTTTGGTATCAAGCATATTGTTTGTGTATACTTGGATGTAAGATGAATCTTGGATGTGTTCTTTGGCTTAGAAAATGACTTAGTGTGATTCTTATAAAAGGGATGGATCATGGGATTTTCTCCAATTGATTATAAAGGGTCATTTTGCTCATTTATGCAATTAAGGAAGATCATGAATGTGTTTTGAGTGGGTTAAGAAAGAGAAGAATTGAAAATTTCATTAAGATGATTAGGGAGTGAAATTGAGTAATATGGCTTTATATGATGATGAGAAGGACCAAGGCTTGTTAAATGATTTTAAGGAGTGATTTTAGATGGGGAATTATGAGAAAAGAAGGGGAAAATAAAAACAGTGTGGCTGTGAACAGGCTGAAAACAGGGGACATTTTGTAATTAAACTGGTAATGATTGGCCCATCAAAAAATTGTTATTTTTCTTAAGTGGACAGATCAGTGAGTTATCTTTTAAATGCTTTTTGAATTGCTTTAATCTAAGGTCTATGGAAAAAGTTATGGGCATTTCGCTAGGACTATATAGGAGAGACCAACACTAGCAACCTTGTGTTCTAGCTCGATTTTGGGAACTCTATTGTAAGAATCATGTTTTGTGTTCTAAATGAAAGTTTTGTGGGACATTTTAAGCATTCTATATTGGGGAATTAGGTCTCAAGTGGAGGTTAGGACATTAAGTTATGAGTTATTTATTTTAGCTCCTATTAAGCATTTACTTTCTAACTAAAACAAAACTGTCAACTATGAAAATAAATACATTTGCCAACTATATATTCTATAATGATATTTTTCAATAGAATCAGGCCTAATCTATCATTTCCTCCCCTTTTTGTGTATAATCATACTCAGTGAAATTTCATTAAAAGTCCCAGGTACCTTCATTACCTGTATCTTTAGAAATCAGCACGTATTTATCAAAATTATAACATTTTGGTAAGTACATCAATGAATCTATTTAGTCAATGATTTATCATATAATTAGTGACCCCATCAGTTATCACTTATAGGGCATTGCCCTTCAATTACCCGTGTGACTTCAGGCCAAGTCCCCCGATCGGCTTGGCAGGTATACACCTATCTACAGATTGTAACAGTTATCAGGGGTTCATTATCAGATAATAATTAGCAATGCATTTTTATGTTATTCACATTCCCTACTTTAAATTAAAATGAATTGCAATTTGGGCCTAACCAGCTTTTCAATGACCATTTAACAGTACAGGAATGCATGCACTGAGCTTCAACTCACTGATCGAAATGTTTTCATATTTTGTTTTAGGTAAATGCTCAGTGAACCGCCCTCAGGTTGGCAGGTCGATTGAAGGAGACAATTGAGCAAGGAAGTATGAAAGGAATAGTGGGATATTAGTGCTGAGATTTTTTTTTTATCACTGTATTGTGAAATATTCTGATGTTAGAACTATACACTCTACAAAGAGTTACCTCACTTTGGTGTAAATCTTGAGATAGTTAGAAATTGTTTATATATGGTTTTGATGGTTTGTGGTGGTAAACGATGTTTAGCTTTGTTATATTTATTGTTTATAATCGAAGCCTTGTCCTCTTTGGACGGCGGTAATGCCCCAATTCATAGGTTATTACTTCTAATTGATAAAATTAATAAAGAGAATGCAAACGATGCGTTTATGTGCATTTGAGGCGTTACAGATTTTATATCAGAGCCAGGTTTTGATTTTCTCAATGTGATACAGAGTATGGAGTTTAAATATAGGACGGTGAGAAGGTTTATTAATAAGGGATATCGTATACTATTAGAGACTTGTGCTATTATACATGTATATTGCTTATCTTCTTCATGCCCCTCATTTATGTTTTCCTTACTAGATGGATCCTTACGCAGTTAATATGATGCTTGGTACATCTGTGGTTACCCATATCTCGCTGTTGCGTGACAGCATGATAGCTCATGCGTAGGACCCTTTTTCCAAGTTCTACAACATCACGGTCCATGCGTGTAGATTGTTATGGTCCTTACCTACGGTTGATTTGTAGGTCAAGTTCAGACTCCGTCATCATTATTTCACGATGACGAGGAACCCAGGTTAGGATGGACCTAGGTTTCAGGTCCAGGGGGCTTGGGCTACGATCACCTCGGAGCTGATGCTGTGGGAGGAGTTCGAGCATACGGGGATTACTATGGAGATCCTTTAGCTCGTTTTTCCTTTACACTAAGCACATCCCCCACCTCTACCACTGCACTAGCACAACGACCACCATCGCCATTTGCACCGGGCACCCCTCTGATACCCTATAGTCCTCGGGAGGTTCATGTTGTAGTGGATCTCCCCGACACACACCAGAGATCGTGGTACTTTGTCCTAATGACGTGCCTATAGAGGGTCTCGAGGACCATCTAGAGGATGAGGATGATCCAAATGAGGATCAGGAGATTGATGAGGGGGGGCTGAATAAGCAGATTGATCATGCGATTAATGAGCCAGTGGGGGAGTAGTAGGAGGATCAGGAGATCGACGAGGTAGATTCGATCAGGAGCATCGGATAGCAGCTTCGACTCAGGCGAAGAGCCAGAGGATGAGTTCGACTCAGATTACGATCCATCTAGGGATCTTTAGGTTATTTCAGGTGTTAACTTGAGTAGGTTACATTTTGAGCCCTGTATGTATATAATATGGTCGGATTGGATAGACGCATTTTGTGTACGATATGACATTGTATATAATTAGTTAAATCCTTCTGACCGTAATGACATGGTCTGTTTCTCTTTTTGGGCATGTGATAGATCTACTATCTATGGGCTAGTTAGTGTTTTGGGTTGGGGTAGGAGTCAGGGTTGATCTTACTTAATCAGTTAGATGTGATACACTTTGTTGATCATGTATATAAGCAAGCAGCTATGTATATAAACAAGCAGTTATGGAATGATATAATAAAGCTTTGGGTTTTGTTTAAAATAACATTTGAGCCATATTAAATGTATTTATTGGGCATGCTTATCTTAGATGTTGGGATATTCCAGTGATTGAATTGTTTCGTTTAATGTATGATCAGAATCTCTGAATCGGTGCAAAACAATGCAGAGACTCATACAGGAGATAACTCGGACCATTGCCAGGGATCAGGTGAACAAGCCTCATGTTATGTGCCACCAAATTTTGGTGAAAAGCCACCAATTTGCCCTGAGTTAGCTAATAACATTGAGAACCCGAACTACTGGCCGACCTTAGCAACTGAACTGAGGAAGCGGATTTCCCACGTACCTATTAAAATCGCTCCTAAAGATGATAAATAAGCAGATAGGGAAGCACAACACAACCCTAAAGTACATGACAGAAATTATGATCCAGCAATACTAGAGGAATGAATAAGGGGAATGGAGAAAATTTTTACAGTGGTAGACATTCCAGAAGAAAAGAAAGTAAACACTGGGACGTATTCTTTGACTGGTGAAGCTGATATTTGGTGGAACACTGTTACGGGTAGGCTCGTAGGGCCTGAATTCACCTGGATAAATTCCTGGAGCTGTTGAGGGTAAAATTTTACGCAGTTGTGGTCCAAAGGCAAAAGGCAAAAGAGTTTATGGAGCTTAAGATGAGTGGTAATATGACTGTGATGCAGTATGCCAGTAAGTTTACAGAATTATCAATGTTTATATCTGAATTTGTGTCATCTGAAAGATTAAAGATGAAGAGATTTGAAAAGGATTTGACCTTGTACATTCGAAATCAGTTAGCTGGACAACCAATCTTGACTTACCAAAAGCTATATGAGCGAGCCGCTGAAGTGAAGCGAGTGAAGGCAGAGTTGAGGGCCCTAAACCCGATCAACCAAAAGAGAAAAGGGGTTGAGCGGGGAACTCTGAGTGGCAGTGTGAACTAGAAGAAACCTTCTCCCGCTCCTCCTAAGAGCTGTCCTGCAGGCTCGATGAAGCCCAGTGGAAAGTGTGGAAGAACCAACAACACCACCCATGAGTGCTGGGAGTGCATGTGGTGTGGCAGCTCGGAACATCTCATCGCTGCATGCCCCCAAAGATTAAAGGCTGTAAACAAGGGTAAACCTTTGGCCTCACCTCGCCATGGGCCCCCACCTCCAAAGCCTGCAGCAATAGGACGAGCATATGCAATGAGCAAGAGGGAAGCTATCACCTCCGGTGTGGTAGTCACTAAAACTCTCTTTTTAAATTCAAAGTCATTTTGTAAATTATTTGATTCGGGTACTATTCATTCATTTATATCCACCCGATCTACCATACAATTGAACATTAATGGTAGAAGGACGGAAATCAATTATAGGATTAAGTTACGCAATGATTTTGTGGTTGAGTGCCCATCTTATATAAACTTTTTCCCATCACCATTGGTGGAACCACCTTCCCATTGGATTTGATTCAATTTGATATGTCCGATTTTGATATCATTTTGGGAATGAATTGGTTGTGCGCTTATGGGGTCAAGATTGATTGTGAAGATCTTAAAGTTATTTTGAAGGATAGAAAAGGGAGGGAAATATGTGTCTATGGGCGGAGAGAGGAAAAATCTTATCCCTTAATTTCCACTATGAAAGCAATAAGCTGCTATGTTAGGGGTGCATTGGATATTGGTGTTATACTATTGACACCCAAACAAAAGAAGAGAAAGCAGAAAATATTCCTATAGTTTATGAAGTTGAAGATGTTTCCCCGATGAGTTACCCGAACTACCCCCACAAAGGAAAATTGATTTTGGAATTGAATCAATCCCTGGTGCTAAACCTATCTCCAAAACCCCATATTATATGGCCCCAACTAAACTTAAGGAACTGAAGATCTAATTAGATGAGCTATTATAGAAGGATTTATCAAACCAAGTGTGTCACTATGGGGTGCCCCAGTGTTGTTCATAAAGAAAAAAAATTGAACCTTAAGGCTATGTATTAACTATAGGGGGCCAAGCAAGATCATCATAAAAAACAAATATCCTTTGCCGTGAATAGATGATTTGTTTGACGAACTGCAAGGATTAGGAGTCTTCTCTAAAATTGATTTAAGGTCAGGGTATAATCAATTTAGGATTAAACCTGAGACATTCCCAAAACTGCATTTAGGACTAGGTACGCTCACTATGAGTTTACAGTGATGTTGTTTGACCTCACCAATGCCCCCGCAGCCTTCATGGATCTTATGAATAGAGTCTTCAGACCCTATTTAGACAAGCTCGTAGTGGTGTTCATTGATAACATTCTTATCTATTCCAAGGATTGATTATTTAAGGATTGTGTTACAGACCCTAAGGGAGCATTAGCTCTATGGAAAATTAAAGAAGTGTGAATTTTGGTTAGAAGAAGTAGTATTCTTGGGACATGTGGTTACAAAAAAAGGAATTAAAGTTGATCCCCAGAAGGTGAAATCTATCACGGAATGGTCAAGACCTACCAATGTCACTGAGATGCGAAGCTTTCTGAGTTTAGTGGGTTATTTTCGAAGGTTCGTTAAGGACTTCCGAAAATAGCTTCGCCCCTAACCAATCTGCTGAAGAAAGTGAATAAATTTGAATGGACAGAGAAATG